>CM077206.1:17911878-18511878 GCA_039654625.1 Rhinogobio ventralis | reverse complement strand
ATTGAAAATGCAATAAAAAAGGTCTCAGGGCTTGTTTGTAGGGCAAATCAAAATTGTTTGATTGTGTAATCAATGACTAGAAAAAAAATAAAATAATAATCATTACTAAATAAAAATATTAAACAAAATAAGAAATATTACTATTGTAATATTGTAAAATAAAATAAATTGAGTATTTAAGAAAAAATAAACTACTACTACTAATAATAATAATGTTTATTTTATACTACAATTTATGTTTGTTTTAATTTCTGCATTTTCAAACACTAAACCATTGAACTTTTTGGTGGAAAACTGCAGGGAGGCCTTAAAGCCTCTTTTTTGTTGACAACAGCCAGTTCATACAAATCTGATATAATACATAATACAGGTGCTGGTCATATAATTAGAATATCATCAAAAAGTTGATTTATTTCACTAATTCCATTCAAAAAGTGAAACTTGTATATTATATTCATTCATTACACACAGACTGATATATTTCAAATGTTTATTTATTTTAATTTTGATGATTATAACTGACAACTAAGGAAAATCCCAAATTCAGTATCTCAGAAAATTAGAATATTGTGAAAAGGTTCAGTATTGAAGACACCTGGTGCCACACTCTAATCAGCTAATTAACTCAAAACACCTGCACAGGCCTTTAAATGGTCTCTCAGTCTAGTTTTTTAGGCTACACAATCATGGGGAAGACTTGGCAGTTGTCCAAAAGACGACCATTGACACCTTGCACAAGGAGGGCAAGACACAAACGGTCATTGCAAAAGAGGCTGTTATAAGTGACTCAAACTCAAGCAGAGATGAGTTCTTGTGGAGTAACTTTTACTGTGAACCGAACCACTCTGAAACACTGGATCGAGAGCACCATGTGTTTAAAAGAACACAGTGCCGCACTTCACTCTGAAACACGCAGTGTATATATTTATTTAATTAAATCACAGCCTTCGCGATTTGATAATCACACTAAACCATATTGTAATTTTGGTTTTATTTATAGGGATAGTTTACCCAAAAATTAAAAGTCTCTTCATTTACTCACCCTCAAGTTGTTCCAAACCTGCATGAATTTCTTTCTTCTACGGAACACAAAAGAAGATATTTTGAAGAATGTCGGTAACCAAACAGTTGATAGACCCCATTGACTTCCATAGTATTTTTTTCCCATACTTTGGAAGTCAGTGGGGCCCGTCAACTGTTTGGTTACCGGCATTCTTTAAAATATCTTCTTTTGGTTTGGAACAACTTTTCAACAAAACAAGAAGAATTTTTGGGTGAGCTATCCCTTTAATAGCAGCCCTGCTACATTCTTTCTTTTCAATCACAGTCTTTTCACTGCACAAGGTCTTTTTCATCTCAATTCTCAGATTTTTCATTGACAATGAGTGTGATTGCTGTAATTTCAAAGATTGAAAGATAAAAGGAAGAGTGAGGCAGCAGAGAGAGCGACTGGCGCGCAACAATGGAATGATGTATTTCCCTTAATTGGTGTGGAAATTGGCTGGCAAATCATGCAGAAACATGGTGTTGTACACAAAATGATTGGATTTGGATTTGGCAGTGGCCCAGTGCTAGCCTGTCAGACGTACTACTTTAGTTTAAAATTAAGAACTCCTAAATGACATATACATTAGTCTGTTAACACCTTACTCTATGTCAGATGGCTAATTTCAGATGACATATCAACTTATCTTATACATTTTTGGTACTATATTATACTACAGGGATTCTTTTTAGACAGTAGTGTATGACAAATTATGTTGGTTTGACTATCTATCAACTGCCAAGCAATCATGAAGAACACCTAAGCAACCATTCTAGTAAAAAAAAAATTCCTAGAACAAAGTATATGTAACATTTATCTCTTTTAACATTTAACAACCTGGGTAGCCAGACTACTTATTTATAATCTAAATGTTAAAACTTTTTTTGAACATTAAGACTTTGTCAAGCCAGTATTCAAATGTTGTCTTTTCTAGTTGTTGAATGCAAGGATAGTCAATACATAGATGCTTACGGAGTGAATACATGCATGCTTTCTTTGTAATTGTATATATGTGTGTATATGTTTGCTCAGTGCCGTGTTCAAAGCCCATGGACTTGCTTTTCCTGTTGAGAGCCTCTTCTGATAACCAGTTTGAAGACTTGAAAACATTTGTGAGAACTATTATAAAGAGCACAAATATCGGTAAGTCTCCATGAGATTGATTTTTTTCATTGTGTGTGTATGTTATAATAGATACTTCTAGAGTTCCACTTATCTGTGTTGCAGGTCGCAATCACACACAGGTGGCAGTGATAGTGTATGGGGAAAAATCAGCAGTGGCGGTCACATGGAGAGATGAACAGACAGAAGACAATCTTCTCAAGCTTCTAGAAACCCTACACAGCAAGACAGACAATACACCAAGATTGGGTAAACATGCTGTGAAGACACAGCAGCTACGATACAGCTGACAGTTAAAACATATGCCACACTACATTACATGTGGGCGTTCTTTCCTCTTTCTCTGCAGGAGCTGCTCTGCGATTGGCCGTGCAGACAGCCGTTTCCTCCACCAGTGGGGGACGAATGGGCATCCCTAAAGCTGTGGTTATGGTGGTGACTGACAGGTCAATAGACTCTGTGCAAGAGGCAGCAAATGAGGCTCTGACCGCTGGTTGGTGAAATGGTTTTATAGCTTTATCAATGCACTCATTTAAGTGGTCCTTAATGTAGTATTTGAGGTTCAATACAAGTTAAATTCTATCAACAGCATCTGTGGTACATTGTTAATTTCCACTGAAAGTAATTTCAACTCAAATCAAGCAAATAACAACAACAAAAAACCTGTTTACAGTAATGCACTTACAATATAAGTCTATGGTGCAATATATTCCAGATATACTGTAAAATCAAAATTGTGCAATTTGTGCTTTTGTTTTAGCACTTTAACTGCATGAATACTTTGTGAAGGAAACATAACTGAAAAACAACCAAATTAATTGTGTGATTTAAATAGTACTTCAACTGCACCAGGAGAAAACAAATGTAATAGTTTACCGATCTGAGTCAGCTACATTTGAAGATAATGGTGGTAGATGAGGCACATATGTTTAAAAAAAAGAGAGAAAGGGATTATCCTACTGCTCATAAAACATTCTAGGCTTAAGAGATATAACCAGATTAGATGGAAAGGATCTCCAGCTGACTAGCTGAAGACGTTACTGTAGCTGTACCTATTAATATTTAGACACGGTACTTCCTTGAAAATAAATTCCAGCACATCGCTAAAACAACCCAAAATGAAACGACCCCTTTCAATATATAATGCTTTACTATCAACTCTGTTATAAAGCTACATATGGAAATGTATCTGTTCAATAAAACACATTACTCACCTGCTGAGTAATAAAAACACCATCTCTGCGTCGCTTACAGCATTCCAAATCCCTCGGTTCTCATCATCTCTAAAAAAAAAAGCCAAGCCAATGTTGATTCTGGTTTTATTACAAGCTCTGTCGTGCTCTCTTTTTGCAAGCAGACTCTCCTTTGTTCGCCTTTTTTTTAAACGTGTGATTTTCTGGAGGTTCGAGATTTAGCTGCTCCATGTCAAACGTTCTCGCTCGTGACAACTAACCTATGCCACTCCCACACCATACAGGCGTCAAAGTAGCTGGAACAACTTTTCTCTATTTGCGGATATGACGAGACAAGCACAAACGAGTAACGTATGTTTTCCGTGAAAACCATCCGGACAGGTCTAAAATATAAACATATTTTTGGGGAGGTGCACATCAGGGTACGTCGTAGGCTACGCTTGCAACACACAGCCTACGACGTAGTTACTGCGTACACTCGGCGCAGAAGTATAAATTGGGTTTTAACTGCCTGCTGCGCCTTGCATTTTTGAAGGAGCGCTCTGAGTGCATGAAGTTGAAAAAAAATCAACTCTGAGCGGAAAAGCATTCGACGTCATCGCATCGAGAGGGCCTTCCGTTGTGGTGACCGTTACCTTGGGCACGTTCAAGCTCAAACCGGTGCGCAACGTTTTGATACAGTCCCGCACACAGAGTCCCGCATTCTCAGACCCCTGTTTTTTTTCGAGACAGCACCTCCTGCTGTTCGGAAGATCGTATAACACCCTTATCCAAATGCCATTAAAAACAATAGGATGCAATATTACGGTCTCGTTTCATTTAAAGTTTTCCAAATAAATGTACACAAATTAACGATTTTGCAAACATATTTGCGTTCCCTGCTCAATGCATGTGCCAAAAAATCTCATTGGGTTCTCTGACTTACAAATTACCCAGTAGTTTTTTTTTGAGTGTGGGTGGTAATTGAAAGAAAATTACTGATGGAAGAGATACAATTACAGATTGAACTATCTTCTGAAAAATATTATGTGATATTATATTGCTACAATGTTTTTTTAATTCCAATTCCAATGTTTCTTTCAGTTCAACCTATGCTAATGGTGTAATTAACATATTATACCTTGCTAACATTACAAAACCTGTTTTTGATATCTTGAATGCAAAGCAAAACTCAAATAAGAATAGGCAAAACACCAATAATAAACAATTCTGCACTTTATTTAACTATCACCTAAACATCATCTTGCTGTAAACAGGACAAAGCAAAGAATTGTGTTAGTGACTTTACTTTTCATCTTCAATAATAACTGTACTGTAAATAATAAGCCATTCTTTTTGAATACCTCAAAGCTCTGCTGGATAAGTCAAAAACTCAACTGAACTTCACAGATGAAGTGGAGTTCATTTGTAGTTTTCTTTTTCCTGAGGTAGGCCCAAACATGTTTGTCAATTGGATTGTTTCTGTTGTTGCCATATATGCAATGTTTTATATGTTAATTTATTTATTTATTTACACGGACTGGCCATCATTCATGGCCTATGTGAGATGCAGGCATACTTAAATTAAATTATATATTTTTTGCAAATGCAAATTACAAGCATACCTAAGGTGATCTAGATATGCTTGTAATTTGCATTTGCAAAAAATATATAATTTATTATTACACAATATTTTTGACCATGACATTCATCTTTTATTTTAGTGAAGTCGAGGAATTTGGCAGAGTGATTGCCAAACAAATGAAAAAAGAACAGTTATTATTTTACCTTGCAATTGAAGATGAAAAGTAAAGTCACTAACACAATTCTTTCTTCCGTTTTTCTTTGCTTTGTCCTGCTTACAGCAAGATGATGTTTAGGTGATAGTTAAATAAAGTACAGAATTGTTTATTATTGGTGTTTTGCCTATTCTTATTTGAGTTTTGCTTTGCATTCAAGATATCAAAAAAACAGGGTTTGTAATGTTAGCAATTGTATAATATGTTAATTAGACCATTAGCATAGGTTGAACTGAAAGAAACATTGGAATTGAAAAAACATTGTAGCAATATAATATCACATAATATTTTCAGAAGATAGTTCAATCTGTAATTGTATCTCTTCCATCAGTAATTTTCTTTCAATTACCACCCACACTCAAAAAAAAAACTACTGGGTAATTTGTTAGTCAGAGAACACAATGAGATTTTTTTGGCACATGCATTGAGCAGGGAACGCACATCGTTATTTTGTGTAAATTTATTTGGAAAACTTTAAATGAAACGAGACCGTAATATTGTCAGCCAAATCAGCAGCAACATGTATCTAAACCACGCGGTATTAAAGAGACAGCTCGCACAATGGGTCCATAAAAATACTATACATATTTATATATTTTGCTATTGTATTGTGGAGTGACACTTTCATAAACTTTTCTATACTCCTCTGATTATATAATGGTAAATATTACAATATCATAGCACAACAGTGATCAGCAATAATGATAAGCCTAATACTCACAATAAAAATAATACGGTCATATAGATCATAACACAGTCTCGGAGGTAAGAAGTGGATTATCCTTCACCTGAAGTGTTTGTCTTTTCATCCTGAAATGCTAGGCAAATGTTGGATCACAATAATTAGGGACCACAGTTTCCACAAATCCCTTCACTCGATTGGGATGTTCTCTTATTCTGGACAGCAAGGGCAGTGACCGTAACATCGAGCGTGTTTTGCAGTATTAAACACATATTTATACCGATTTAATCAGGCTCCGAAAATTCTTCAAAAAGAACACAAAGAATGGCCTTCTCAGCTGCCATAGTTGCAACTCTTGCGTCATTAGAACAGGGAGTTCAACGCACCACCGTTTCTGTTTAAAAAACGTTTTGCAAAGTTTCGTCCTTGATTAGACTGACAGCACAGCTGATTCGGGGGTTTCCTAGCAACATAAAAAACCGCAGCGCACTGCTCTTTTCTAAATTGAAAAACGTCAACCTAAAAAAGGCAGTGCGGTGCGCCTCGCATTTTCAAATCTGAAAAACGCATTCTGTCTGATCGGGGCCTTAGTGTCACGTTAACATATAAAAATCAAATAAAAGTTTTTAGAGAATGAAGTCATGATGTTTTGAAAGCATAACATGAGAATAAAAAGTCAAATTTTCAAGAAGTCGTAGCATTATGAGATTTAAGTCAGCGTTATTGGATTATAGTCATACTATTATGAGAATAAAGTCATAAGGAAAGCAACATCAAAGTGAAGTGGAGTCGACCACCAGTTGCTATTTCAGACTGCAAAAAAAAGAGACAATTTCCTGAATGTCTGTCTGGTTCTTTCTTCTGAATAACTGCTGCAGTGTCCTCATACTAATGATAACTTGGTGCTGATGTAGCAAAAGCCCAAGGATTTCTTTGTTGGTAAATCCTACAGTGTGATTTAACTAAATGCACCACATCCATTTCTTGCATTAATCTGTCTGCACACTATTTCTATTGTAGCCTTTTCTCATAATACTGTGATTGTTTTCTCAATATATTTCTACTTTATTATTTACACCATTTTATTTAAACTTTTACATTTTATGCTTTTATTCGCATAACATTATGACTTTAAGAAACATGTGTTTGTTGCAAACAGGTGTGTCAGTGTTTCCCATTGGACTGGGTAACCAATATGATCAAACTGAAGTGAGCACGCTCGCAGGTCCACACGCTGAGGACAACATCATTCGGCTGAGCAGCACAGAGTACCTGCTCGCCATGGCTGCACTCGACCAATCGTTCACCGACAAACTCTGCAGGGGTGAGACTCAAGTGTACACATTCACACACACACATAACACAATAAAACAGGACTAATGTAGCATTTCGATTATAATGATGATGATGATGTCCCTCAGCGGGTCCTCCTGGAGTGTGTGTGGATGATGAAGGGAATGAACGGAAGGTGAGCTGTTTTTTGTAGGATGCTAAATTCCCTTCATGCCATCAAACTTCCATTAAAGACCTAAACTTTCTGAACATCAGCTTCTAATTTTCTTCCATACAACCTCTTGATCTGATGCAGGCTTTCCGGAAACTCTAATCCAATCCATTTCACTGGATCTCAAGATCCATAATCTCTTTCACTGGATCAGGCATTCTGGGCCTAACTTCATCCCTCAGAAACCTTTTTGAAGATGAGCTGCTCATTAACAGATCGTTTAGGCCAGAAACATATTCTATGCAAGTGCACAAACATGAATGCTTGGTCAATGCATTACAAGCTTGCATAATGAATATGCATTTTTGGGTGACAATGGCAGTAGCTAATCACTGAACTCAACGGGGCGATAGAGTTAAGATTGAAATGTTTGTGCCATTAAAACAGGATGTGGTGCTTTTCAGATAGTTCGCTATAAATGTTTGAACTGTCTTGTTCATCAAGAGTCTCTTCAAACTGTTGCTCTGCCGTGGCAAAATGACCAATGAGAATGAGAAAAATTACCATAGAATTTATGCTAATGCCCCCTATATATAGCGCCACATTTCGCAATGCAACAAATGCATAGCTTCCGTAGATAAAAGTGTTCGTTTATTACTTGCATAGTATATGTTTCGTCTACCTAGGGCTGCACGATTTGGGGGAAAACATTTAATTGTGATTTTTCTGAAATTTTGATTGCAGTTTAAAATTATATAAAAGGGCTGCACAATTTGGCCAAACATGTTATATAAAAATATGACTCTAAAATAATACAAATAATTGTATTGTTATATGTTGTATTGTTCTTCTTTTTATAATTAGGATTATTATCACAAATTCAAATATAAAAAAAAAATTCACTGTAAAAATATTCAAGGGAAAAAAAAAAAAAATATATAAATATATATATATATATATAAAACATTTAAATACTAATATTTATGGATGCTTTCATTTTTCATTTTCAAATGTTAAATCATCAACCTTTTATTTTGGTGAAAAATCACAGGGAGCCCTTAAAGCTTAAAACAGTTGGTTTATAAATGTTTGTCATTGCAAGTTTGGGAAGATGGTTGACGCATGTTGCGTTTCCAAGAACAGATACAGAGATGAGTTTGTGCGGAGCAGAATTTACTGCTACCCGAGCCTTTCTAAGACATTGAAAAAACTGGTTTATGAACTTGTGTAAAAAAACACAGTGCCACACTTCACTCTGAAACATGCAGAGCAATATTTATTTAATTAAGTCACAGCAACTTAAGCCATATAGCGATTCCGGTTTTATTTCAATTATTCGTGCAGCACCTACTGCAGACTAACAAAGGCTCCTGAAGTTCTGGTTTGTGCTTTAAAATAACTATTCTGACTATTTCCATCCATCAGCCTGGTGAGACATGGATGTTGTCAGACGGCTGTCACTCAGTGCTGTGCAACCCATCAGGCACAATAACGGTGCAGAGCCACCGCATCAACTGTGAGAAGATGGAGCCTCCCGTCTGCAAAAGCAGCCTCCCGGCACTCCGCTACAATCACACCTGCGGCTGTTCCTGGACCTGCCCTTGTATGAACACACACACCTAATTATGCAACAACCAATACTGTGATGAATCCCACATTAAAGGAGACCTATTATGCTCTTTTTCAGTCTTGATTTTGTTTTTAGGGTCTACTAGAATAGGTTTTTTATACTTAAATTTTCAAAAAACATATTATTTTTCACATATTTCACATAATTGCAGCACCTCTCATTCCAGTCTGTCAGTAACACTCTGGGCCCTATCATACACCCGGCGCAATGCGGCACCAGTTGTGACGCAAGTGTTTTTTGCTAGTTTCAGCCCGACGCAGTTATAATTTTCACGTCCTGCGCCACATTGTTTAAATAGCAAATGCATTTTCGCCCATTTGTGCGCCCATGGGATGTGTGCTGGTCTGAAAACGAGGTGTGTTCAGGCGCATTGTTGGTGCGTTGCTGTTTTGAGGCAACTGAAATAGACCGTGCCATTGACCAACAAAAACATGTACCGTTTAAAAAGTTGCATAATGCATTGTTTTACATACCATTTAAAAAATTTAATGGAAATGCATAAACTGTAAACTTCTAACTTGAACATGCTTACTTTCTTTCCTCAGGTAGTTGCATGGGTAGCTCCACAAGCCATGTTGTGTCATTTTCCGGGGCGGCTCTGAAGCTAAGAGCCGCTTGCTCCTATTTGCTGCTTCGCTCAGGAGGGGCGGAGCTAGTGTTACATACGGCTGCCTGTCAAAGCTCGCCCAATCAGATCTGCATGAAGAGCCTGGAGCTGAGGGAGGGCGGGATGAGTGTGGTGCTACAGGATGACATGAAGGTAGATGCACTGAAAAAGCATGCAAAGTGAAACAGCTTACCAAGTTAGCAGAGAGATTGAACATGTTCTCTATATTTCAGGTGACTGTGGGCGGTGTGTTTACCGCAGTCCCATTCAGAATCGAGGGAGTGACTGTGACACAAATTGGTGCAATACTACACCAGCTGAGATCAGAGCAGCATGGTTTCACACTCACCTTCACTCCCCACAGCAATGAGTTCATGATCAATGTGGACATCTCCATGAAACCCAACACCACTGGTTTATGTGGTAAACAACATAAACAGTTCCTTT
This sequence comes from Rhinogobio ventralis, assembly GCA_039654625.1. Lineage (NCBI taxonomy): Eukaryota > Metazoa > Chordata > Actinopteri > Cypriniformes > Gobionidae > Rhinogobio > Rhinogobio ventralis. Next base: position 18,501,930 of record CM077206.1, on the reverse strand, counting down.
AAGCTTACGCCTGTAATTTTTGAGCTTGATTGCTTATGAGAGTATTACTTTAATTGAGTTGCCTGTATCAATGTTTTGTGGTGTTCAAAATTAATCCCAATTCAGTTCCTGAAAGTGATTTGAGGTAGCAATCAGGATGCATAAGTGTAAAATTAAAATTTAAAGGAGAATTGTGAAATGGTTATGAAATGAAATTCAGAGATATAACTGCTCTGTGGGTTTTAACATTTGTTAACAAATTTTTTGTATTTATTCATAATTCATAAACTTATGGAGTATTCCTATTAGATGATATTAAAATTAGATGATATTCTAATAATCTAATAATAATCAATCTAATGCCATCTATGGAAATTTGTATTTAGTTTAATAGTTAATTCATTTATTTAGAATTATAGAAATTATATATATATATATATATATATACACTCACCTAAAGGATTATTAGGAACACCATACTAATACTGTGTTTGACCCCCTTTCGCCTTCAGAACTGCCTTAATTCTACGTGGCATTGATTCAACAAGGTGCTGAAAGCATTCTTTAGAAATGTTGGCCCATATTGATAGGATAGCATCTTGCAGTTGATGGAGATTTGTGGGATGCACATCCAGGGCACGAAGCTCACCGTTCCACCACATCCCAAAGATGCTCTATTGGGTTGAGATCTGGTGACTGTGGGGGCCATTTTAGTACAGTGAACTCATTGTCATGTTCAAGAAACCAATTTGAGATGATTCGAGCTTTGTGACATGGTGCATTATCCTGCTGGAAGTAGCCATCGGAGGATGGGTACATGGTGGTCATAAAGGGATGGACATGGTCAGAAACAATGCTCAGGTAGGCTGTGGCATTTAAACGATGCCCAATTGGCACTAAGGGGCCTAAAGTGTGCCAAGAAAACATCCCCCACACCATTACACCACCACCACCAGCCTGCACAGTGGTAACAAGGCATGATGGATCCATGTTCTCATTCTGTTTACGCCAAATTCTGACTCTACCATCTGAATGTCTCAACAGAAATCGAGACTCATCAGACCAGGCAACATTTTTCCAGTCTTCAACTGTCCAATTTTGGTGAGCTCGTGCAAATTGTAGCCTCTTTTTCCTATTTGTAGTGAAGATGAGTGGTACCCGGTGGGGTCTTCTGCTGTTGTAGCCCATCCGCCTCAAGGTTGTGCGTGTTGTGGCTTCACAAATGCTTTGCTGCATACCTCGGTTGTAACGAGTGGTTATTTCAGTCAAAGTTGCTCTTCTATCAGCTTGAATCAGTCGGCCCATTCTCCTCTGACCTCTAGCATCAACAAGGCATTTTCGCCCACAGGACTGCCGCATACTGGATGTTTTTCCCTTTTCACACCATTCTTTGTAAACTCTAGAAATGGTTGTGCGTGAAAATCCCAGTAACTGAGCAGATTGTGAAATACTCAGACCGGCCCGTCTGGCACCAACAACCATGCCACGCTCAAAATTGCTTAAATCACCTTTCTTTCCCATTCTGACATTCAGTTTGGAGTTCAGGAGATTGTCTTGACCAGGACCACACCCCTAAATGCATTGAAGCAACTGCCATGTGATTGGTTGATTAGATAATTGCATTAATGAGAAATTGAACAGGTGTTCCTAATAATCCTTTAGGTGAGTGTATATATACACACTGTATATGTATAATGAATATATAGAATTTTGAGGAAGGTCAATATTTGCTTTCTAACTATATGGTAAAATTTAAATCTGTTTTGTTTGTTTTTCTCTCAACTAAGTTAAATATAAAGTTAAATGTAATCAGTTGATCAAATATATAGCAGGAAATAAATGGGCATAATCAGTTCAAATTAACATTTTGTTGCAAAATGTAACAAATGTCTTTCAATTTCAGTTCCTCTTCCTGTCAATCTAATTCAAAGTCCAGTTCAACGTCCTGTGGAGTGTGTAAAGTACATACAGTAACTTGTCCATCTCTCTTTCAGGTTCCTGCTCTAATGAACAGACAGGTCTAGTGTTATCTGACGGAAGTGTGACCACAGACCCTGACGTGTACCTGAAGGGATGGGCTCTGGGCGAGTGTGTCCAGCATCAGGAGGTTGAGTCGTGTGCTGTAGGTGGGGCGAAGGGCTGCGATGTGTTAGGTTCTGAGGTGTTTGGCCGCTGTCACGCGCTGGTTCCTCCGCAGGACTATGTGCAGATCTGTCAGAGCGTGGCCTGTCAGCCTAATGCGGTGTGTGACCTTGTTACCGCCTACAGCACAGTGTGTCGTCAACAGGGAGTGTGTGTGGACTGGAGGACGCCCACCCTCTGCCGTGAGTTTTCTGTGATTAATGAGTCATGAAGTGAAGCGTGTGAGGACCCTCTCAGATCAGCGGCTCTAGGCCTGTGAGATGGTGGTACTTTGATCAATGTGCCTGAAAAAGAGAATTATACCAGGTCTGTGTGCAGTAATGAAAGTCTTAAGCTTGAAAGAAAGTTAATGTGGGAGCTATACATCTAGTGGCTTGTATTAAAGGAATAGATTCCCCCCAAAATGAATTAATCACCCTCATGTCGTTCAAAACTGGTATTCTGTTATGATCACAAAAGAACATCTTAACCAAGCTCTAAAAAGGATAATAAAAAAACATAAAAATATTATCTTGTGAGCTATAGTCTTTTGAAGTCATACCATAGCTTTGTTTGATTTTTTTATTTTATTTTTTATTTTGGTCATTAATTACTGATATCTGATAATCTTCACCCTCTGGCAGTGTTTAGTATTGTTTATATACTAATAAAGTATTTATTCATATTTAGAATTTTTTCATTTTTACGGAGCCCCACACATGACATGCAGGGAAAAATAATAGGCTAAATCGTGTACGATTTATAAATCGAGGGAACAAATTAGTAAATCGTGTGGACGGTTTAGAAAGTCGAGGGAACAAAGTAGTAAATCGTCTGCACGATATAGCAAATCGAGGGAACGAAATAGTAAATTGTGCGCATGATTTATAAATTGAGGGAATTAGTAAATCTTGTGCACAATTTACTTTTTTACTTACAATTTACGTTATGTGCGGGGCTCCGTACATTTTAATTTTAGTTAAAGTTTTGTTATGTTCTTTAGTCATATTATTTTTTTGTAATATTTATATTTAGCTTTATTTTTATTTCAGTTTTAGTAATTGTAGTACTTTAATTTAACAAATTAGATTTAACAATAACAATGTTGCTCTTTAGAAGATTAAAAAAGATATAAATATATATAATATAAATAAATATTTTTATTTATTAAAAAAATACTAATTTTAAAAAAATCCGTTAATATTTTTTGTCTGTTTCACATCATATAAATAACTCCTATGGAAAACTTTTCTGGAGTTTTTGTTTTTTTTGTTGTTTGGCAAGAGTCGGATGACATATTTTTTTGTGTGTGAAATGTGATGTGCACTTTCGTGTTCCATTAAAAAAAACAGCATATAAGTTTAGAACAACATGAAGATGAGTAAATAATGATTGTTATTTTAGATTATCAAAATGTATCTAAAATCCCTGATTTTATGTTGCACAACTCATCAGTGTACATTATTCTAAAAAGGTTTTCATAAAAATGTAATAACCTCCACATCTTTTCCTCCAAGTTTCCTTACTACTGAAACAAGTCACACATGTGGGGTAAAAAAGATATTAAACAATGACATAACATTTCCCATCCCACATTATTTCCTACTGAATTTCATACTGTTCTCTTTTTCACTCTGAAATGTTGTATAACAGAATTAAATATGTTGTGAACTGCATTTCATATTGTTAATAATTTTTTGCTTGACACTTAGTTGAGAAGTGTCAAATACTTGAATTTTACATCTCATTTTCTGTGTGTGTAGCCATGTCATGCTCAAACTCTATGGAATACGCTGCCTGTCGAACGGGATGTTTGGAGCAGTGCGGCCAAAGCCAGTTCAGTCCTGGTGACATGATGGGTGATGGTTTAATGAAGGGAAATGGATCGCTTTGCTTGAACACTCCCACAGAGGGCTGTTTCTGCCCTGAGGGGTCCGTGTTAATGGGAGATAAGTGTGTGGGCAAAGAGGTCTGCAGTCAGTGTGTGGACCACCATGGGAAAACTCATCAGGTATATTCATTTTACCATTTATTAAACATCAGTGCCTTTTATGATATTGCTATTGCCACCTTTATAAAACCAATAAGCCTTTGGCAGATCTGTGGTATTGCATACAACAGTCTCTTGATCTTGGTGTGTGTTTCAGTTTATGGAAAGCTGGAATCCTGAGGACAACCCCTGTCTTCTGTGTGTGTGTCTGGATCAGCAGCGCATTAACTGCACTGCTTTACCCTGCAGCAATGCTAAAGGTAAAGACACAATGTGTATATATTCTCTCTCACTGTCACTCTCGTCCACTACATGATTAACAGCCCCATTTCTTGAAGTGGTTTCTCAATGTGTGTTGTCATGGCAACTGTTGCTGTGCTACAGCCCCAGAGTGCGGACAATGTGAGGTTCTCCAGGAGAAGATGGGATCCAAGTGCTGCCCTGAATATGAGTGTGGTGAGCTGAGAATACACACAGAATCCAGATACAGTATACTGTATATACAATATATATATATATATATGGAGAGAGGGAGAGAGACATAACACGCATAAACAAATTTACAGTTTATACAGTTGAATTAAAGAGAATAGTAAAAGATTCTACAAGTCTACCCTAAAAACTATAAGTCTACAATGTACTGTTTGCACGAATACACCCAATTTACACTAACATATGTATTGCACAGTTAATGTATACAGGGAGGGATGCAGCACTTTTACAATTTTAGCTGATACTAATAAGCAAATTATTTTCAAATATAAAAAATAGTTTTGTTTAAATTAAAAATGTACTGTAAAAAGTCCTCTAAAATAAATAGAAGAGGAATTCGCAAGCTCTTCAAAAGTTAAATATCTGCCGTAACTTAACCCTTTAAGTTAACACTAGATGGTGGTAAAAGTATTAAAAAAAATGAGTGTCAACAATTTAATATAGCTACTAACATTCTAATATCAACGAATACAGATAAATACTAATATCAATAGCTGATATAGCCCCGATATATTGTGCATCTCTAGTACCTTCATATATCTGGGTATACTAAACACCATCTACAGCTATTTCAAACTGCATTTTTCTAATTCTTTTATATTTATTATAGATGCAATCTGTAAGCGCACATATTAGTTTAGAGATTGGAGCATTTTCACTTTTAAAATTTCTTTTATCACACACAGGTAGAATGAAAGTATGATTGTTACATTGTTATATTATTATAGTTATATAATTTCCCTTATACAGTCTTATAAATCTTAACCTTAAGTTTTCATGGATATATTACACTTTCAATACCCATATACTCTCAGGTATGATGACACCTAATAGCTAATTGGCAATACTATGATAATGTGTTTTGATGTACTGTGTGTTTGTAGTGTGTGATGCAAACTGTAAGAGGTCAGATCCCCCTCTCTGTGATCATGGGCTCAGTGTTGTCCTCACAAACCCTGGAGATTGTCTGCCAGTTTACCAGTGTGGTGAGAGCTCATATACACACATACTCCAGTTCGTTTCACATAGATGGTTTTCAATCACATACACATTATCTCTTTCACCGCACTCTCTCAGTTTGTAAAAAGGATCAGTGTCCTGTGACAACAAAACCATCATGCCCTGCACACAAGAAGCTGACTGTCAAACCGTCAGAGTGCTGCGATTCGTACGGATGTGTGTGCGACTGCCAGAACATCACCCGCACATGCCCTCCGGGTTACATCACGAATACTAACACCAACGATTGCAACTGCATAGAGGTCACCTGCACGCCTGATAAGGTTGGCACGCTTTTGCGCTCTCGCTGTGCATGTGTTATTCACTTGCCCTTGCAGCTCCATGCCCTGATGAGTGTACTCTGCAATCAGCATGTGATGGACTATTTATATGTGCAGGTGTGTGTGGTGGACGCTGTGGTGTACCAGGTGGGCAGCAGGTGGGATGAGAAGTGTAAAACCTGTACTTGCACGGAGCAAACAGACAGACAGACTGGCCTGCACATCGCTCAGTGTGTGGACCCCGTCTGCAACCAGATCTGTCCTCTGGTGCGTCCTACACAACTTAGTTTCAATCTTTAAGTTTGAATAATGTTAATTTGTGAATTTTTATGAATTTTATGAACATTGAATATATTCAAATTATTTTGTTTGTAGGGTCTACTAGAATGTTTTCATGCTTAAAAAAAAAAAAAAAAAAAAAAAAATATATATATATATATATATATATATATATATATATATATATATATATATATATATATATATATGTTCATTTTTTTATTTATTTTTTTTATTTATTTTTTACATATTTTACATTGCTGCACCTCTCTTCCCAGTCTATCAGTAACGCTTTGTTTAGTTCCTGTCTCTATGAAGCCCCGCCTTCCAAAAAGAGAAATGTGCTCTGATTGGTCGGCTGAATATTTTCTCATTAAAACTGCAGTTTACCAAAGACAGTCGCAAAAACACAGTTTGAATCCGCCCCTCTCTCATCTCAATTACTCATCTGTTTGCAATCTCACAAAGTTTCGTTATATTCTATGATGATGTCTACACTGCACAATGATTTTTTTTATTTACATTGTGTCTACACTTTGTTAATGAGAGGATTTACAAGCGTGCAGAACTTGGCACTGAACAAAAACTCAGATGTTTTGACCGGTGAGTGGATTCTGACTAAATTAAACACCCCTGATAGGTCACTGCGTTCAAGAGATCAACATACAAGTCTGTGATTGGCTGCATTGCTCACTGCTGCAAAAACACATTGTAAATAGAAATATTTGACATTCTCCAGAGCGCAAACACAAATACATACTGGAGCATTCACCAAATCTGTTTCGTCAATATGATATTATTGCAAGGGTGTAGAGTTACATTCAAGCTGTTTTAAGGCATAAAGAAATTATTTTCACAGGAAAAAATGCTTAAATATGTCATTGTGATCATCAAAGATGGGGATACAATTATTGACTGCATGAGGACTTTAAATGAGAGATATTGTGATGGGTTCGTTCCCTGAAGAAAACTATAAGTATAACTATAAGACTATAATCGAGGCGTTTCAAGGCTGTTCAGAAACATAGCTTACTGATTTAGAGAATAACTCCCTTTGGAGTGACGTTGTGCTTTGTAACTTCACAGACCTTTTTCATGCTCAAACAGCAACATTACACACTAAAGAAAAAAAATAATAGGTCATACAACATGTAGCAGCATTTACAGTGCATTTAACTTCTGTATTGTGACATACTGTATGAATATTCACATGGGCTTGATTTCATTCATTTCAGGCTATTATATTATAAGTCATTTTTTCTAAGGCATCCATTATTATTACTCGTACTCTCTGAAGGAATTTGAAGTAACTTCTAACCTCAAGTATTACATTTGTCTGCACTCATGCAGCATTGAATGAAACTAACGTCCCTTTAAAGTCTTTTCTTCTGTATTGTGCATCCGAGTGAAATGGGTTATCGGAAAATAATAAGAAAAGAAAAAAATAGGGCAGGGACATGGTTCTATACACCAGTTTTTGATTGGATTTTTAGATGTGGGCTTGAACTCAAAAATGGAGGAGATCTGAGAAGTCTGTAGTTAAACCCCCCACCCCCCAAAAAGCATATTAATGTAAGAATACACAGTAAGATCAAAAGGCGTGCATTTAGTAAATACAACTTTAATGCACGCCAGTCAACTTGGTGAATATCTTGGTATCAACCCAGACAGTGATTTCCAGTCATGAATTTGAATGGAAAAGACGCAAAATGTTATGCTTAAGTAACATATTTCAAATCAAGAATAAAATCTTGCAACAATAGTATTGCTGCTGCTTCTAAATCACACAAAATACTATATATTCTCAGGCTGGTCCAGCTAACGCATATGCACATTCAAGAGTAAACAAACAGTCGATGCACCAAGGCAATTGGCTCTTTTAAATCGCAAGGCAGGACTACAGCCACCATATTCAGTGTTATAATTTCTCCTATTAATTTATATGCGAATGGACTTTTTCACCTTATAATGTCTCTGTTAATAAATAGCTAAAATTATGCAGCATGTTGAGGAGCATGCTAAAGCGGGCAAAATAATTCCATAGACCCTTATATCTAGTGACCGGAATATGATAGTGGCTCTTTTGATTTGGGTCAGAAATTAAATACTTGGCAAACACCAAGAACACCCTAGCAACCATACCACAAGCCTCTCTGGCACCTTAGCAACCAAATAGAAAAGCCCTGGCCATTACGCAACAGCATTTTATAAAAATAAAAAAATCTACTTAATATAATTTCCTGCACCCCTGCAGTCTTGGCCATGTTAACAAAAAGGAAACAATTTAACCTTCATTCTTCCCTTTGGGTCATTTTGACCTGAAACTCTTTTTTTTTTTATGTTAAAAATTGAGTGGTCATCGGAGTGGTCCAAGACCTCAGGACTTTTGTCGAACCAATACACACAAAAAATTGACTGGATTTAAGGCGTTTATGTGGTTGTAATAAAAAAGTAACAAATCCTTCCTTGTAGAGACACCCAAATTGACCCAATGTGAGATATTTTAAGCTGGTTATTACATGTATTGGAGAGTTATTTTGAATTTCAGTTGAAAGAATGTGAAGAATGTGCTTAAATTATATTGAAAAAATCTAGTAATTTAAAGGTGAAAAAATAATTAAATGATATAAGCTTTCTCGTCAAAAAAGGATTCGGATCATTTTGACCCGCGAGGGAAGGATTTGTTACAGGATGTAAATGAAAACCATCATTACATTCTGATGAAACATTATGAAAGCAAATACGTTTTCCAATGCAATAAGTCTAGAGATATTTATAGCAAAGTAAAAATTATTTCACATTGATTTTGTATATGTAGGGAACCACATACTCTCATTCAGAAGACGAGTGCTGTGGTCACTGCCGTAAATCCAGCTGTGTGGAAGGAGGCCATTTGAGACAGGCGAGTACTTTTCTTTTTCCTTCTACTCTCTGCTTGTGTTTGAATACGATATGATCTAAAATAAATTCTCTTTGACTTCACATGTGTGCAGGTCGGAGAGCAGTGGCTGTCTCCGAACAACAGATGCGTGTGGAGCGAATGTGTACAGGTCAATCAGGAAGTGTTCATCCAGCATACAAACGCGTCATGCCACCTCATGGACACGCCAAGCTGTCCACTGGGCACAGAGCTCCAGTGCAATACAGCAGATGACTGCTGCCCGACCTGCCACTGCGGTACAAACAGCCTCTCTTCCACAAACTAACACAGTCCAAAATTAACTTACTTTTAATGCCACACCTGCTAATAGTAGATGAACTGATAAAATATTTATGACTTTATTTTGCAATATATTTATTAAAATACGACAATGCAATTATTTAGCTGATTTTCCTTTAGATATTTATGGAAAACAATGCAAATTATTAGGAAATCACCCTTGTGCATTCTTAAAGGGATGGTTCACCCAAAAATGAAAATTCTGTCATCATTTACTCAGCTTCAAGTTGTTCCAAACCTGTATACATTTCTTTGTTCTGCTGAACACAAAGATATTTTGAAGAAAGTTTGTAACCAGGCCGCTTTGGGGCACCATTGACTTCCATAGTAGGAAAAAAATACTATGGAAGTCAATGGTGCCCCAGAACTGTTCAGTTTCCCACATTCTTCAAAATATCTTCCTTTGTATTCAACAGAACAAAGGAATGTATACAGGTTTGGATCAACATGAGGGTGAGTAAATGATGACAGAATTGACATTTTTGGGTGAACCATCCCTTTAAGAATGCACAAGGGTGATTTCCTAATAATTTGCATTGTTTTCCATAAATATCCCTTTAAGTTGTGGTCACATGTCATTGTTCTGCTAATGTTCGAGGGTGAAATCCAGGTATTTCAATAGGAATCCACAAACCAGCTGTTTGGTTTGAAATTGACTTCTGTGTGAGCTGTGCTTCTTACATCGCTACACTGTTGACAATAGACAATGGATCTTTTTTGCACAACTGGTTCACATCGCTAAATAAAAGCCAATATTGGATATATATCAAATTTAAATAGTATTGTAAGATTCTTGTTTATTTATTCATTATTTAGCACCACACAAACAGCAAAGGCAAACTTAATAGTAGAAATTAAAATAATCATAATAACATACAATACATACAATAATTTAACAATATTTTTCTTGCAATAATATAAAAATATAGCTATTATAGAGCTCAATCCGTTCTGATATTTAATCAAAATTCTAACATGTCTTATAAGTCTTATAAAAAAAAGTCCATTAATTAAATTTTTGAATAAAACTGTTATTAATATTAGTTTTTTTTTTAATTAAGTGGTTTCATTTACTTGCCAAATCCAATTTTACCATTTTGTTGTTTGAAGTGTTAATTTTTTGACCCGCACACATATACTGCTTGTTCACTGCTTTTTTCCCTCTCTGCAGTTCCAATGGATGCCTGCGTGCTGAATCAAACTGTTGTTGCGGTAAAGACGTTGAGTTAACATACTGAATACTAATGTGCCGTGTGCAGATGTCTTGGTGCATAACAGATTGACTTTGGGGTGTCTTGCTCTGTGTGTGTGAGTAGGCTGGAGAGCAAGTGATGGTGGATGTGTGCACACACTGTGAGTGTGTGGGAGATAAGAGGAGTTATCGGCTCTCTTGCAGGAAGATGAGCTGTTCCCCTTGCTCAGAGGTAATACCCTCACTCTGGAGATTATTAAAGGGATAGTTCACCCTAAAAAATGACAATTCTGTCATCATTTACTCACCCTCATGTCGTTCAAACCCTGTATGACTTTCTTTCTGCCATGGAGCACAAAAACAGATGTTTTGCACATGTTTGGAGAGCATAACTGGAAAAAAAAAACATCTCTTAATGTAAATCTCATTCACCAGGTTTCAGGTTTCAATAAACCCAAATGCCATGGTTCTTGTGTGTCATGATCTGTCACATATAAATATGCAAATAAGATGAGAATGTTTTTAAATTTGAAAGGATTTAAAATTACATGAGGATGAGTAAATTATGGCAGAATCTTCCTTTCTAAGTAAATGGAGCTTTAAAATGACCGTAAGCCCTAAATATATAAGTACAGTCATATGTGTTGCTTTGTTTTGTAGGGATATACAATGGAGCCAATACCTAATGCTTGCTGCGGTCGCTGTATAGCAACTGCTTGTAGCATCCGACGACCTGATGGACAGCTGGTCACTCTGAAAGTAATAAATATATGCAGACATGAGTCAATTTTTACAGACTTTATTCAGTATAGTCAGTGTGGAAGACACAGATTTGAATCTTGTCAATAAGTACCTCTGCGTGTCAATGAAAATGGTTAAAATGACCAAAACAAGAAAACAGTCATATGTTTAGCCAGCTTAAGATTTAGCTTAAGATAAGGTTTTGTTTAATTGTTTTAACCATTTCAAACTACCGTTTACTTTTTTTTTTTTTTTTTAGCAAATACCCATTAAATTGATCAAAAGTGACAGTAAAGACATTTATAATGTTACAAAAGATATCTAATACAAATATATTATGAACTTGCTATTCGTCAAAGAATCCTAATAAAAATTTATCATGGTTTCTACAAAAATATTAACTGTTTTCAACATTGATAATAATAAGAAATGTTTCTTGAGCAGCAAATTAGAATGATTTCTGAAGGATCATGTGACTGGAGTAATGATGCTGAAAATTCAGTATAAGAATACAAATTATAATTATATTTCACAATATTACAGTTTTACTGTATTTTTGGTTAAATAACTGTAGCCTTGGTGAGCATAAGAGACTTCTTTCAACTCATTAAACAAATATATAAAGACATTGTTTACGAGTCCTTGAAGAAAACTACAGGATAATAACCAAAACCAGAAAGTGAAGCGATCTGCAGGCTAATAAAAAAAAAAAAAAAAAAAAAAAAACTATTAATGCTTAAGGAGTCATATGAAACCATCTTGGCCAGTGAGCCGGTAGTTTGAGACCCCTTGCTGTAAATGTTCAAGATGTTCTATTGATTATCAGGTAGTGTCATAAATGTGTACATATGTGTGTTCAGGCAAATACAACACGTACAGATGGCTGCACTAAACACACCTGCAGTGTGAATAAGGATGAAGAACTTGTGCTGGAGACTCTAGTGACAACATGCCCTCCGTTTGACCGAAAAAGCTGTCTGGAGCATGGGGTACACACACACACACACACACACACACACGTTTGTTTCACTATATTACTGAGGACATTGGATAGACTTCCATTGATTTTATATCAGGTTAAACATGCAAAACACTAGTTTTAAATACAATTTTTTTTTTGTCCGATTTATAAGCCTTTTTAACTGGACCAGTAAAATGTCTTCACTAGTTGGTTGTCATAATATTTCACTCTATAAGTAAGAACATTTGGCCCTCACAAGTATAGCTAAACCTGTACACACTTCTTTGAAATGAATAGAAAGATATATGTGAACTCAGTAACTAATTATATTAAGCAGAACTTAAACTGAACGAGTTACAGCCAACTACTAGTTCCCAGCATGCTTTGCTTCAAACTCTGTAAGGAGAGTAAATGTTGAAATTAAATGTTATTTTATGTGTTTTTGCACTAGATTAAAATAGAGTGAGATGTGTTAGTGTTTAATATTGTGTTATGTTGTGCTATAGTTAGCAATCAACTGCAAGAGGGTTGTTAATGTCTAAATTTAATAGGTTTTAATTTATACAGTGAAGATTCAGCTACACAAAGTGTTTAAATGAAGTGTATAGTTTAACTGTATATTATAGGAAATATTCTCAAATGAAATAAGTTCACAGTACTCATAACTATTGGTTTCTAAGCTTAAAGGGCCATTGACTAACATAGTGGGGGAAAAAAATACTTTTTGGGTGAACTATCCCTTTAAATAGATATAGGCAATAAATTTCTAATTGAAATTAGTTATCCTAACGGTTGAGTTTTACAGTGTAGAACAACATTATAAAACGATCACATGACAAACCCTATTCCTTTAGTCATAATCTACCAAACCCTAAACACCAATCCCAGAATATGTTCTACTTGAATAAATCACATTTATGTTTTACATGATTTACATTTTGAATAAATGCACAATGATAAAAGTGAAACTATGTATCCTTTATCCACAGGGTAAAATAAGCCAGATTGGAGACACCTGCTGTGAGATGTGTAAGTATGAACACCAGAACAACCAGGGCTGCGTTTCCCAAAAGAATTGTAAGCCTAAACAGATTGTAGAACCATTGCCACCAATGGTCTCTACAATCAACTTGGCTCACGATGCTTTTGGGAAAAGCAGCCCTGCTCGTTTTACAAACTCTATCCGTCTGATCTAATGCATATTATGTGTCTGTTTAGGTACCGAGCCAGAGTGCAGAAGAACTGTGGGTCTTCTGAATTACATCAGGGTGGACGACTGCCAATCAGAAGAGAAGATAGAACTCACTTACTGCGAGGCAAGCCGATGCACTTTTATACATTCTGCCATGAAGGTCGCAACAATATCATGAAGCTCTCTATATATAATTTATCCCATCTGTCTTTCTCTCTCACCCACAGGGAAAGTGTACCAGCAAGTCTGTGTATTCTCTGGACAAGCACAAGGTTGAGAGCGAGTGTGTGTGTTGCTCAGCTACAGGCACTGTGCCCATGAATGTTTCCCTACGCTGCGCTAATGGCACACAAACACACCACCAAGTCCTTGCTGTCACTGGCTGCGACTGCATGTCGCACGCCTGTCCGACCGACTGAGAACAGGCACACAATCCTGACAAACATACAAGTGAAAAACTGCCACAATACACTTTAATATATGCATCTACAACAGGTATGTTGCTCAGAGTTTGTAAAAACTGATAATCGAGCACTTTATAATACATTTCTGTTTTTATTTCAATGTATAAAGGACACATCATTAATCAATGAACAATAATCTCAGCTAATGCATTGCCATTTTGCCACTTAACAATCTGTCCATACAAATATATTCTTGTTTATGAAAAACTATTATGTGTGGTTGTAGTTTATGGCTGTTTATTAGACTAAACTACAATAAAGAACAAGGCTAAACAAGTACTTGGCTTGGACCACTCGGTGGTGCTCTGAACACTTGAACTCATTTGTGTGAGAGCGTTCGTGTGCATGGAGGATACTGATCAGTCAATTAGTTGTGAAGGGAGTTGAAGGGTACAATTTACTCATCTGGAGGACACGAGTCACACGTTAAAGACTTGTAATTCACTTCTTGGCCTCATGAAATATTGAGTATAATAAGGTAGAACACTACATTTCAACACATTTTTCATACGCAATATTTATATGGAATCATCATATTCTACAAGGTTTAGATAATATTTGATTAAAATGCTTCAGGTTAGTAACCAAATGAAAACACAAATAATTTGTTATTTGCAGAAAAGGATTCATCTCAGTTTCAGCTGTCATGACCTTCACAATAACTGCAAAATTATCTGAAAATCATGTCAGAAAGTATGTTTATTAAACCCAGTGTGTCACTGCATTATTATGATGTGTTTTGAAGGTAATTATGAAAGTGCATGCATTCTCTGATGGGAATTACTCATTGTGTACAACAGCATCAGATGTTTTTCATTTAAGGCCATTTAATGTTCTCTCGTTAATGAATTGATTGAATAAACGATGTAAAGTGTGCTAAAGTAGGTAAGATAGTGCTTGTCTCTGAGGTTTAGTTCTGTTGACCCAAGAAAATGCCACTGTGCTCTTAAACAAAGCGCATTACCCCAGGTTTATCCAAGCAGACAATATGCGGCAAATCAGTTTTGACATAAAAAGCATAGAGACTATTACTGACTCAGTTTAAATGTCAAAACAGTATCTCAACACTCTTTATTTTTATAGACTCAGTTCACAATGAATATCATTAACAAGTATGATTTCATTATATAATGCATATGGGAATACAGTAGTTTACCAAAAACTAAACTTATGTCATTATTTATTCATGTTGTTCCAATAGGCCTACTGTATGACTTTATTCCATAAAACACAAAAGGATACATTTTATGAGAAACTCCAGATTCTCTTTCCCATACAATTACAGTAAAATATTACCAGTGGGCAATAAAGCACCGTACGTGTCATAAAAGTAGTATATATATATATATATATATAGTAACTAATGCGCTATATTCCATGTCTTCCACTACAGCTCAAATCTTGCATATTCAAATGTAATGCATAGACGGACTGCCACAAGTCATTCCCACGTGTTCGCTAGTATACAGTATGCAAAAGAAGTATACTAAATAAGTATGTCTGAATATGCAGTATTCAAATAGTATCCGCTGATTCTGAAGTATGCACCCATACCATAATGCCATAGGAGCCAAAGAGCTGTCTGATTTAAAAATAATAATAATAATAATAATAATAATAATAATAATAATGAGCCACTTGTTTTGTTTTTGAGTTTTTTCTAGTGCAAGTGGTGTAAATGCCAATAAAAAATACTTGTGGTTAAACTGTACTTGAGTAAATTATGTTCACAGTTAGTGTTAGTACATGAAAAGGCAATTGAACGCATGGGTCAAAGGGCATATCAAGATGGCGGATATTCCTGAGAATGTGTCATACCTAGTAAGGAATGTTTTCACATTTTTCAAGTTCAATTTGAAACAGCAATTTAAAAAATAAATACGGCCTTCATCATCGGTCAAGAAGTAAATTACTCAAAAGTTGTACAGAAAAGTGGTTGCAGCATGTGTTTTGAATGGAAGGGCATAGCGACTCTCATTCGTAAACAAACTGAATAAACATCTTGCTCGAGAACGAACCGAATGAACGATTCACCTGCTTGACCGACTGTGAGGAAATGTTAAACACTCTTTCTGGAGTGGTATGTGCAGAGTTGTACATTTAATAAAGAACACAAAACTGTGTCAACTTTTAATGAATCGGTTGTGTAAATGATTCATTCCCTCACACTTGTCGCCTTTTCCATCTCCGTTTGTGTTTAAGTAATGAAGGTTTGGAACAACACGAGGTCTTTCTCATCATTATTGGGTTAACTATTACTTTTATTTCTTATTTAATTGTTGATCATAAAATACATTACAAGTTATTTTTTATGAGACGTCAGATTTTGCATGTTGAATTGGACTCTTACATTTAGCGTTTGTGTATAAGAGATAACGAGTGTGTGTGAGGGGGAGGGGGGAGTGTCGGCTGTCACCGTTCTCTCGGTGCACGCGCGCTGTGTCCGACTCTCACTGGAAGTTTGAGTGTCTCGAGCGCTCCACGGAATTAACGGCAGCAGCACGAGCGCGATAAGCTGCGCGGGGCCGCGAGCGGATTGTCCACCATCTCACCGGGAACATGAACATGGCACTGAACAGGTCGCCCTCTGCCACGGGTGAGTACTAGCCCTGGCACTCCGGTTGATGTTGTTTTGTGTGCGCGCGCATTGGTTTCTCTGAGCCCAAGCGAAAATGTATTTGCTGCATATCTATGAAAATGCCACTTTAACAAATTGGCTAGTTTTTTTATGATCGCTTTATATTTAACTGTTGCAGATGCATGCTTGTTATTTCATTTAATCATGCATTTATAGTCAGTTTGTGTGATCTGATGAAAACTGAACATTTGAGGGGCACCAAACTGGTCGTTTATGTTAATTGCAGTGAAATCACTAAGGCGCGCGCCATTATTTGTCCCTTCAGACAGGATGTCACAGTTTGCCACTCATTAATGTCACTAATTGTGTTAGAATTCATCATTTTGCTTTAGGCTCGGAGGGGGTTTGTATAATTAACGGGGCAATAAGCTGGAGCTATTTCAAGTGCCATCTGACGCCATGTGTTTAAGAAATCAAATGCACTTTGATTTCTTTTTCTATTTTTCTTTCTTTTTTTACATTGACGACATAATGTAAACTGATTTGACTTGAAAGAAAAGGGAAGGAAATGCACAAATAGACTGTGATGTGATGCATGGTTTGGTCAGGTGGTGTAAATGCGCTTAGCTTTCTCTTAAGAGTCATGAATCCCTGTGTTTGTTTACCTGAGGCATGAGGCATATTTAAGTGACGCTTAAGTCAGGTGTGAGCATATTTTTTAAAGAATAGAGTTGTATATGACACTGTTTCTATAATCAGGTTTTGGTATATTTAGGTTTTGAGCATTGACGCACAGCCTTCAATTATGTCGCTGTCCTCGGTGCTGAAAGGTTTTTCGCATCTACTTTTAAATAGATGCATTCTCTCTCTCTCTCTCTCTCTCTCTCTCTCTCTCTCTCTCTCTCTCTCTCTCTCTCTCAAGCAATTTATTGCCATGATTGTTTTGCATGCAATATCGTCAATGCACACACAAAGAAATTGTGACCTAAAAGAAAAGATAGAAATATACAATAATTTCAGCAAGATATTAATATACATTAAGACCTAACTTGTGAATATCTTTCTCTAACAGAAAATTGGAATGGGGCTCCTGAGCGCATGCGTGTTTCTGTCATGAGAAGTGAGTCCTCTTCAATGCAGAGTGAGAAACTCCGTTGTCTTGCCCGAGATATCTCTGAACTGGGCCAGCAGGGCATGGCAAGCAGCGGGCATGATGCCAACGACATTGCAGAGGACACGGTGCGTGGATCCTGTTGTCTAATGCAGGAATTATCATGATATTTTGTTTATTATCATAGACAGGCCTAAGACAAGCATTTTAAAGCACTTTATATTCTCTTTTAGTAAATAAGTAGCTAACATTATTACATTAAATAATGGTTTTGGTTATATCATCAGTTACTGTTCATTAAAATAGTCACATTGCACATGTTATATACATCTTCTCCATTGACCCCCTGCAGTACCTTCACAGAACCCCAGGGGTCAATTGACTTAAAGGGATAGTTCACCCAAAAATGAAAATTATCCCATGATTTACCTCAAGCCATCCTAGGTGTATATGACTTTCTTCTTTCAGACAAACACAATCGGAGTTATATTAAAAATATACTGGCTCTTCCAAGCTTCCTGATTTTGAAGTCCAAAAAAGCTAGTTATTTTAGTTTATAAAGTTTTAAATATGGATATTCTTCTTAAAAAAATGCATCGCTTTGCTTCAGAAGGCCTTTATTAACCCCCTGGAGTCGTATGGATTACTTTTATGATGGATGGATGCACTTTTTTGGAATTCAAAATCAGGACCGCCATTCACTGCCATTGTAAAGCTTGGATTAGCCAGGACATTTTTTAATATAACTCCAAATGTGTTCGTCATAAACACCTAGGATGGTTTGAGGGTGAGTAAATCATGGGATAATTTTCATTTTTGGGTGAACTATCCCTTTAAGGTGTCACAAGAAAATTATTTTCAGTTGTTGGCTGGTCACACAAAGATTGTTGGACCCACAGGGAAAAATCATTGGCATAAACCATTGAAAAAACAATATCACTACTGGACAGTTACTGTTAGATTCCAGAATCCATTCATCATTGAAGGAATGCACTTCCCTAGATCCCAACATGCTTAATTTGCAATGTGCTTTTATTGTATCACATTGAATACAAAACATCTGCTAATTGAGAACAGTTTAATATTCTCAGCAGATTTGCCCAGTTGTTAGCCTATATGTGTTCTTTCATAGCATTCATATTCCAGTGAACTCTGATTATTATAAAGTTCTTTAGCTTATAGTAAGAAAATGCTCCCACAGACACTGGTAAATATTACAAACTGAAAACTGTTCAATTAAAATATGCATAATGACTTTTTAATTATCCATTTTGTGCTTTTATCATTCAAATTAAATTTAAAAATCTGATCTGCATAAAGCAGTCTCACAATGTAAAACAATGTCTTTTTGGAAAATAAATACAAAATAAAAGTTCTATTTTTTTCCTTTTAATTTTGGGGAAAAATATATTATCTGAGGGATGTTTCTGAGATGTCGAGAAAACATTATTAAAACCACAATTTCAGCTGACGCACCTATCCATTCATTTGCCAACCACAGGGACCGTCCTAGTTATGCACCTTGCTCAAAAGCAGAATTCTAATCAAACGTGTGTATGACTGAAACATCCGACTGCTTTGAACCACCAGCCAATCAGTGGATGACCCAGATCTTTAGTTTTTTGTTGAAACTGCCAACTATACGCTATGCAGCTTTGAGAGAGCTTCAGGAATCTGTAATGCACTGTCTTTCTCTGTGGAGCCATGCAGATGTGTCTAGATGTTACTGAGATGCTTGTGTGTATTTTAAGGTGGAACCAGGCCCTGGTCCAGGAGGAGGGCTGTGTTTTGCAGACGGCCACAGAAGAGTGGACTATGTTCTTGTTTATCACTGCAAGAAACGTCAGCTCCAACACCGCCTCTCTGTTGTCTCTAACGGTAACGTGCCGTCTCAAAGCCCCACCCCTTCGCGCAGGAATACGAAGGGCGATATTTCGGAGGTGGTGCTGGAGGCAGGGCTTGGGATAGAACCCGCCGATGGACTAAAAGATAAAATTAGAGAGGAATTTGAAAGAGGACTTCAGGAGGAAGGCTTGGAGATTGAACATGACAAAGAGGTTTGTGTGTAAAGTTTGTGTCTATGTTTCTATTCAGAATACTAGCATACTGCATACTGCATACTACACAGTATACTGCCTACTATGTTTAATTCTTAAATATGTTAAACATTACATTACATTTAGAGGACATTTAGTAGTACATGCTACATTTTTGTCATAAGATCTCATTAGATACATATACAGCATAGATAAAATACAGCAAAAACAGTAATATTGTGAAATATTGTTACAATTAAAATAATATGTTATAATTAAAACAAATCATATATTTAAGAATATCCCTGTGATAATTTATTCATGTCACACGATCCTTCCGAAATCATACTAATATGCTAATTTGGATTTCAATTTTGTACATTATTTGTAATATAAATTATAAATGTCTTTACATTTTAAATGTCATTAGTCACTTTTGTTCAATTTAATGCGTCCTTGTAGAATAAATGTTAATTTCTTTTTTATTGCTGACCCTAAACTTTTAAACAGTAGTGTATGTAATTTCGCAAGTTGTGTCCAATTATAATTTTGGAAATTAAAAGTTTTTTTTTTTTTGTGGGGGGGGGGGGGGGGGGGGGGGGGGGTTTTTCAAATGTTGTTTCAAATATTCATCTTGTGTAAAATGTCTTAATTCAAGTAGTCTACTCTGATCAAATAAGTCAAGAAAAAATGTAAAATCATGCAGTTACTTCTAGTTTATTCATCATATGGTTATAGAATTGAAGTGTATTATAGGATTCGGTATGTTTTTACAAACATAATAGGCCAGACAATATGCAGATTGCAAAAGAGTAGCTTAGTAGTATGCTATAGTATTCTGAACATAGCCTATGTGTGTTCTTGTCTGGCCATGCATGTATCTATAATTTCCTTGTAAACATGGTAATGTATCATCATCTCATGTGTTGAGCCATGAATAATCAGGGATGAGCTCAGTTTTGAGTGCAATACTAACAGAATGAGCATAATCAAAAGATTCCCAAGGTGACCTTGGAACTTAAGAAGTGAAGACCCAGTTTAAAAAAACCCAAACCCTGTTTTAAGGGGGAGCTAGTTTTCATTTTCAAGCAATGCAGCATCTTCTAATACTAGTTAACAGCTGCCAAAAAGCATTTTTTTTTGCTTTCCTGCAGTGCCACAGTAGTACCCCCGAGGCAAGATATTTGCAAAAGGCACAACTGTGGTTGTCAAAAGTGATGATCTGTTCTCCCTGCATCATGGATCTTCCCAAGTTGAAGCAGGGAGAGCTTAGTATTTCTAAATAGGAGTAGATTGGTTGACTCGTGCAGCTTTTTCCCACAAAACTAGCTGATACTCAGGAAATACCCTCATGAATCCAAATATAGTTCTAATTATTATTATGCAGGTTAGAGTACACCTTAAAATACACTACATGCTATATGGGTGAATTTTTAGGAAGAAATGTTCGGATATTTTAATTATATACTTCATTATATTGCATAAATACATTTGCATAAATATTTGCATAAATAAAATAAAGCCCATTTTAGGACCATTATTATTTTTGTTTTTATTTACATGAAAATAATAATGAATGATACAATAAAAACGATCTGCCTGAACACATTGTTATTTAATTAATCAGCATAAATTAAATTCAAAACAACAAATACTACCACGCTACCAACTAACTATAATCAATTCTAAGCTGAAAAGGCATGTTTCTATGTTTTATGTCTGTATAGATCTAATATTGGCCCCAGGGTTCATTTTAGCATAAAGATTGACTGATGAGAGAAATCCTGAATGAAAGCTGTGACGTGGGTGTATTTTTGATTGTTGGTGGTGTGATGGTGGTAGATCAGTTGTGTTATGTTGGTGTGGATTAAATTTGAGTGCTGCTGTCTCCATCCCAAAGGCAGATTATGGTTGATCCTCATTGCCAGAGGTGTTCGTGTTTGATGTGTGTTTGTGTCATTCATCCACGCTGAATAAGACCATTTTAGTAACAGCTGCTTCTTATAGACTCTGTGTGTATGTGTGTTTGCACTTCTGCTTGTGTTAATCAAGACTGCTAAATCACCTTATCTTGAACTAAATTTTCAGTTGCGTCCTGCAAATCTAAATGACATGAACTGCATTATTCATGCATTATAATTCATGCTTTACTCTTTAAACATATGCCGCTTTCTTTCATTTACTTTCAAGATGAGGACAGTCCGGTTTACTCGTCTTCATGTTCCCTGGTCTGTTCTCAGTCGTGAGGCAGACCTTCTTAAGATCAGAGTGCCCACTAAAAAGGTGAGTCACTATAAATCATTCTAATAGAAAGTCATTCTAAAGGGGAAACAACCACATAAAAAGGCTGCATTTGAGAATAAAATATAAAGCTGTGATGCAGCGTGTAATGTATAATTTATAAGGGTGTAACAATGCATCGTAATATAGTGATATCGTGGTATAAAAAATCAATGATATGTATCATTGATGTAAAAGATATGATTCATGATATAGAGTTAGTTTTATCCAGACTTTTAGCTTACTAACACCCTGTTGTTTTAAACCTATAAGATTTTCATTCAACTTCCAAACACAAGCTATTTTTATACCTGAGAGATTTCTGTCCCTCCATTTAAAGTCCATTCCTCTAAAATTTAAAAGATCCAAAAAATATCATAAAGGCACTGTAAAAAAGAATCAATTCAAATCCAAGTCTTCTGAAGATACACAATGGCTTTATATGACGAACAGATTTACAACGACGCACATAGTAGCCTAAACACGGACGTTCAAATGCTTCCATGACATGCAAAAACAACATGAGAGTGAGTAAATGCAGAATTTAAATTTTTGGATGAACTAACCATTTACAGTTTGGGAATAGTCATTTTGACAAGCTTTCTTGCGATTAGAACTGTAATTGATTGTATTGATCATCTGAAGCGCACACGCTGGTACTTTCACTCCTCAAACTGAAAGTGCACACATCATTTTAATCACATATCACATTTAGTTTTAGTAGTATGATTATTCAAAGCATTTTAGATGGTTTATTCTCATATGTATAGTGCATTAATAGAGGGAGAGGCAGGACATAGCGAGCACCTGGAGAGTCTGTGTGTGCACAGCTTTGTCTGTGTAAGAGATCCAACAAATGCCTGCATTAAAAGAAAAATTTACTTAGAGTCTTAGTGTCATTACTACATTAAACTGCTATATATAATATAGAATATCATCTATAATAATGCAGTGGGGGAATATTTGTGGGTCCTGATAATAATAAAATAATATTTTAAAGGGGTGATGAACTGGCTTTTTTAAAATTTTTTATTCTGTTGTCTGAGGTCAACTTATGACGTTTGCGTGGTTTTTACATTCAAAAACATCATAATGAATAAGTAATAGGCTATTTTCTACCCTGGTTTTTGAGGCTCTCTCAAGAAACGCTGGGTTTTAGTGGGCGTGCCGCACTGAAGACTTGGAAGTAAACGCCCACGGCTAGGATTGGATGTGGGGAAACGGCAACCAGAATGATTTGCTCACAGGGCTCGCAAAATGTCTTTATCAAACAAACACAATGATTTCTCTCTCATCCACCCGCGATTGATTGGAATGTTATTTTTTTATTACTTGGCCCATCCGATCGGTGAATATATCCGTGAACCGTGCATCACTAACACACACACGCGTGCGCCCTTCAAATATCAAGTCAAGAGAGTGAACAACGCACATCATGAATGGAATGTTATTTCACTATTTAAGATAGCCCGTAGGCAGGCCGGGCTTACGTTTTGGTAGCCTGTCTGGACAACACAAAGCCCCGATCTGTAACAAGGCAATACTATCACATATAAAAAACATGTTTTACTCACATAAGTGTGTTGCACCATTCCTGTCGGATCCAGTATAAAAGGCACAGCATTGTGTTTTAATCTCAATCTGACTACAAATCCAATATCGACCTGTGTCTTGTTTTCAAACGATTCCACTGTGAAATGAAGCGAGCAAATGCACAATGACTTCCCCCCTTCATTAAAAATAAAGTTCAACCACTCATTTCTAATATTAGAATCCAAAGGAAGCTTATACAGCGACTGTGTTTTTCCACAACCAGGCACAACGCAATATATTGCTGTCTTCAGCATGTTTACAGCTCGGTTCAACGAGTCGGTGGGCGGGGCTACAGAAGGAGGCGTACATATTTATCTATAGAGGCGGCGTTTCCCCCTTCTATTACGTCATAGATCAGTATATATTTGAGAGCGTTTTCTGGGCCTGGTGTCTATAAAAGCTTTTCTTTGACTACCTAGGAAGTTTTCAGCTCTGAAACAGGATATTCTTATATTACCATGACCTTTTATATATCAAAGGCTCAAGGGAAAGTTGATTTCTCAATTCATCACCCCTTCAATAATAATAAAAAATCTCTCTTCTTTATTTTGACTCAAAATATTTTGATAGCATCGTATTGTTAAGTTGAATCACCTTTATTTATATAGCGCTTTTTACAATACAGATTGTTTCAAAGCAGCTTTACAGTGATAACAGGAAAATAATTGCAACAAAGTTTGTTTTGGCTGTACAGCAGCTCTGGAAGAAAATAGTGTCATTGTCCAGCTTAAGTAAGTTCAGTGTTGATTCATTTCTGTTGTAAAAAAAAGTTATTAATTTAGTTCATTTATCTATACAGCAGCTCTGGAGAAAACAGTGATGTCATCGTCCAGCTCAGTTCAGTTCTCATACAAAGGTGTCAATGCAGTCAGATCAATAATATTGTTGAATATTAAGTGTCCTCAACTAAGCAAGCCAGAGGCGACAGTGGCAAGGAACCCAAACTCCATCAGGTGACAGGATTGGGAAAAAAATAAAACCTTCAGAGAAACCAGGCTCAGTCGCGGGGCCAGTTCTCCTCTGGCCAAGTGAGTCAAATCTTGACATGAGTGTATCTTTACATCCCTAATAATTTGTGACACTTATAAAGCTCTCAGGGACCTAAGTTTGAATCTGGCGTCTCTCTCAAACAGGCCCACAGAAAACATGTATGCATTTGACAACCTTTTATCCGATGCAATTTGTATGTGTTCTCTGGTAATCAAACCCACAATCTTGCTTTGTTAGTGTATTGATCTTCATCACATCATAACCATGTGTACAGTAGATCTGATTGCGGAATTGTGACGCGTAATACGCATAAAACGTAAAAGATCCCATTATAATCAACAAATCTGTCGACACAGGTCCATCAGTCAACAGTAGGACGGATCCTTTTTTTTGTCACATCGCACAGCTATTCTAGCCACTTTATTTTCCCAATCCATTGTAGATAAGTTACACTATTGTTCCAAAGTTTGGGATCAGTAAGGTTTTTTTAATACCTTTATTCAGCAAGGAGGCACTAAATTGATCAAAATTGACTGAAAAGACATTTATAATATTAGTTAAATGCTGTACTTTTGAACTTTCCATTCATTGGAGAATCAAAAAAACATATCACAGTTTGCACAAAAATATTAATCAGCAAAACCGTTTTAAAATTGATAATAGGAAGTGTTTATTGAGCAACAAATCAGCATGTTACAATGATTTCTGAAGGATCATGTGACACTTAAGACTGGCGTAATGAGGCTGAAAATATTCAGCTTTGCATTTAAAGGCATTAATTACATTTTTAAATGTATTAAATCAGAAAATTTTAAATTGTAATATTTCACAATATTACAGTTTTTTACTGTTTTTTTATCAAATTTTTACAGTTTTTTATCAAATAAATGCAAATTCAGCTTTGCCATCAAAGGAATTAATGACATTTTTTAAATATATTAAATCAATTAATTGACCATTTCCATTGTACACCTGCAGGTAATAGATAGGTGCGTAGGAAAGAAGACCAAAAAAGTAAAAAAATCTCAAAAGTCAAAGGAAATCCTGCACACTATTAGTACTTGCAAAAAGTATCAAATTTATTGGCAACATTTCGGTCTCATGACCTTCATCAGGCATATACAAATCATACTGTTCAAACTCGATCACATTTAAAATGATAACATGACCAATCACTGCAGAGAACCATTGATTAGCAACCAATGACTGAATACATCATTAGCACCACAACATCATATATAGTTACATCAACAATTGTACATAATGACACATAATGGACAATGGTTCTTCGCAGTGATTGGTCATGTTATCATTTGAAATGTGATCGAGTTTGACCAGTATGATTTGTATATGCCTGATGAAGGTCATGAGACCAAAACGTTGCCAATACATTTTTGATACTTTGCAAGTATTGAGAGCGTGCGGGATTTCCTTTGACTTTTGAAATCTATTAAATTAGAAAATTTAAAATTGTAATATTTCACAATATTACTTTTTTTTTTTTACTGTATTTTTGATCAAATAAATGCACAGGTGAGCTTATGAGAACTTTCAAAAACAAATTTTTTAAATTACCGACCCCAAACTTTTGAACAGTAGTGTATTTATTCACAAATATCGTCAATTGATGATTACACATTTTTTATATATTTAATTAACTTCTGACATTTTGTCAAGGCCAGTTTATGGTGCGTCAACTGACTTATTTAAATCATCTTTTGTTTCTAATTATGAATGTAAAATTATTTTGCTGTTCTAATATATGCAGTGTTAGTGCAGTGTTAGTGTTTCAAACCAATATATTAAAAATAAAGTAGAATATGAAATTTTATCCATTATACTGTTGCTGAAATCTCACTTCTAGCTAACTGCTGATTGGTCTGTTGCAATGCTTGATCACTTCCAGTATAGGCACAATGTTAGAATGTTTCACATTTCATTGGTGAACGTAAAGGTGTTGAACACCAAACAATAACCATTAGAGCCAATATGCAAAACCAAAACCTTATATATGTTACATATACATATATATGCATGTATAATTTATGACATAACATTTTACTGCATATTGCATTGACCAATAAGCTAATGTCAATGATAAGAAACAATTCTCTTCCCTATGAGAATGTTTCACTGGTGTGTCAATCCGAGCTGCAAAGACTCCACAGTCACCCCAACTATGAACACTGGCACAGCCCAAGAGTGTCATATTTTCTGGTGTTAAGAGCTTTGGCTCCATGATCGTCTTTGTAAGTGCTCCGGGTTGGCGCGGTCTAAGAGCAGTTGTAATGCCAAAAGTCAATTCTCAAAGTCTGAACACTGCAGAGAAGAAAATCAGATCTGATTATACAGTCAACAAGCCGATTACTTGTAAAAAAAAAAAAAAAAATTCCTGCAAGGGACATTTGTCATATATGCCGCATACTAAGATTATTGTTAGCGCTGCGTCTCCCCATACATTTAGACATGGCTTTCATCCTGAAAGAATGATTTGTCCTTTGAGGTTGTGAGTTGTATTGAATGATATAATCTGATAATGGTGGATTAGCTATTGAAACATATGGACCCACATATGCTTCTGTTTGCCTTCAAAACAAGATGTCCCCAATCTACGCTTGTGGTTTCACGTCGTCTGACCCTGGTTTCAACTCTTAGTGTGTCTCGTCTGTCTTTAGCTCTGGATATAAATGGATTAATCTCTCTTTAACTTCAGTTCCCTTATGCTTGTTTTTCCAGACGTATCGACTGAAAGAGAAGACGGGGCTCATGGGCGTAATAAGCTCGTTTTGGGCGAAGATCAATCAGCCGTTCCAGCCGGGCGTACCAGAGCCCCAGAACCCACGCACACGTGTCCTATCCCAACCGTTCAGCAGAGACAAGCTACACCTGTGTGTGCCAGCGCTTGCAGACAGCCAGACTATCATAAAAGCGCATTTGCAAATGGCATACCCACACATTGGCCTAATTGTTTTTCTTTTATTTTGCAGATTTGATATAAAGTCAAAAGACAGCTTGTTCAGCAATGCAATACGAGGTCGAATTGTGAGTATTGAACCCATAAATGGAAATGATGTCATTTACTCACCATTGTGTTATTCCAAACACGCAAAGGGAGACATTTTGAATGATCCATTTTTCTCCCCGTACAGTTACAAGAATTGGGGACTGGAGCTTTCAAGCTTCAAAAATGACAGAAAAGCACCATAGAAGTATCATAAAACTATACCAATTGAGTCATATAGGCCATTTTATGGTCATTTTTTGTCAATTGGTCCAATCCTCATTCACCTTCATTATATTGAAAGAATAGCCATGATAGGACAAAATTGGACTTTCATTTTCTGGGTAAACTATTGTATTTATGTATGTTTGCAATTCTTTGTTATATTTAATGTACACTAACATTTGTTTTTATTTTAAATAACGTAATAATTATATTGAGCAAGGATGCATTAAATTGATCAAAAGTGATAGTAAAGACATCTATAATATTACAAAATATTTCCATTTAAAATAAATACTGTACTTTTGAACTTTCTGTTCATCAAAGATGTTGACAAATATATTAAGCACCACAACTGTTTTAAATATCAGTGTTTCTTGAGCAGATTATTAGAATGATATCTGAAGAATCATGCCATCAGCGGAATAAATTACATTTAAAAATCTATTCAAATAGAAAATATATATTTCACAATATTACTGTTTTTACTGTATTTTGATCAAATAAATGCAGCCTTGGTAAGCAGAAGAGACCTTTTCAAAAACATTAAAAAAATAATACCGCCCTGAATTTTGAACGATAGTGTATTTTTGTGTTTTGTCCACGCTCTCTCGTAGGTTTATGAAATTCTGAGGCGCACAGCCTGCACACAGACCTGTCAAAATATGGGTATGTTCCTGGAGACGCAAGTGCAACAATTTAAACAAACAATTAATGAACTATACTCTTTTAAATTGGATTGTTTTACTGACATTTAGTTTATTTCATAAAATATTTTGACTAAAGATATTCAAATTCTCTCTCATTTCTGTCTCAGGCATTTCGTCACTGCTAGCCAAAGGGGTTTATGATTCTGCCTTCCCTCTACATGATGTAAGTGTGGCGTTTTACCTAGTTTAGGTGAAGCTGATATGTAATTTGTCTGTTAGTTCAGTGTAAATGTGTGATGATGTTTAAGTAGAGTTCTGTGTGTATTATCATTGCTACAGGGAGACTTTGACAGCTCAGAAGATAGAGAGCATCGCAACGACAGACAGGTGGGTCCTGTGACATTTAGGATAAGCTTTTAAGTTTTGATTGATAAAACGGCAATAAGCTGTTCATTTCCATAAGATATGTATGTGAGTGTGGGTATCTGTCTAAGAAGATGCAAATAATATGGGTTTTGTAATAGAAAAGCTGAACAGTTAATATAACAGAGTGATATTTGTGTGTATTGCAGATGTTGCATGAGGAATGGGCCAATTATGGAGCTTTCTACAAATATCAGCCAATGGACCTTATCAGGTATCAGAAATGATAAGCTTCACTACCATCTGGTTCTGTGAAAGACTTTCTTTCAGTTCAGAGTCTTTCATTCAGTACACAGATGGTTAATTGACTGGTTTCCCTTCATGAGAACTGTCATATGTGTGTGTATTTTTGCAGACTGCTATTAATAGTTGTACCTCAAAGCATATGGCTTGTTAAGGAGAGATGTCACTTTTCAGTGTCTTTTAAGATTTTCACCTGGTAGGTGATAAAACACCTGAAAAAAAATCCTATTGCCTATCCCAAAATGCCTACTTAAAACTGAAGTATTTAAGATTTTTTTAAAAGTTAAAATACTTTCTTAACCCAGTTTATTGTTAATTGACTACCATAAGTATGCCATTCAGGGGTTTATTTCCCATTTCACATTAATTAGCTACAGTCAGACCAAAAATTATTCAGACACCAGATTACTTTTTTACTAGTGGGTGCACTATAGTTCATTTATGTAAGTAAGGATAGCAAAATAAACTGCTAATGCGACTTTTTACACCACAGACTGAACAAAATTAAGCATTGCTTGGTCATTGGTTGACCTAAATTGGTATTATTTAATTGTGTACTTTAAATTTAACAGCTGACCGCTGATTGGTTGATTGTAATCCATTACATACCTTTCTATCAAAGTTATCGGACATTATCCAGATGAATTTGTTCCGACAGTTTAACTCTGAGTTCTTGTCATATTTTATTACCATTTTCTAAACTATAGCGAATAAACTGTGATAATATGAGAAATGTTGAAGGTGTCTGAATACATTTTGGTTTGACTGTATGTTTCCATCCAAAGTTGTGAATTTAACTTGTGTGCATAATTGGAATAACGCATAAAACATTTGTGAATAAAGCACCGTTTCCATCCAGCGAGGCGTAGAGAACAAAAACGTCACTTCCTGATAAACTGGTGCCAAATATCACTAAGAAAAATGTACGTTGCTCCAATAGGAGAAGCCACTGTAGGTCTTTTTTCGTTCATAAATTAGTTGTGCCTCAGAGCACGCAGACGAAACGCAGTAAGCACTGTCATGTTATCTTGTGTTTAGAGGCGGATGCCTGGTGTTTGGGAACGCTGACGTTTAAGACAATTCTGGATTATACCGAACCACTTTGAAGACAGACTTTGGCTAAGGCATTTCAGAATAAATAAAACATTTCAGATGCTGTGCAATGCTGTCCGCTAGTTAGTCCAGTTATGTCATCCCATTGTACAAAGTCACATCACTTTTTATGATGTTTTATTAACAAAGTTCAGGAGGAGCACGTTCAGATAATTAACCTAATTAACACAAGAGGAACGCATTCAGTTAATCAACTCAATTAACGAGATAAGAGGTATATATACAGCAGACTTACCTCTGTTCGTTGACAGTTTTCCAGCATCCCTCCACCACCCCATCTCTTCACTCCTAACTATTTCTATCCCAACTTGGGATGGGGGAAGTTCTCTGGGTTCGGGCCAAATTCCGAGCTTGGAGCCCTCCCCCGGACAGCATGCCAAATATGCATAACCTTTACCTATTTAATTATATGTAAGTGTGAACTCGTGAATGATGCACATTGAGGAATATATTCGGTAAATGTGTTTTTCATCGTAGTTTATGCACGTTTTCTTATCGGATAAAAATGTATTCGCCTACACCGAGCGCATTAATGTTGGTGTTTCCATCCAGCGTAGCATAGATATTGAGAGCATTCTGTTCAGATCTGTCAGTCTCTTTCCAGTGGCTACTGCAGCAGGCGTAGCCAGAGGGTGTTTCGCCGCAGTGGGACCACTGACTGATGCGTTACATGGGTACATGGGAAAAGACATTCAGCTTTGGGTACAGAAGAGCAAACCAAATTGCCCTGCTTTTAAACCTTCAAATATTAAACAGGTCATGAACACGTCAAAGCGAACAGGGAATTGCAATGCAACGCACAACAACGGACGCTTCAATACCATACAGCATCATCATGCACCTGTTTAGAAATACAAATGTACCAGTTTATAAAGTTTACTTTGTGTCCAGTGTTGACAGCCTCTAATAAAAAACCCACCTGGTGCACATGTTGGATGGGTTTATTATAAGACACTCGCGTGCGCTCTAGACAGAGTATTTCCCTACTCTGTTGCTTACTCATGACACATAGCAACACAGCTAAAAGTATATGTTGGACCTTTTATTAAATTTAGCCTAATTTTACTTGTATGTGCGCAAAAGGGCGTTTGCGAAATATGCTTTATTTTTGTAATTACGCTACAGTAGGTTCCACAGGTGTCGCAGAAACTGCATACTTCAAACTACACCTTCAAAGCAAACTATTCACAAAGTGAAAGCTCATCAAACAAGTATAGATGATTGTGTTTTCAGGATAATAAAACATTATTAAATGACCTACAAATGGAAATGGAAGCTGAAATGGAATATGAATTGCATCTGGTGAATTTAATATGCCATCTGGATATCACATATATTAAATATGTGCCCAGTATACATGCTGTGAACTGCAGACAGCATGTCTTTGACAGTACAATAGGAAGATTACTTGGTAAATGTATCACTTATCAGTCAGCTCACATGGAGTCTGCATGCTGATTCACATTGTCTGAGCTGAATATGGGGGAGAAACTCTGGAATGTACTTTAATATGTTAAAATGACTCTGCCAAGTTTATTGGTTGCTGAAAGCATAATCAAAATAGCCCAAATATTTTAATAAATGAACATTGTAAGTGGTGGAGGATATGTAAAACTTTGTGAATGGCATTCAATTTCTTCAGGTTCACATTCCATGCAGTTGTTTTTTGAAAATGGTATGTAGGCTATGTGTTGGTGTTCAGTGGTTGTTTACCTTTTTTGTGACAGTTTGGTAACCTGTTTACCTGTATTCAACAGGAAGTACTTTGGAGAGAAGATTGGCCTGTATTTTGCCTGGTTGGGAGTGTACACACAGCTGCTGATTCCTGCCTCGGCTTTAGGAGTCGCAGTATTCCTGTACGGTTGCCTCACCGTAGACACCAATGTGCCCAGGTAAACACATTCACATGCTTGCTTTTCTACAAATACACAAATACTTTTTTTCCTGTCCCCTAACCCTAAATCATATTTTCAGACTTTATTTATAGTGTCTATTAAGCCATTTTCTTTGTGGAGGCTTACTATTGAAATCTGTTTTTCTTAATATAAGCTAACCTTACTCTAAAATATGTATTTTGGAATATTTACATTTGAATTCAAATTATTTATTTGCTTTCTGAACCCTTTTTTCTTGTGGGGTTGTTTCATTTTTCTGAAATTCAAGTGTAACAAAAAAAAAAAAAACATTAGGTGTTCATGTATTGCGGTGAATTTTTATTATATAATCAATAATTAATTTCTCTCTCTCTTTCAGTCAAGAGATGTGTGATGAGCGTCTTAATTTCACCATGTGTCCTCTATGTGATCGTGTGTGTGATTACTGGCAGCTGAGCAGTATCTGCAGTACTGCACGAGCCAGCTATCTGTTTGATAACCACGCCACCGTGGGCTTCGCCATCTTTATGTCCCTCTGGGGTATGAGCTGTATGAATATGTAGTGTGTTTACTGCAATAAACTGTTTACTGTACATTTATAATATATTGAGAAGATAAATGGTGGTCTAAAGAGGAATAGGTAATTGTGCATGTGTGTTTAGCGGCAGTGTTTCTAGAACACTGGAAGAGGAGGCAGCGATGTCTACAGCACAGCTGGGATCTTACCGGCATGGAGGATGATGAGGTTAGTAAAATACAAAGCATTTTAGAATTCTAGAAACATGATCAAAGCCACAGAATATCTATGCCAATAGGCTTTATGTCAAGTCACAGCCATGAGCAAAGATTTGCTACTTGCTACTAATTAGTAGTAAGGGAATTCTCATTCTAGAGAGTAGTTTACTGGACAAAAATCTTTTGTGCACAATGTGTCGTTTTTTTTTTTTAATTGGTTGTCTTAGACTGTCCATTTTAAATGCATACACTAACATTCAAAAGTTTGGTGCAGATACGATTTTTTAAATGATTTTTACAGAAGTCTCTTATTCTAACCAAGGCTGCATTTATTTAATCAAAAATACAGTAAAATCAGTAATATTCTGAAATAATTTTACAATTTAAAATGAATGTTTTGAAAATACTTTAAAATGTTGTTTATTCCTGTGACACAAAGCTGAATTTTCAGCATTACTATTCCAGTCTTCAGTGTCACATGATTCTTCAGAAATCATTCTAATATGCTGATTTACTGCTCAAGAAACATTTCTGATTATTATCGATTATTCTGATTATTATATTTGTAAACAGCTGCTTAATATTTTAATGGAAACCATAATACATTTTTTTCAGGATTCTTTGATAAATAGAAAGTTCAAAAGAACAGCATTTATTTTTTTGTAGCATTGTAAAAGTCTTTGCTAACATTTTTGATCAATTTAAATTGGTCCTTGCTGAATGAAAGTATTAATTTCTTTAAAAGAAAAAAACTAATCTTACTGAACCCAATCTTTTGAATGCTACTATTTGCTAAAAGTACATTTTAGGGGCTTTCACACCGGGTAGTTCTTGGAACTTAGTTATAGGAACTAACCACCAGGATGGTTGCCTGAGAACTAAATGTTCCCCTAGGGCCATTTTCCTGGTTGCATTCACACCGCCAGTAGGATCTCTGAAGTGGTGTAAGCCGCTCTTGTTGTTGAGACTTTTATTTTGATGGTGCGATGGATCTTTATTTTGACAGCGCTGAGAATGCCAGAGCCTGAGCACACAGCTTTCACATTCTCCATCATCATTGTCTAATACGTTATTAGAGAGAACTGTTATACAAAGAAAGTAGACAGCATATGAAAAAGTATTGAAGTATGAAAAGCCGTGTGGTCCAATGTCGCTAGCTCCAGAAACACATAATCATGTTTTGCTTGGTCCCCTCAAAGGATTTTCTCTTTAGCGTAAAGGTTGAGAGCGCCATCTATCACTGTTTTACATGTTCGAAGAGTTTGTTTCTGGAGTAAATATATGGGCTTTAATCTGTGTGTGTAGATGGCTTTTTTTTAAATGGCGGGTGCTGGTGTTCGGCCAATCAGTTTACACTTACATCACTGGTAGTTCCTATTGTGCTGGGTTAGACCCTACTCTGAAGTATTAGTTCCCCCAAAAGGAGTTCCTAGAACTAAAATAGTTCCTAGTTCCTCTGGTGCCAACACGCCAAAATCCGGGTACTTCCGCCAATAGTTCTAGGAACTATGAAAAGGTTCCTCCAGTGTGAAAGCCCCTTTTGTCACCATTTATCATCAGTGCTGAGCATCATAAGCATATAGATAACATCATCCTCAAAAATAACACACATGAGCTAAAAGCGATATAATTTTCATTTGGATTCCATAGGGACTTAAAATATTTATTGAAAATGAATGTCTTATATCTTATGGATTTTGGTGCAGTTTTATAAAACCAATTAGCCACTTGAGGCAGCATGGTTTATGTCATGTCTAGCATCAACTCTTAACTGTGGGGTAATCATTTTTACGCACAGCCTACAATAGCTGCCCTCTTAAAAACCTCTCCAGAATCTCAACATCACCGGAAACTTGTTGTGACACAGTTTATAATATAATAGCCAATTCTCTTTAATGCAACTCCAACAAACCCTCACACTAACTGCTGATGGCCTGGTCTTCATTTAACTTTATGAAAATTCAAGCTTTCATTGTTCTTGAGGGTCTGAACCATTCACCTGGGAGCTAATTCAGTTTGAAGTGTGTACTGTGTAAATGGTGGGAGAGGATGGCGTGTATGTGTGTGTGATAGGACATGTGTGAGTAATGAGATTGTGTTGTGCTTAAAGCATTGAGCTGAGTGGATGAAGGACAGGGCTCTCAACAGGACGCCATGGAGATCATGAGCATCAGGCTAATGTGAACGATAATGAAGTTCAATTACACCGCGTATTAAGCACTGTAAATATGTGTGTCTAACTCCATGTTTTCTTTGCTTTGATGCTCACCAATAGGAAAGGGCTGAGGTAAACCTATCTTTTGATCTCTTTCTTTCTTTCTGTCTCTGTTTCTATATTGTTCACGATACGCTCAAACGCACACCATATTTTTCACCACATCCCTTACACTTCCCCCACCCTCATCATCGCTCGTTTGCGATTTTCTGCGCAACGGGAGGATCAATTTTGCATCCGAGTCTATGGTGATGCTATTTGATGAATCAACCCTGAATTCATCGGAGGAGGAGAGTTAAAGTGGATTAACTTTGTAGTAACCTGTGTGCCAACAAATCTTTACCGTGATTTTATACCATTAACCTCAATGACATGATAATGTACCTGACCACAATGTACTTGCCAGATAATCACAACCTTATTTGTAATGTTGAAAATGCTACCTGTCACCCGACACACATTTTATGTTATAAATATATCATCTTAAGAATTGTGTTTTGAACATACAACTATATACCACTCTTGTACAGGATGGAGGTCTAACAGATTAAGTCTACAGCAGTGGGTTTGCATATTAACCAGAAAAGCCCTGCTGGTTATGTGCTTTTTAATGAACTTGCAGTTTAGTGTCATATCAGCGTCTTTGCCTCAAGGCAAGAAAGTGATTTAATGCGGAACCAAGATAATTATTTCTATTTGTGCATGTGTTTGTGAATCCTGTTTCTATGGAGACTGTTTTGCTTATGCATGTCTGATGAATTGATGTTGGATTTGGTGTTTTTTGAGTCCTTTATCACAAAGCTTGACATGCATGTTTGTGTGTTTAAATATCAGAATGAGCTACGACCAGCATATGAGGACTTTCTTCTTAAGAAACAAGAGAAGGCAGCAAAGAATAAGAAGAAGGAAGAGGTAAACTGCACTATTATGTACAAAAGTACAAGGTTCCCACACATTTTGACCAATTAATTGATCCGTGATTTTCCCATAACTTTTCTAGTTGTTGGTGATAACTGAATAATTACCTTTATAAATAAATAAATAATTTTATAAAGATTGTACTCACAAAAATAAATGTATTCTTGAGCTGAGTATATAACTATAGAAAAAAAATTATATTCATGATAAAACAAATTTCCATGATTTCTCCATGTCTTTAAGATTTTTCAAGTTTGGAAATCACAATTCCTGATATCATGCAAATGTCATCTCTGATTTTAGTGTATAAAAAAAACTACTGAACAAGGATGTGGAATCTGAAATGTGGAATTTTTATTATTATTATTTTTATTTTTATTTTTACAAATAATTGGATTCTTAACCCTCTACAGCATGGCAACGGAAAGTTTTCTTAAGCCCCTTGTTCAGTACATGTTTCTTTAAATGATTGCAACCAATTAGAATGTAAAAAAGTATCAAAGAACATTCTAATAAGGCGTGGGAGTCACTATCAAGCACCATTTGAAAGTAGGACTTCCTTAGAAGAAGCTAAATGACATGAACTGTACATAAAAGTGTGCATGAAGGTGTAGAGAAGCCTTTTGTCAGGTTTTGTCATGTACTTTGTGTGAAATCACGTTAAGTGAGTATAGTATGTTAAATATAATAATTGTAGCCTCTTTTTCCTATTTGTAGTGGAGATGAGTGGTACCCGGTGGGGTCTTCTGCTGTTGTAGCCCATCCGCCTCAAGGTTGTGCGTGTTGTGGCTTCACAAATGCTTTGCTGCATACCTCGGTTGTAACGAGTGGTTATTTCAGTCAAAGTTGCTCTTCTATCAGCTTGAATCAGTCGGCCCATTCTCCTCTGACCTCTAGCATCAACAAGGCATTTTCGCCCACAGGACTGCCGCATACTGGATGTTTTTCCCTTTTCACACCATTCTTTGTAAACTCTAGAAATGGTTGTGCGTGAAAATCCCAGTAACTGAGCAGATTGTGAAATACTCAGACCGGCCCGTCTGGCACCAACAACCATGCCACGCTCAAAATTGCTTAAATCACCTTTCTTTCCCATTCTGACATTCAGTTTGGAGTTCAGGAGATTGTCTTGACCAGGACCACACCCCTAAATGCATTGAAGCAACTGCCATGTGATTGGTTGATTAGATAATTGCATTAATGAGAAATTTAACAGGTGTTCCTAATAATCCTTTAGGTGAGTGTATATAATTAGCAGAAAACATATATACTCATATATAATATATATATACTCAACACATTCCTACACGTGTGTTTTAGTGTCAAGTTCTTCTAATTCACTTTTCAGGATCTCAAGGCGAAAAGTCTTTAAATTAGTTATTGCGTAAAAATGCAATGAGCTGAAATACTTGGAATACCACACAAATATTTCCAAGTAGATGTGAGAGAATGAGTGTGTGTGTGTGTGTGTGTGTGTGTGTGTGCAGTGCTTTTAATCTCTGCTCTGTGTTCTAGCCGGACACAGGAACAGATGACAAAGGAAGAGAGAAGCTACTGTCTGCTAAAGGAGGCCAGTCACCGGTGAGGAGGGGGGAGATAATTTGAGAGTTTACTGTGTGTTTGCTTAGGAGAGAGCAAGCTAATCAACTTAACCAGAAGAGGCGGGGCTTCAGGGATAATGCAGTTAGTTCTCAGCTGTCAGTCACCGAGTGGTCACTGCACTGCCTCCATCAGACCCCACCTGCCCACCTAGCTCATCTGTCTTTCCCCTTATCTCATCACGCATTAGCGTATCTTTTTCTTCTTCTTTCGGACAATTTAATTAATTAGATAATGAATTACACAGTCCAGCAGGGAGACCATTGGTGCCTTGTTTTTCCCATCTGAAATGAGCAGTTTGGTCGCAATTTCACTTGATGTGATTTTGCGGATTTTTGTTACTGTCATTGTGCCCTTGTACGTAGTGTCAGGCCTGCGCAACATACACACAACACACGTATGCGCTTAAACACTATCTCTGGCATACACGCTTACTACACACGGCACTCAAAGCAGATTACCTCTCTGGGTATTCCACACTAGATTATACAGGATTAGAGTCAGAGCTGGATTAAAACACGCAAGTTAGAGTGGCGTCCTTCCTCTAATCAAAGACACATGTTCACTGTTTATGTGTGTGTACCTGAGAGAGTGTAGTGTTTTAATTCAGATTTCATGCGTGTGCATGTGCGTGTGCGTGTGGGGGGGTGGTGGTGGTGGATCTGTGCTGTTCATTAACTTCAGCGTGCACTTTAATCAAATCACCCTTACTTACATTAAAGGGTTAGTTCACCAAAAAATGAAAATTCTGTCATTAATTACTCACCCTCGTGTCGTTCCAAACCCGAAGATGAACGAAGGTCTTACGGGTTTGGAATAACCCTTTAAATGTTTGTTTGTTCCAAGTCCAAAACTATTTCCTGTTCTGTGACATAAAAAACTATTTTTTAAACTAATATTTAACAGCATTACATTTTAAACTATAGCCAACTACCCCATATATCGGAAGCCAAATTTGGTAATGGTCAGTATTAGCATATTTTACATATGTTTTAGCTATATAGGTTGATTTTACCAAAAGCTTTTGTGCTTTTTTTTCATGTCCTAACATTACATTTTTAATCAAATAGGTTTTTTTTTTCACCAATTAGAAGAATATAATAACCAGTCTTAAGGCCCTTTCACACCAAGGATGAGAACTATAATGATAATAATAACGATAACTATAACATTTTAATAATCGTTCCTAATTCTATGAAAATAGGGAAGTCCACATCACAACTATAACAGTAACGCCACAGAGGAACGATACCATTGGAATCACTTTCAGAAACCTTTTTCACAGCCAATCAGAATCCATTCTGCTTTAAAGAGCTCAATCATTTAAAGCTCAGACGTTGGTGTGGATGCTAATATAGTTATCATTATTGCTATCATTCTTGGTGTGAACAGGCTTTTATTCCTCTTAGTTTTTTCTTCTTCCTATATATGCTATTTTATGTAATTATTCTTTTTTTATATATATTTATTTAATTATTATTATTATTATAATTAACATATTTCAACAGTACACTATAATGTTTTGATGCCATATTTGTCTGGAAAAGTAAAATTCTACATTCAAGTTTTAGGACCAGATTTACTAACAGCTTACGACCAGTGCAAACCCTCTTTTGGCATTTAAAAACTACTGTCAGGATTTACTAAAGAAACGCAGTGAAAAATTTGCACTGAAAAGGCGTGGACACAGATATTTTTGCGGCTGACCTTATTGCATATGCATTTATAGGAGTTTCCCTTTCAGACGCAAAACTTACAGGATGAGAGTATTTAAATGAATCATGCAAGGTGATTTACTAAGGTTTGCACTTGTCAATTTACTGATATTTGCGCCATTATTTACCGCCAAAATAAAGCATGTCTTAAACCAGGGCCGTAGCCACGAGGGGGCCTGGGTGGGCCTCGTTCACCCAGCATACATGCGTCATTTGAATTCAAACTAAATCGTATGTGCAAGTAAAAACATGAACTGTTACATGATTTATGTGGTAATTTTGCCTACATTATTACAGGAAGGCGGTACAGTAATCAAATGATGTTTTCGAGACGTTTTCTGTGCACAAAAAATCAGAATAGTCCATTGAATTGAGTTCTCTCTCTAATGTCTTCTTGAGTTTTAATGGACAAATTCACACAAAATTATTTTTAAAAAGTATCCTTGTGAAATATAGTCAGTTATATCTTGAGTGAACTTAAACAGTTGAAAAGAAAACGTGTTTGTACAAGTATGTTGGATACGACCAGATAACTGCTGTATTTTTCCTCAATGTTAATCTAACAACAAAAGACAGAGAAAATCACTCACTGCTCTTGACTGGTTGAGCCCTGCTGGAGCAGCTTTACAGGTGCTGGTCATATAATTAGAATATCATCAAAAAGTTGATTTATTTCACTAATTCCATTCAAAAAGTGAAACTTGTATATTATATTCATTCATTACACACAGACTGATATATTTCAAATGTTTATTTCTTTTAATGTTGATGATTATAACTGACAACTAAGGAAAATCCCAAATTCAGTATCTCAGAAAATTAGAATATTACTTAAGACCAATACAAAGAAAGGATTTTTAGAAATCTTGGCCAACTGAAAAGTATGAACATGAAAAGTATGAGCATGTACCGCACTCAATACTTAGTTGGGAATTACTGCAGCAATGCGAAGTGGCATGGAGTGGATCAGTCTGTGGCACTGCTCAGGTGTTATGAGAGCCCAGGTTGCTCTGATAGTGGCCTTCAGCTCTTCTGCATTGTTGGGTCTGGCATATCGCATCTTCCTCTTCACAATACCCCATAGATTTTCTATGGGGTTAAGGTCAGGCGAGTTTGCTGGCCAATTAAGAACAGGGATACCATGGTCCTTAAACCAGGTACTGGTTGCTTTAGCACTGTGTGCAGGTGCCAAGTCCTGTTGGAAAATGAAATCTGCATCTCCATAAAGTTGGTCAGCAGCAGGAAGCATGAAGTGCTCTAAAACTTCCTGGTATACGGCTGCATTGACCTTGGACCTCAGAAAACACAGTGGACCAACACCAGCAGATGACATGGCACCCCAAACCATCAGTGACTGTGGAAACTTTACACTGGACCTCAAGCAACGTGGATTGTGTGCCTCTCCTCTCTTCCTCCAGACTCTGGGACCCTGATTCCCAAAGGAAATGCAAAATTTACTTTCATCAGAGAACATAACTTTGGACCACTCAGCAGCAGTTCAGTCCTTTTTGTCTTTAGCCCAGGCGAGACGCTTCTGGCGTTGTCTGTTGTTCAAGAGTGGCTTGAACAACCACTCTGTGCGTAGTGGTTCTTGAAGCACTGACTCCAGCTGCAGTCCACTCTTTGTGAATCTCCCCCACATTTTTGAATGGGTTTTGTTTCACAATCCTCTCCAGGGTGCGGTTATCCCTATTGCTTGTACACTTTTTTCTACCACATCTTTTCCTTCCCTTCGCTCTGTGAACAGCCAGCCTCTTTTGCAATGACCTTTTGTGTCTTGCCCTCCTTGTGCAAGGTGTCAATGGTCGTCTTTTGGACAACTGTCAAGTCAGCAGTCTTCCCCATGATTGTGTAGCCTACAGAACTAGACTGAGAGACCATTTAAAGGCCTTTGCAGGTGTTTTGAGTTAATTAGCTGATTAGAGTGTGGCACCAGGTGTCTTCAATATTGAACCTTTTCACAATATTCTAATTTTCTGAGATACTGAATTTGGGATTTTCCTTAGTTGTCAGTTATAATCATCAACATTAAAAGAAATAAACATTTGAAAGATACCATTCTGTGTGTAATGAATTAATATAATATACAAGTTTCACTTTCTGAATGGAATTAGTGAAATAAATCAACTTTTTGATGATATTCTAATTATATGACCAGCACCTGTAAATATTCACTGTGCTATTAAATTAAAGATAAAAGATGATAGAGCAATAATATATAATAATATAATAATAACAGTGAAAGTAACAATAGCTCCAATACATTTTAACAGGCATAATTAGGCATGACTAAATAACTAAAGGAAATATCTATTTGCTAAAACAACGCATTTGATTCATATTCGTTTAGTTCCTCTGCCTTTTTAATTTATTACTAATATTTGGCAATGAAAACTTACTAAACAGGTATCTTACTAAAAGTAAAAGTGTTGGTATCGGACTTGTTCTGGAAAAAGTGGTATTGGAACATCCCTAATATAAAAAAATATATATATAATATATATATATATAGCGGCCCCCTCATTTTTAGATGAGACACCTCAAATATTAAATTCTGGCTATGCCACTGTCTACCAGACGCTAATTTGTGCTGCTCTTGGTAGATTGTGTTGGTCATTATGCAAATGATCCGGCTGTGTCTGTGTTATTTAATTTGCGTGTCATCAGTAGATCACATGCAGAACTTTCCACTCCCATCTGCGCTTTTATGGGATTGCGCGCTCACGCTAATTTGCCCCGTTTAGTAAATCTGGCCCTTAGTGTGAACATTGTTGCCCCCTAAAAAAAGGGGGCAAAATAGCATATATTTATAGTATGGGCCATCATATTGGTTATTAACATAACAAAAATTATTATTTATTATCAGTATCAGGCAAAATTTTCATTTATGTATTGTTTTCTCTCAGTAGATAGTGTATTCATGTGTCTGATATGGTGAGCATATGGAGTAACATGCTGTTGTTCTTGTAGCTTGCCTCAGAGTCTTTGTCATGGACGGACCGGCTGCCAGGATATTGCATCAACATATCCTCTATCCTTCTTATGGTGGGTACCTTTCCTAAAAAGAGCCTTTCCTAAGTGTCTCATTAGTGTTTTTATATTGTTAAAATTCGTATTGATCTGTTTTCTCAGGTTGGGGTTACATTCTCTGCCGTGTCTGGAGTGATTCTCTACCGCATCATTGTCTTTGCTGTTATGTCAATGAACCCTGATCACGAGGCCAAGGCTAATGTGCGTGTTACCGTGACAACCACTGCTGTCATCATCAACTTGCTGGTGGTTCTGGTGCTGGATGAGATCTACGGTGCTATAGCAGCCTGGATTACAGAGCTTGGTGTGTGTGTGTGTGTGTGTTTACACAACAAAAATATGAAACGTTGCATTTGAAAAAAATATAACATTATGCATTAACGATGATGATGATTATTATGAATATATGATGTTAATGATGCACTTGCAGAGATTCCAAAGACTGAAGCAACATTTGAGGAGCATGTGATCTTGAAAGCTTTTTTGCTGAAGAGCATGAATTCATTTGCACCTGTCTTCTATGTGGCCTTCTTTAAGGGCAGGTAAAATGGCATCCCATTAGCATCCCACCCAAACTAATGTAACATTCTGTCTCTGTTGTGAGCTATGATAATTGGATTATTATAATGTACTTTGTTGCTGTTTGTCATGTCCAGTGTGTTTCAGTCTAGTGTGTGCTTACTGTAGTATTGTGTTTATTGTATATTGTAGTGTTGTGTGTTTATACTGTATTCTGTAGTCGTGTGTGTCTGTCCTGTGTACTGCATTGTTGAGAATGTTGTTTATATTGTATATATCACTCTGCAGTGAGCATTTGTTTCATAAGAACATTTTATATAGAGAGCAAATTTTTTTAACCTGAAATCACACATCAACATTGTTTCTATTTAGATTTTTGAATATATTTCCTGCTCTTTAGTATAATTATTGTTTATAAGTCTAATGATGTGCATATAAATTAAAGCTTTTTTATCTAAATTATTTTTGTATAATATTAATATTATATATTTAATATATATTAATATAATATTAACATATTTTATTAATAAACTTCCAGCTGTGACTTACAGTTCTATAACAACTTATTTTGTGGTGTCTGTGTTACATGTAGTGTTTTATGTCTATATAGTGTTTGAGTTGTAGTGTACAGTGTAGTTTGTCGCTGTGTAGTGTGAATGGCATCAGTGTCTAACACCAAAATGCTGCATTTCTGGGTTAGCATAGTTTAATCCAGAGAACATTTTAAAATATCTCTCATAACTCTGGTGTGCTAATTTAGGTTTGCCGGTCGTCCTGGTGACTATGTTTATGTCTT
The DNA here is from genome assembly GCA_039654625.1 of Rhinogobio ventralis. Taxonomy (NCBI): domain Eukaryota; kingdom Metazoa; phylum Chordata; class Actinopteri; order Cypriniformes; family Gobionidae; genus Rhinogobio; species Rhinogobio ventralis. The sequence goes on along the minus strand of CM077206.1, from coordinate 18,458,378 downwards.
TAAGGATTTCCGCATGGAAGAGGTAAAAAAAAAAAAACAATATATTTGACTTCAGTGTTTTAGCATAACGTAACTAACTATTTGCATGTACATGTGTTTTTGGTCTAGTGTTCTCCTGGTGGCTGTCTTATTGAAGTGTGTATTCAGCTGGGAATCATTATGCTGGGGAAGCAGCTTATTCAGAATAATGTGTTTGAAATTGCCATTCCGTAAGTGTTTTAAACACAAATACTGTACACACACTCAAAGTCTTCCCTGTGGTCCCTCTGCTAATTTTCTTTGATTCCGCAATTTCCTGTTAAAGGAAGCCCCTAACTCTCTTGTTAAATAACATTTTAATTCTCAACACTGTTTAACATTACCAAAGCAGTGCACAGTGAGTACAAGAGGAAGTGTTGGTTTAAAATGACACAGCTGAGGTGACATTCTGCTTGACATTACAGGAAGCTGAAGAAGATGTATCGCACGTACAAGGAGGAGAAAGATGGCTCGGCAGATGAAGAGGACAAAGACTCCAAACGAGAGCCGCAGCGCTGGGATTTGGACTATGATCTAGAGCCATATGAGGGTTTAAGCCCAGAGTACATGGAGATGGGTGAGTACCACATGCTCGAACTGAACAATATGCTCAAATGCTAGCAACGTTTGGTGCATCGCATTATTCTACTTGTTTTAAATGGCGTGCATCGTAAAGATGTTTAGCGGCATGTCATGTGCTTAGTACATAACTTGAAAGCCTTATTTAGCTGTTTAATGACAGTCTTAACCAAAAGAAGAAGAAAAATTATGCACGTTCCTGGTCTTAATGTGAATTCATCAGTGTACTTAATTCCTAATAGTTCTTCAAAATGTAATTATTATTATTATTATTATTATTATTCAAGTAAAATTAATGCCGTTTAGTTGGCTTTATCAGTTTTTGTTTTGAGGTATAATAACTTTAAGTATAATTGTTAGTCACATCATCATGATGTACCTCTACTCTGGGCGCTACTGTCCAATCAGAATTAACATTATGTTCTGCACTCTGAATTGTCACATAGCTGTTAGTAGCCTGGACAACTAAGGGTGTGTTCACACTTGTAGTTCGGTTCGCTTGGTTTGCTAAAAATAGTTTTTTTTAGCCCTGGTCCGCTTAGCATTCACATTTTACTGTTGTTTTAATACTGAACATATAGGCATAGGGATATGTTCACAACCTGATTGGTCGGCTTTTATTACGTATATTTGCCCGCGTAACTTACCGAACATCCAAAACAATACTGTGTGCTGGGCTAAATGCCCTCTTGTATGTGCGTAGCCTACATATGATGGTATTTTGACCAGCTGAGAACTCGTGAAGAGCTTATAAAATTTGTAAAGGTGTCAAAACAGCAGCAGGAATCCCTCCGTCACACACACACAAACGAAGGTATGCTGCAAGGAGACGTGGTTCTGATGTCTTTACCGAACTGTGATGGGCAACATTGCGATTTATGATGAGAAAAAACAGGTATGCTTGAGCATTGTCCTTTTTAGGGTCACATCTTGTGACATCATATCCTGTTTTTGGTTAGTTTACATGTCTTGGGTCCGTGTTGTGTTCATATTTATACGTACCACACTAGAATTCATTTCTGAGTTCGAGTTCGAGTCTCGGTCCGCTTGTTTGGTACACACCAGGGTTCGAATGGCAGCGTTCACACTTATTCAAATGAACCGCACTAACAGAGCAATCACACCAGGGTTTGTTTTAATCGAACCTAACATGCCAAGTGTCAACACACACTAAGAAGCTTAGTCTAAATTTTATTTTCAAAAATATATATTTTTGAAAGCAAGATCTTACTAAAGTAACTGCTCTTATTTAATTACATTTTAATTGGTTTAAAAATAGACAGCTTTAAACTAAAGACTTGTTCACACTACGACAAATGTTCAGTGCGAAAATTTGAATCTGTAAATTCTATTTAGATCGCCACAAACATTTGCATGCTATCACACTGTGAAAACACTGCCCAACCAATAAGATCTGCAGTTTCGGTCACATGCCCAGAGCCGCTGCTGTTACAAAAAGACAGAGGTGAAAAGAGTAACAAAATATTCTACTCAAGTAAAAGTACTATTACTTCAATGAAATTTTACTTAAGTACAAGTCTACTCAAGTAAAAGTAAAAAGTAGTTCATTTAAAATGTACTCAGAGTAAAAGTTACTGAGTTACTTTTTTAACAGCGGGGGTGGGGACTCTCCCCTGTAGGGTTGTGAAAGAATGGGATTTTCACAATATGATAACCATCTCAGAAAACATCAGTTTCACAGCATCACGGTATTAAACATTTATTTAATAAATAAACTGTATTATTAAATTATGGTTATTATTATCACCATAAATGGCTGTTAAATGAATGAAAACTGTTTTTTTTGGTTGAACAAATGCTTTATTACAACAAATTTGAAACCATTTGTTTGTTTTGTTTATTCAAATTTCAATAAAACATGTCTAATCAACTAAATTCAATAAATGATTATGAATTAGATTAACAACTTATTTTTATCATTAATTTATTAAAATGTTTAAGAATAATAGAGTCCTATGAAATTTTTATTTTTATGATTTAATACAAATATATTACCAAATGGTGGTAATCAAATAAAATGTAACAAACTTGTATCCTTTTATTTTTTGGCGAAGTGCTGCAAAACAGAGATTTACTAAATTAAACCATGGATTAAAAAAATATATTCTTAAATAATGTTTAAATTATGTATTATTATTGTTATTATCAAGTACATTCTATAGTAGGCCTACAATAGTGATATATTTCTGTCATAATTACTAGTTAAACCAAACGTTTATTTTGACGGGTTGTAGTGAAGACCTGTTTCAGAGTGTATTTGACAATAAAATTATGAAATGCTCATTAGGGGTTCTCTCAGATCAGCTCTGGAAATGTTCATGTGTTCATGTCTAAATATGGCTTGTGAGACGTTAAAAACACCAAGAGTTATAAGTAATGCGTACTTCAGTATGTAGTAGATGAAACGGCGCTGCTCATTCACACAGAGACAGAACAGATCATATATTTATAAAGCAGTGTTTTGCACTTTAATATTCACAGACCATGTCGCGATTTTATTTATTGTACAGCTCTATTTTCGATTTATTCATTCATCCATCAGTTTGCATGTGTTACGTAACATCTGCGTTATACTGTAAATTAAATTTTCATGAACTGGATTATGGGATTCCCTCTGAATCACAGAAATCATTCGGCCTTAAGTTATAAACATACCTTTATCTGCACAGAGGGATGTGTTCCCGAACATGTTCTACGTGTTTCCTCCTTTGCATCCACATTTTTTGCAAATTGGATATCCTCCAGGACAACACCACGCTATTTTTTTCTATATCCAAAGTATTTCCATACTAGCCAGGGGTTCACGGCGGCGTTTCACTTTCAGCTGGGTCTGCATCACTGACGTCGATCTTGTCTGTCTTCATCTTTTGGTGATTTTTTTTTTTTTGTGCGTTTGTTCTCCCGCTCTTCAATTCAATGCAGTAGTTGTTTTTTTTTTTCCCCATTGTATTATTTATTTATTTTTACTCAGGAACGGATGTGGTTTAAAATGTAGCGAAGTACAATACTTCAAACAAAACATACTTAAGTAAAAGTAAAATTACAGATTTTTAAAACTACTTAAAAAAGTAGAAGTACACAGAAAAACTACTCAATTACAGTAACGCGAGTAAATGTAATTCGTTTCTTTCCACCTCTGCAAAAAATGACTCATGGCACTCACAAATTTTGCTAATGCCAGGTACACACGGCACGATTTTCAAAGTCGTCAGATCGCTGTTTTTCTCACACCACACGACTGTCTGGGGAACCATTAAATTGCTGTAAAATGATAGTCCACAAGAAGCTTGTGATTTCAAGTTGTCTGTGCACTGATTTGCAGCAAAAAAGAAGAATATGAAGGAGAGTGGTTGCTTGAAAAAGCCATGCTTGCTGATGTTATGTTGCAGATCTATGACTCCTTTCCCTTGCCCTATATTTTGCTCTTTCATTAGCTGTAGGTCGTCGCCGTTATTTCAGGCAAAACTCATTTTACACTGCAGCCATAGAAAGGTTCAGGTATTTAGAATGCTAAATATCTCATGGGCATCAATGACGCATTGGCGCTTCTCTCAGTTTGCGTCTTTGATCATACACACATGAATGAGCACTGATTTGCCTCTGATTTCGGGTATTTGTCTGCGGTTTCCACAAAACTGTCGGTGTGTGAAAATCGGAGCTAAAATTGTGCAGTGTACCCGGCAACAGTGAATAGCAGAGGAAGAATCCAGAACAGGTGTTCTGTCAAAGTCTGTTCCCATTGTTTTCCCTTAGGTTAGTGTTTCCTGTTATGCCGCCATGCAATCTGCTCATTGAACTGGTGTTTCCACAGATAGCAATATTGTTCGCCCATGGTGAGACAAGTTGTTAAAGTAGCTTAGAAGTTGTTGATTCTATTCTGTAAGTGGATGGATCTTAACCAGCTAGAACCTTATTGTATAAGAAAAAGGGGGGGGGGGGTGTTGACAGAATCCGATGGCGAGCAATCCAGCTGTCGAAATCCGTTCCCTCACCTTCATAGTGAGAGATGTTGAAGTGGCTTAAAAGTTGTTGCTTCTGCCCTGTATATTTTCATTCAGTCAGTCTGTTTTTTTAATGCATTGGTCTGAACAGACAATTTGCATACAAAAACCAGACCCATTTTTGTTGGTGTGAACAGGCCTTAAGCTTTGTGATACTCAAGGAATGATCATGGTGGATGGGAGACCATAGACTCAACTTGATTGAGGGGAAACAGTATCAAGTTGATAAGGTCCATGACAGATGTAAATAAATGTAAATCAGATTAACCCTGTAGTTGTTTAACAGGTACAGTGGCACTAAGCTGATTCTGTGTGTCAATGACTACTGTAAGCATACGCAGTGAAGACTGCCACTTGATTAGTGTCACAATACCAAAATCATGATTTTATGCTTCAGTTGTGTGATAGCGTGTGAGTACTGAGTTGAGTTCTTTTTTAGGCTTATTGCACTTAATAACTCTTTTTAACTTCAAGCACGTACATGGCTTTATTTTCATGCATGTTTCTTTATCACTGTAATGTGCCAATAACTTTAAGCAGTGCCCTGCTGTCGCACGTTGATGCAACTCAGGAAATGCGGCTGTTATTAACTCATTCCTCGTTATTGATGGAATTTTCTGTCATTTAAGAGACAACGCTTCCCCGTCATTCAAGGAATTATCCGGCTTTCTGCTTTACACTGTTATATGGTAGATGACGCTGTGACATCTTCTGAAAGAGTACTGAATATCCAGATCAAAACACAGGAGAAGAAGAAGCTGAAACAAGCAATAGCATATTTATGCAGATGCATATGTAAAATTACGCAATCATCAACATTAAACATCATATAAATCAAAACTGCCTAACGTTACCGAATGAAATGTCAACCCAGGACAAGATACAGGACTGTGAAGCTTTGGGGTGTTGGACTCGATCTATTACATCTATGTTTTGATCACCATTGTGAATCCGATCCAGACAGTCTTTGACAAAAACGCGATTTTTCTCAGCTTTTTGCTCAAAATGTTGCTTTTTTCATTTTTTTATATCACATTCAAATGTTGATAATAAAAAAAGAATGCATGAAGCTAGAATAAAGCAAGTTTTTCTTTTCTTTTGATATATTACAAAATATTCTGGGGGCCATGAAACTTTTGTGAAAACGATCAAAAATGCTGCCATTGGCTGGCAACTTTTTTCAAAAACGCTGGTGGGGAAAGAGTTAAAATGCTGTCTTAAAGTACTGGTACTAGTAAATCGTACTATTTTAAGGGTATCACGAATTTGCGATACTATTGTTGTGCCAGTATATTTTGCAACACTACACCTGATAAGTTTCCTTTGCTTTACTTTCTGTCAAAATGTAGCTTTGGTAAAAAAAAAAAAAAGCATTTGAATCTTAATGCATCTAGAAAGAAATGACTCTGGGCTGTAACAGAGAATCTGGCAGTGGTCAGAAATCTTTTGTAACAGACAGAGAGGAATATTACATGTATTATTTTATTTAGTAGTTTAATTTTGAAACCCCCCACTTCTGCAAGGCTAAATATGTTAGTAATACTTCACTGTAGTCACACAGCCGTATGGGAAGCCATAGTGGCACAATGATTAACAAGAAATATAAAAATGTCAAAATGTATACCAACACCTGCTCTATACTTACTATTATTAGTTTATTAGAAGAGATTTAGCGATGGTGTTTGAAGATGCCTGTGATGACTTTGAGGAATCCGGTTTGATTAAGGACATGGATCATTGATGTATGTGTTTGTTTGTCTGCAGTTATTCAGTATGGATTTGTCACACTCTTTGTGGCATCCTTCCCGCTGGCACCGGTCTTCGCTCTGCTTAATAACATCATTGAAATCCGACTAGATGCAGCAAAATTCGTCACTGAAATACGCCGACCTGATGCAGTCAGTGCTAAAGAGATTGGTATGAGATGTAGCAGTAAATATGTACAGACTTACTCATGGTTACACTTAACATGACTGTTATTCATTCTACTTCACACTGTTGCAAATTTATCTTTCTTTTCACAGGCATATGGTACAACATCTTGAGTGGAATTAGCAAGTTTGCTGTCATTACAAATGTGAGTGTTAAAATGGAGATTGTGACTTATGGTGAAAAAAAATTATATTTAGTTGCTGGTGGTGTTTAGTATGATTTATCTCATTGCATGCAGATATTTGAAGTTTTTTTCCTCTTTCTATCTTTATTCCCTCAAGGCATTTGTGATCTCCTTTACATCGGAGTTCATTCCTCGGATGGTGTATCAGTATTTGTACAGTGAGACAGGCACCATGCATGGTTTTACCAACCACACACTGGCTTATTTCAACACAAGCAACTTTAAACCTGGTACTGCCCCGCATGACACTGATTTTGACAGACAACTCCGTATTTGCAGGTACACACATGCATACACATCCACATGTGACCTCTACTCACTTACATTACCTGATATCGTTCTCTCTCTTCAATCATTCCTCATCTTCATAGGTACAAAGACTATCGAGATCCACCATGGTCTCCCGAGTCTTACCAGCTTTCTAAGCAGTACTGGTCTGTGCTTGCTGCACGCCTGGCTTTTGTTATTTTTTTCCAGGTCAGTTTTTGTTACTGCTTTTCTTGTTGTTCAAGGAACATTGTGGGTTAAATACAACTTAAGCTCTCTCTACGATTAAAAAAAAGTAGTCTCACCTGTGCAACATTTTTCAACGAATGTCATGGCCATGTCATCCTGGTATCTTTTACATGATATCCATGCGATGATACCAGGAAGAGCCGTGATGTGATGCAAGTATCCCTAAAGCTTTTGCACATGTTCATATGTCCATGTAATCTTTGCATGTTAAAGGTAAACAGATTTAGCTTTCTGTTCGCAATAAGGGGGGCTCAAGCTATCTAATTTCCCCCTTTTGAACTACTGATAGGAGATTAAAATAGAGCTGAAATATTAAAAATATAGGTAGACAAAATCCGCAGTGGCCTATTTACCCATGATTGACAGATGGACATGATTATTTTAGAATTCCATATGCACATGGAGCAAATACCAGCTAATAGTATTTATAAAAATAATGCTTAAGCAGAACTCTGCATATTTATTTTTAAAACACAATATATCTGGCAGTGTTAACTTTCTTTGTTATTGTCTTATTGTTATTGTCTTATGATAAAAATGCCTTAAAAGTCCAGTAGTTTTTATTTGACTAAAATGCCATATGATTTTTAACTAATAGAATTTTCTGATGATAATATGCAAAATAACATAAATGTGTCAAACTATAACAACCAAACTTTGACCAAATGTTAATTTAAAAAAAAAAATGTATGTATAAACATTTATTAATTACTTCGTTAAACATATAAGAATTATCAACATAAAAGAAAACCTCCATGTTCTGATTAAATGTAGTCATTGTCAATCTTTTTCGTTTGGTCTTTGTTATTTTGACAAAAAGAAAAAAACTTTTCATTGACATTGACATCATTGAAGTCGGCATGAAATGGAAGTTGCAATGGTCTTTTCTCTCCTATTGTGCAGGGGCGGAGCCAGACCCTGGACACCCCTGACATTGGCCACCCCAAAATTCAATTTCCATTTCACCTCTTGTTGAAAAAAGCATTTATTTTGACGTACGGTAGCACGGCACATTGTTAATTTATTAACATTGAATATTAAGAGAATATTAACGTTACCCGCAAAACACAGATGATTAAGAATAAAGGGATCATTGATATATGTGTATGACATACAAGGGCAACCCCCTTTATTCTTAAACGTTTGTGTTTTGCAACTAACAAGCACAGAGCTGTTCAGAATCCTGCCATGTCACAGAGCACCACTCGCATAGTTTTCCATTAAATTACATAATTTGTCTGTTACATAATGACTTCACCCTAGGCTGGAAGATTGTGTATAGACATTTTTCAATATTTTTCTTTCTGTGTATTTAATAAAGTCTGTGCTTATGAAGAGATATAATATAGATTGTCCTTTCTGTTTCTGTTCGCAGTTTTTACAGCAAAACATCAAATTGTTGATGTGATTAGATTCATTGTTTTGCACTGCTGCCTTAAACTTGAGAACGCAAGCAATGCTTCTGTGGTGAGGCATATGACGCTTCATCCATAGCGCGCAGAGAGAGCGCACAAATATTCCTCTTGCTCTTGAAACAGACAAATACACATGGCAAAATAGCCGTCTTGGTGAGCATCATGGTAAACACAGCCGGTTATGTCTTAACTGAATGTAAACAATTGAGAAAGAAAGCGGATGTGTGTAAATATATTGGATGCAATATATTGCATTCGGTCTTAAAGTGACAGCAGCCTAAAATAGCCTGCCTGCTTTCTGTGTCATTAAAGTTAATCAAAAAAATGGGAAAAAAACTGATCTTGACTGAATAGCTTTTGTAGATTTAGCAAGGATTAATCTATATTTAATTTATACTGTGAAGATTATGCAATGTTATTTTATGTTCGATTATTACATTTTTGTACCTGAATACTGTTATACCTGAAAAACTAAGAACAGTGCTAATTAAGTGTTTAAAGTTATTACTGACTTTATTCACTTGTCTTCAATAATGTTTGAAATGTATATTAGCTAGGCTTGTCGTTTTTACTGTGGTATATAAGTTCGAATCGAGAGAATTGTGAAATTTCACTGGTATCTACAATTTTGGTAGCTTATTTATTAGAATACAATATTACATGGGTCAAAACAATGAAAACGAATAAGTATTACACATGATATTATTTCACGGTCTATGGACCCCCTAAAGTAGCCTTGGCCACCCCATGTATAAAAGTCCAGCTCCACCACTGCTATTGTAACATATATCTGAGTAAAACGGCTTCTCAAACAAACAAACAAAATTCCATCAGGAATTGATTGGATGGTTGTGGTTTGCTATTGCTAAATCATTTATAATAAACACTGCAATATTCCATTTAAAAAAAAGAATTGTCAATTTTGATTTCATGATTGACTTTATTGCATCCAACAGACTTCCACTGTAAGTGCATTTCTGTAAAAGAGTTTTCTCATGTTCTTGCAAACTGAGAAACCAATCAAAATGACTTAGAGCTTAAGTTGTACTTAACACACAATATTCCTATAATAGTGGACTGGATGTTTGATTCTGTATGTTGTTGTGTTGTAGAACTTGGCCATGTTCCTCAGTATGCTGGTGGCATGGTTGGTCCCAGACGTGCCTCGTTCTCTGAAGGAACAGCTGAAGAGAGAGAAAACACTCCTGATGGATCTTCTGATCTCCGAGGAGACAGATAAGCAATCCACTCAGTCACACCCACTTACGACTACCAACAATGATGTAGTCATCAAGGGTTTAGAGGAAGGATCACAGGAGGAGCTGCCTGTCTGCAGTGGGGTAATGCTAAGCCAGTCAGATGAAGAGCTGAAAGAACTTCCGGTGACCAATGAGGAGGAGGAACAGCTTGAGGAAAAATCAGATGAGGAACCCATAGCATCCACCAGTGATCTGCCTGATGATAAACCTCGACATTCAACCTGTGAAAGTCTCAATACTTCAGAGTCCCTGTCTAAGATAGCCTGTCATGATGAATCACCCACCACAACATCAGCAAGCCAGTCCGTTCAATCCATCAAAACCAGCTCACTATCACGGCACCGGGAGTTTGACTCTAATGGGCCTCCACCTCGAGACCAAATTTGGAAGGCTAAGAGCCGTTGCCAAACACTTCCACCAAGGCCTGGTGGTCCTGAAGCTGAAAAGCATGCAACCAGACCCAGCCACTCCACCACATTCACACACCTCGACCAGAAAGTTCCTCCATCTCCTAGCGAACTCACCCGGAATGTCCCTAAAGCGCTGTCTACAACCAAGCCCTCTGGAAGCCAAACATCTGTTTCGGATTCACTGGATTCAGAGCTCACATGCGGCCCTTCGATAGCACTTCCTCGCCCACCGTCCAGACCAGAGCTTTCTAGCGGCCTTTCGGCAGTCTTGCCACGTCCTCCTTCGAAACCGGAGCTCGTGGGCAGCCAGTCAACAGGACTACCACGGCCTCCCTCCAAACCTGAGCTGATGGGAAGTTCAATGAAAGGGCTTCCCCCTCATGATCCAGGCTCGAAAGTTAAGGGCAGATGCCAGACTCTTCCTCTGAAGTATAGAGGCTCAGAAACTCCAGAGGAGACGTCAACCAGACCTAGCCATTCCACCACCTTCACACACCTCAGTCAACAGATCCCACCTTCACCCAGTGATCTCAAAAGTAACACTCCCGTATGAGTGTGACAAGCCGAAGTGGAGAAACGCTCCACCTCTTCAGCACCTTGCATCCGATCACTTTCAGTGCCAGGCAACCCATGCCATCAACAACTCATCTTTGACTCTCGTAACTGAACGAGCATCTACGGTAACTCTGGATGTAGATCAATTGTTGATGGCTTGGTAGAGGTTCACTTGGTTGCTAACAAGATGTTCTACTTCGGTTGATTGTCAAGAGGGACTCCTTTTGCACAGAATCATCAACTCATTATTGGAGGACCGAGTGCAGCCAATCCGGCTTGTGCATTCTGGATATTCTGTTATTCTTCTAGAGCCATTTGACATGGCTTGATGACTCTTAAACATTGTCTTATACTGTGACTTGCCATTCTCTCTTTCACATATAAACACTTGTACAGACATACCACAGACATACACACACCAAATCTCATCCAAATCTTCAACCAGAACTGGTGAGGAGAGAGAGAGGATTAGGAATATGGGCCAAAGGGCTTTGCAGTCCATACTGATTTGTTACTCAGCAAGTGGAACTTTCATTTCATGGTGTTGTTAACATGTACTTAACCAGAATAATAACTAAATGTGAACTTCTTAACATAATACTTCAGCTTCAAAATGAGCCAACTTGTTTGTGGAATTGTCTTTTTGTCTTTGGTGGCAGCATCTGTAGTGTCTCATCAACATGACAAGTTAGCACGTAGCTTGGCAGTTAGCATGCTCATGACATGATAAAAAATGTGATGTTGAAATGGATTCATAAGACTTGCAAAGCCAATTACACTGTACATTGCAAATACACTGTAGTGTTTTACATAAATCCTATTTAGCACTATGCTAGCACAGCTAAAGCTAATGTAAAGCATGCTATATTCACTGTGAAGAGATTTTCAGGGATTTAGACCCAATCAACCAGGAAAAGGTATGAATGCACACAGGCCACGTGTACACTGCCAGGTTTTTGAAGTGTCATCCGCATTTATTTTCAGGAATGAATTGCTAAATTATCATTCCATTTGTGTACAGAATGCAGGTGTCAATCCTACTACCCAAAACAAGCAATAGTTCACGTCTCACAGCTGTAACCAAGAAGTAGTTTAGCCTGTTTGGTGTTTTCTATTTTAACTAATACTAGCATCTGGTCGTTTTTAATACATCATTAGTTGTCACTAATAACCAAACTCTTGTGTGTACAGAATAGGATTAAGGGATTAGTTCACCCAAAATGAAAATTATGTCATCATTTACTCACCCTGATGTCACTCCAACCAATATTTTCTTTCATCCCTGGAACACAAAATAAGAAATTCTGTTGATTTATATAATGAAAGTGAATGGTTAGCCTATTTATTATACTTTATACAATCTAAACAGTACTAAAAGCACAATAAAAGTAGTCCATACAACTGTATGGTTGTATGTCATTCAACAGCTTGTGTGACAAACAAACAAATATTTTGGGGTGAACTATTAAAACAACTGGAGTGACAACTGTATTTAGCTGCAGTGTGGGCATGGCCACTGTGTAAACTCTGTGTTGAGTGGCAGGTGTGTATGATATGCATTGTGCTACCAGGGATCCATTAGCTAAGAACAGTTACAAACCAGCATTCACATAGAACACCCATGTCCATGTTACAGTATTTCTAGAAATATTGAGAAACTTTGAAATATTTTGATATTATAATAAAAAAAAATACTGTTCATAATAAAAAGTGTAAAGAAAGAGGTTTCTGTTTTTTTGTTTTTGTTTTCATCTCTAAGATAGGAATTGCATAGTTACTGGAGCCTCCTGGTAAAAAATACACCAACATTTTAAGAAATATCTGATTTATTTTGCTATAAAGCCTCTATAATGCTGTAGTTAAGGCATCTACCAGCAAAAGCTACCAGCAAGCTAATTGATCATGCTTACCAATAAAACCTTGACCCTGTGTTTTATACTGACCCTCTAAATGCTGTATTGTTGACCACCACTAGATGGAGACAGCAAACCTACGCCAAGAAACAGTGAGGGCTGGGATACCACTAGTAGACAAAGGACTAGGATCAGGATCCAGTCACGCACAGACTAGTGAGCACAGGTGGAGCCAGTGATTCATACACCTTTATAATATTACAGTGAGAAAAGATTTCTTCTGTACTGTATTACCACATACAGGACTTTTCCCCTAGTAAAAACTTAAGGAAATAGAATCCAAGGAACCAATCCTAAAGGATCCAACAGAAATGTTCCTGAGTGAAATGACATAAACCGAAATGTTCTCATTTTGAAAGTTCAGTTTTATTCACATTAAAATGCATTAAAAAGCATTAATAGTAGTCCAAATCCTAAAGGAATGTCTACAGGATTCCTATTGGACCATACTTTGGAACTAACTCTAGGATTAGAAGATAACACAAAATCTAGATATGGCTGCTTATAGAACTATTATGATTATCAATATAATAATATGCATTTAAAGGATATTAAAAGGAATTTAAAGAAAACTGTGATTTCCTTTATCTCTGCAGTAGATATGTTCTGATAAAGATTGCACAATATCCAGTAGGACTTAAGAGGATCCTGTAAAAAATTTGATTCAATTTATGGTAACACTTTATTTCGATAGTCCCTTTTGAACATTCTGTTGACTATAAATAACTTTGCAACTACATGTCAACTAACTCTTATTAGAGTATTAGTAGACTGCTAAATATCTGCTAGTGCTAACTCTTTATTGTGATGGTTCTCCAACAGACATTCTACAGACTATAAGTAACATTGCAAGTACATGTCAACTTATTCTAATCCTAACCCTACCAGTCTACTAGTACTCCTCTACTAACACTCTAATGACAGTTAGCAGACATGTAGGTGCAACATTACTTATAGTCAACAGAATAGTGTAAGTACCGGTAGAGGCATTCTTACCAAATCAATTACAAGTTACCAAGAACCGATAGCGGTGTTTTCCTGTAATTCCGCTAGCATGACCTTAGCAACGTCAAGGTCACAGGTTCGACTCTCAAGGAATGCACACACTACACACAAAACAAACCATGTATATCTTGTAAGTCGCTTTGAATAAAAGCATATCTGCCATGTAAATAATAACTAAAACATTAACTGCAAGTAAGTAACAAACAGAACATTTCTCTTATTCACCCTGTCAGTTATTATTCTGTTTAGGGCATGCAGTATTTCAAGGTTCATTGCCTCTCTCTCTAACAGCCTTTCTTTGACTCTATATACCTGAGGTGATTGTGGCCCCTCCTACATATCTAGTTCTCTGGCCCTCTTTCAAGACACACACTCTCAGGCAGTTCAATGAGCTCTTTGTGGGGGGGTTGAGGTATGCGGTGAAAGTGTGTGTGTGTGTGTGTGAGAGAGAGAGAGAGAGAGAGAGAGAGAGAGAGAGAGAGAGAGTTTGCTTGTTAGTACCTAGCGGATTCATCTGGACTGGGCACAACTCATCATCTTAAAAAGGTCTGTGTGAGACCAGAATTACAACAAAAGGAAACAGAGGAGGAGAGAGAAGTGTGTCAAATCAAGAAAAAGGACAAATCTGAGGGAAAAGAAGGTATGGATGCATTTATTTCTGTTTGGCATGTGTTTCTATCTTTGGCATGTTATGTGTGTCTGTCTGTCATGGTAACCATAAACAGTCACTACTTACTATAAGAATACATACAGTAACTTAAGCTACTGCTTTCACTCCAACAAAATGCTGCTTGAATCCAAGTTTTTTACTTTTGTCTTCTGTGTGATGCAAAAAGATAATGAATCTTGTTTAACACAGAAGACAAAAGCACTCAGACTGATTCAAGCAGCATTTTGTTGGAGCGAAAGCAATGTAGCTCAAGTTACTGTATGTATATTGTTACTAATACTATACTATTGTTCCGTTGAGCTGTCGGCTTTCCAGACTGGGTCACTTGGACTTTTAAAGTGAGTCTGAATTACTTTATGTCCAGATTCGTACTGCAGTTGGATACTCCCAGCGAGACTTAATAAGACATATAACTGTCTGTCCTTAAGCTGTTCAAATGTTTCAAACTCTTTTTCACATTCTCTCTGCATGCCATTATAGATTTGAGTTTTTGCATGTCTTTTATTAACATAGTCTCACTCTAATATTTCTGACACATAACACGTCACATTTTCTTAGTTGAAAATCCTAGAAACTAGAAAACCTGTTTAAATGCTCAGAATGTTCCAGTAAATTTAGCAGGTGTCTGTGTTTATTTTTGCCTATTGTCCTCAGGTAGGGAGGTATCCTATTACAGGAGCTACTGCATAATACTACAATAGCGTGGACTCAAATATTCTATTAAGTTCAATTCAAATGGCTCTTTTCTCAATGCATATCATTCCAAAGCAACTGAATGAATATATACAATGACTATTGCTTTATAACCTCCAAATTTCTCTTTCTTTCTGCTAAATGAATAAATGTACATGATGTTATTGTGTTTTTTACAGGGCGATGCTCAGTGAGTGGTTTTGGTGGGATCGGCTGTGGTTGCCGAGGCCGGTGAAGTGGGCGGACCTACAGGACAGTGAGGGGTGTGTCTACGCCCGTGTGTCCCACTTATACATCACTCTACCTGTAGCAGTACTGCTGCTAGGTTTAAGGGCATTATATGAAAGGTACACACATATACACACCCACACACAAGCTAAATGTTATTGAAAAGACCAGCTTACATCAGCATATTAATATGCATGCTGGTTTTTGCTGATTTGCTGGTTTGGCTCTGGTGGACTCGTATATCCATGCTGTTCATCAGCAAAACTGAGCTGGTAAAGCCAGTTGGCCTAGGGAGCTTTACTGCTTAAGCTAATTAAGAAGCCTGGTGGGAACACCAGCATTCAAAACACAATATATGCATCATATGTTCTTATATTTGTTAAAGTGCAGTGAACGGTTTCTGGTTAACAGCAGGAGAAGGCATCACTCTTTGTGCCTTCACTGCCTTCCGCTCATTCAATAGGCTGATTGCGGTGCCACTCGCTGAGGCTCTTGGGGTTAGAGACAACATTCGCAAGAGGGCGTCACACAACCCAGTGCTGGAAAAATACTACAAAACACACTCTAAACATCCAACACAGGTAACATCCCAAACACAAGACTTGAACAGTGATCTGATTACTTGAAGCCTGTATATATAACGCTTTTAAATGCATTTAATCTGGAACAGGTCCAGATCACATTTCACCCCAAAATTAGAAATAAAAATATAAGAAATTAAAGTTTTGTGTAAAAAGAAAAAGAAAAGAAAAGAAGATTATCTTTGGTTACACTTTAAATTTAAGGTGTCATTGTTACAGTGTAATTATATTTAAGTATTAGGTAATATTCATAATAGGGTTAGTGTAGGATTAGGGTTAGTTGCATGTAATTATGCATAATTTACTGCTATTACCACATGTAACATATACAAGGACATTGTAAAATTAAGTGTTACTGAATTTTTTACATTATGTAATGTATTCATTTAAATAATTTTAAGCAATCAGAAGTATTAATGTTAAGGTTCCATTAATAATCGGAACAAAATGCAGTTGAAAGATGACGCATAATTCAATTTATCTGATGCTATTAAAATTGTTGTTATTCTTTAACCTTCTTTTCTTTAAGGGTATAAGTCTTTCTTAGAACTGATAGGCAAACTTATGATTTAACCTATGCGTTTAGATAACAAAAGTTACAATCACTTTTACCTTCAATACTATCAGTAGTAAAAGGAAAGATTCTCAAAGCCTTTCAAGCAAGCACGGTTATTTTTATGTTTTGTTTAAATATACAGAAAGTAGAATGGAACACTCCTCAAATTCATCTAAAAGATCCGCATCTACTGCTTGAGAAATGTCTTATATTTAATCAATAAATTCAATTGGAATAATAAGACACAATATAGAGCTGTTATCAAATGAAATCACTAACAACAAAATTCATCTGCAGAGTTAGTACAATTACAACTGCATAAATAATATTGAGATTAATGTAAAAAAAAATACAATTTTGTTTATTCAACTTTTGTATAAAATGAATATCATGTTTACAATCGTGCTCATATTTGTGAAAACAGCTCTCTTGCTCTTGTGATATTGCTTAATTATATCAAATGCTATAATATAAAAATCAAGATCTCATACAAGTAGACTTTTTTTTGCAATCATATCTTTGTGGGATTTTGTATTCATTTTGGTGATATTTTTGACACAATCCCTCTTTGATTTCTGACCCGGCACAACGGTAACAGAGAAATCAAATTCGAAGCAGGAAGTTTTACATCCAATCACAGTAATGATGTTAACAATTACGTCAGCAATTTAGTGATAATCCTGCAGTTGTGGTCTTGAAATAAAACCCTGAACAAAATGTTGTTACTGTAATGTGAAAAAAGACTTCCATTTCTTTAAATGACAATAATAATTATAAAATATTGTTTCTGAATAAATTATTGTCTTATTGGAATCACAATTAGTCACAATAAAGTCACCATGAAATCAAAACTGACCATTCTTATTTTTTTATGGAATATTGCAGTATTTATTATAAATTATTTATCTGTGCACATAATTTTTTTTTTTAATTGATGTGCCTTCGTAATCTTAAATCAAAATAAGAGTTACCTTCAATATATAATATAAAGTATAATAATATAACTTATAATAAGTTAAATGTTCTCATTAATTATTGTAACATTATTGGCAATGCATTATAATAAAGCCTTGAACATAAACAGTATAATGTTTTAAAACATGATTAAAACTAAATGTTTTAAAATGCATTCGATTCTTTTGGCAGTCGTGGCCTAATGGTTAGAGAGTCAGACTGTTAACCCAAAGGTTGCGGATTTGATTCTTAATACCGGCAGGAAATGACTGAAGTGCCCTTGAGCAAGGCACCTAACCCCCAATTGCTCCCTGGGCGGCACAACAAAAATGGCTGCCCACTGCTCTGGGTGTGTGTGTCTACAGTTTGCAGTGTGTGTGTTTGTTCACTACTCACTGCTCCTAATGTGTGTGCACTAACTTGGATGGGTTAAATGCAGAGGACAAATTCCAAGCCTTCACTTGTCACTTTCACTTTTTCTCACTTTCACTTAAAGGTGTGCCCATGTGTAGGTACATACCAAAATGTATTATAATTGTAGTTGAGTTATTTATGAAAATATATAACGTATTACAATATGTATTTTATAGACATTACAAATACCTTTAGATTAGATTAAGAATTCCTTTGTAATGCATTATATATAAACAGGCTTCAATAAAAGTGTTAAAGCATCATTAATAGAAACATATGCTCTATTCACTGGTACAGTACATTTAAGGCCGGCACATACTGACATATGAAGTTTATGTGTCTAGGAATGTTTGTGTATGTCATGTACTTAGGCGGATATAAAAGGTGTGTGTAAAAAGTTCGGCTGGTCGGAAAGGCAGGTGGAGCGCTGGTTCCGCATACGGAGGAACCAAGACAGACCCGGAGTACTAAAAAAATTCAAAGAAGCCAGGTATATATACACACACTAAACAAACTTTCATGATCGACTCATTCGTGTTTGACCATATTTTACCTTTTCTTTTTTTCAAACGTGTATGTTTGTTATTAACAAGTATTTCCTTTTTTGTAGTTGGCGGTTTGCCTTTTACCTGTGTTCGACTTTCGGAGGTGTGTTGGCTTTATATGATGTAAGTGTTTTTTTGCTGTATATATAGACCTCCGACTGTATCTGAACATCTGCATGACCTCCAAACTGCTGCTTGTAAGTGTGTGTGTGTGTGTGTGTGTGTGTGTGTGTGTTACAGCACATGCAGAGATTCTCAGGAGAGACCTTGAATCAGCATGTGCGTTTGTGAGAAATGCCTGAGGGGTAATTAGTAACATTTTCCCACCTGTAAACAGCTCCAGTCTGATAGAAAGATCCACAAATGGGCACAATAACAGGCATGGACAGGCCCTGCACACACCCTGCACACATTAAAATGTACTTGTTGTTAAGAAAAGTATCACAATTATGTATTCTTATGTATTCAACTTGGGCATGAAATTCCATATAGCTATTTCTAGAGTTTATATTATCTTAGAGAATTGTGGGTAGTCTCTTGTGAATTGTGTTGACGCTTTTAAGAACACAGAAATCAATTTGTTGTTTTGAAGAACCTATAATTAAATAATATATAATGTGCAACGGTGCAGGTTATCACTTCAGACCAACGGCATGAGTGTGAGCAACCTTTTATGCAACAATTTAATAAACAAGAAGTTAATACTGAGTAACTTACATTTTAGACACAATATTGCCAGCTACTTTGAGTATTTTTGCTCCACCAATGGAATTTTGTCCAGACGGAAATCAACACTTGACTATCTCTGAGCAACACACAGTAAATGAATCAGTGTTTCAAACAAATTGGGTGAGTAAATGTGTGATTCAGTGATTCACCGCTTGTTTCGATGCCAAATGAATCTACATCCGATTTGTATTTTAATTTACTTCACGACCGTTGAAAAAGTATGTTCTATATAGTAATGTGTGTAGTATGAATGAAATTCGAGTTGTGTCCCAAATGACGCACTATGCACTTATGCACTATGTACTCAACCGTTAATAAGTGTATGAAATATAAGGTTAAGGTTGTTTTGTCATTCAACATCAGTGACTGATAGTCCCCCATTTCATTCAGTAACATTAGATAGTTTTGATTTATATGCTGTTTAATGTTGGTGATCGCGTTATTTTACATATGCATATGATTACATATGATATTGGTTGTTTCTGCAACTTCTTTGCATGTGCTTTGATCAGGAGATTCAGTCTAACAGTCTAAGAATCAAATCCGCAACAGTACAGTCTAACTTTTGTTTTTGACCACGGGTGAATCTCCAGTTGTCACTGATGATTGTCGTTTGGTCCTTCCTGGATTACAATCCGCCATCAAAATGATAAATTTAATTATTCCAGCTGCTGTGAGAAAAGGCTATAAATGATCCGCCACCTGCAGCATCCTCACATGCGATACTACTACTAGCCGGACTCCTTTATGTATACATACGTGACGTAATGACGCAAAGACATGCTTGAATTTCCCACAGGAATCCACCAGTACCTCTCAAATTATAACACATTATTACAAGCTTACCTTTGTGAATCGGGCTATGGTAAGGAGATAGTTTTGAACACTGGTTGGTTATGTACTTTCTCAAAATTTGATTTTGGATCATTTTTAACCAAAAAAAGTTACGGACTGCAGAATTCTTCTTGGAATTTTCAGTGTGAACACTACTCGCACTATTTATACTTGAAAAAAGTTAGTGCATAAGTATGCGAATTGGGATGCATCTTCGGACTTACTACATCCGCCATGTTGTCACTATCAGGTGACCTACTAGCTTCAGTTGTGTCGCTTCTCTTCCATTCATAAATCCTCTCCTGTGGCTCTATGGAATAGTAAAGTGTCCATCGTATGCTCACTTCAGAATCTCGCCAGAAGTAATAAGTCATGATCCTGACTTATTAGACCGAGTACAGTTGGTACACTTTTTGCTTTTTCCGTTACCACACCAAAACTGAGGGCTGAAAAGAAGTGATTTTTTCATTTGACATTTCCTTTACTTGTCTACTAAAATATTAGTAATTATTAACATCCATAAGTAGGTCATATTTGCCACAATTAGCTCAGCTTTTTTGTTCCAACTGTACCCATGTCGGGTACAGTTGGAACAGTACCCGAGTACAGTTGAGACACCCATCCGTAATGCTGTAAAGCTGCCTAACCAATTCATTGCATTTGTAAAATACCTTTAAAAATGAGAATTCAACAGTTTTTATTTCCATTCAGTATTTTATTTGATTATTTGTTTAGTTAAAAGTAGTTTGTTTGTAAAACATTGTACCGTAATGGCAAACAGCGATACAATATTTAATATCAGTTCATCATTTTAATAGTAACAGTAAAAAACATTGAACAATTGCAAACAGCAATAATAAAACAGATCAAATGCAAACAATAACCTAATAAACATAATAACAATAAACATAATAAATAAAACATAATAACTCATGTGTGTTAATGTGTCTCAACTGTACCCCGCTGACCACCTCGAACATTTCTCTAGATTTTATGATGACATGCAATACGTCAGTTTTTAGAGCACAGATTAAGGTTTACGAACATGTAAGTTAACTTTAACAGTCATGTAAGGATGAGAAGCTATTCAATGGGGAAAGGACGTGGTGAAATTAAAAACTTGCCTTAGAAAAAAAACTTTCGCCGATATCTTCGGACTGGAGAAGCGAATGTACTTCAAATTTCCCACGATCGGTGAGGGCGCTAATACGCATGTGCGACGCAAATATCACAGATCAGACTTGTTGCGCACGCAAGTTATTTGAGGTGTTTCAAATGTACCCCTGTACCAACTGTACCTGGTCTACCCCTACTGTTTTTAGAAAACTGTGAATTTGGACATACTACTCTGTTGGCGTACTGTTTTTGCATACTATTTTATAGGGAAGTATTTGATTTGGGATGTTATTTAAAGGTATAGGGGACGATTTCGGATACAGCGAAGGTGGTTTTGAGTGAATCTGTTGATTAGAACGGAGAAAGAATCGCTGAAAAATCCTCACACTCTGAAATCTTTTTGTGTTTATTTTATTTAATGGTATTATTTGGTTATAAAAGCAAATAAACTGTGAATTGTATTGTTTTGTGCAACAGAAACCGTGGTTTTATGATCTACGAGAAGTGTGGGCTGGATTTCCCAAACAAGTAAGTGTAATTTATGGAAGTTTAAAAAACACTACCTTCTCATAGTGTTTTAAAAGCATGGCACAGTGAAAACCAGTCTGGATATTTGCATGTTGTTCCGGGAGGGTTGTGTTTGCGCAGGCATGTTCGTGAGGGTTGGTTTTTTAAATATGTTTGTTTTGTGTGTTTCTATATATGTGCGTGTGTGTACAGTCACTGCTGGACTCTCAATACTGGTATTACATCATTGAGATGAGTTTTTATGGTTCTTTACTGTTCAGTGTGGCAGCAGACGTTAAACGGAAGGTAAGGATGCACCACTATCAGTATTTCCCATTACACCTCGTCAGTTATGAGTATTTCACTGTCTGTATCACTTAAAAGATTATGTATAAGCTGTAATCAGTAAGGTCACATCAAGGTCATAAACAAATCATCTAGCCTGCAGGTAGCACAGCTATTAATGTCATAACACAGACAGCAAGTTACTTTACACAGGCCATTATAATGCAATCATTCATGCAGTTCAATGCATTAATGTTTAATAAATGGAATGCAATGTCTTGCATTGATTAAAATATGGTTTTGAAGAAATTTTATGGAATTTGTAAATAACTGATAAAATGATATGATGAATATAAAATTGCTATATCTTAACCCTTGTGTGACCGTATGGACATTTTTGTCTGTTTCAGGTTTTTTTTTTATTTTATTTTATTTTTTTATATATATAATTTTGCCTGTGTTAATGCCATCTGCATAAATTTTGGCACAAGTGTGTATTTTTATTGGAATTTTACTATTTTCTTTAAAAAAATCTATTTTGCACTAGGTACACAAAATAGTTCCTCTTAGCACGGTTTGGACAAAAATGTCCCCATTGAAATCCAGTAAAACAGCAATTTTCAATCCCAGGGCCATTTAACTATAAAATGATGCAATCTTTGTTAATAGGCTTTCATTCTGTTGACAAGGCTTCAAAATGAAAACTTTTACCATTTATTTCCAGATGCTGCCATTTTTTTAGGTTTGGCCTATAAAGCCAATACTCATTTTTTTCCTGTGTTCCGCTTCTGCATATTATAAAGACAATTAGATAAATTATGCAGCTATAACTGTGTGGGTGTGTTGGTGTGGATGTTAGAGTGTGGTTTGTATGTGTGTAATAAAAAAAATGTGTGTGTGTGTGTGCGTGCTTGTAATATTTTGAAAAACTCTACTACAAATCACAAATCCAACCACTGTGTGTATCAGTGGAGCTTTGCTGGCATCTAATAGGGAAAATTTGGCACTGCGCCCAAACAACATTTTACTGAAAGCTCAGTATGAGATATTTTTGAGATATCAACCTCAAATTTGGAACACAACTTGTTTAGATTTATGGCTTTGATTCATGGCAGTTTTAGAGTTCAACATGTAAAATAATATTCATAAATCATTTTCATAAACTTGAACATCTATAACTTTTTTTTGTTTCACTTTTTAAACTTTTTTTTACTTCAACAATAATCTGCCATGGGTCTTCTTTAAAATGAAACCATGAAATTTAAGTCTGTGCTCCCAAGATTAAATTTTTTTTATAACAGTTTTTTGACATGGACATTTTTGTCGTCTATGGACCGATGTGTAACTTTTTTTAATTGACGCACAAGGGTTAATAGATATGTCTGTCAAGGTTTATGGAGCTCTATTTCACACTCTGTGTCGATTTGTAGGACTTTAAGGAGCAATTGGTCCATCATTGGGCCACTTTAACTCTGCTGTCCTTCTCCTGGTGTGCAAACTACATCCGCATCGGCACACTGGTCATGCTGGTGCATGACACATCTGATGTCCTACTCGAGGTGAGAGAGAGCAACATGGTGAAAGAAGAGTCAAACATATTAAAGATCACCCAAAAAATTAAGTCAGCAATAATTTTTATATGTATTTATTTCAGCAAACTGTTCTTTTGAAATTTCTTTTCATCAATGAATCCTTAAACTGTAAAAATATTAAGCAACTATTTTCAACACCAATTCAGCATATTAGAAGGATTTCTGAAGGATCATGTGACACTGAAGACTAGAGTAATGATGCTGAAAATTCAGCTTTGCCATCACAGGAATAAATTGTATTTAAAATACACTCACCTAAAGGATTATTAGGAACACCATACTAATACTATGTTTGACCCCCTTTTGCCTTCAGAACTGCCTTAATTCTACGTGGCATTGATTCAACAAGGTGCTGAAAGCATTCTTTAGAAATGTTGGCCCATATTGATAGGATAGCATCTTGCAGTTGATGGAGATTTGTGGGATGCACATCCAGGGCACGAAGCTCCCGTTCCACCACATCCCAAAGATGCTCTATTGGGTTATTTTAGTACAGTGAACTCATTGTCATGTTCAAGAAACCAATTTGAAATGATTGGAGCTTTGTGACATGGTGCATTATCCTGCTGGAAGTAGCCATCAGAGGATGGGTACATGGTGGTCATAAAGGGATGGACATGGTCAGAAACAATGCTCAGGTAGGCCGTGGCATTTAAACGATGCCCAATTGGCACTAAGGGGCCTAAAGTGTGCCAAGAAAACATCCCCCACACCATTACACCACCACCACCAGCCTGCACAGTGGTAACAAGGCATGATGGATCCATGTTCTCATTCTGTTTACGCCAAATTCTGACTCTACCATCTGAATGTCTCAACAGAAATCGAGACTCATCAGACCAGGCAACATTTTTCCAGTCTTCAACTGTCCAATTTTGGTGAGCTCGTGCAAATTGTAGCCTCTTTTTCCTATTTGTAGTGGAGATGAGTGGTACCCGGTGGGGTCTTCTGCTGTTGTAGCCCATCCGCCTCAAGGTTGTGCGTGTTGTGGCTTCACAAATGCTTTGCTGCATACCTCGGTTGTAACGAGTGGTTATTTCAGTCAAAGTTGCTCTTCTATCAGCTTGAATCAGTCGGCCCATTCTCCTCTGACCTCTAGCATCAACAAGGCATTTTCGCCCACAGGACTTCCGCATACTGGATGTTTTTCCCTTTTCACACCATTCTTTGTAAACTCTAGAAATGGTTGTGTGTGAAAATCCCAGTAACTGAGCAGATTGTGAAATACTCAGACCGGCCCGTCTGGCACCAACAACCATGCCACGCTCAAAATTGCTTAAATCACCTTTCTTTCCCATTCTGACATTCAGTTTGGAGTTCAGGAGATTGTCTTGACCAGGACCACACCCCTAAATGCATTGAAGCAACTGCCATGTGATTGGTTGATTAGATAATTGCATTAATGAGAAATTGAACAGGTGTTCCTAATAATCCTTTAGGTGAGTGTATATTTAAATATAAAAGTTATTTTACATTGAAATATTGCAGCCTTGGTGAGCATATTTTTTTGAACGGTAGTAGTGTATGTACAGTATATGTATAGGGTGTTTTGTGTTAAAGGTTTTTGTTTATCTGTTTCTTCAAGTCTGCTAAGATGTTTAACTACGCTGGATGGGAGACGACCTGCAACAGTATGTTTATGGTGTTCGCTCTGGTCTTCATGGTAACCAGACTCATCGTCTTCCCTTTCTGGTGAGTGTGTGACCGATGTAAATGTGTGAGATTTTAGGGTTACATTTGTTAAACTGTGTGTCTGTATCATGTGTGCAGGCTGATCCACTGTACGTGGGTGTATCCGCTGTACCAGTTTGAACCCTTTTTCGGCTATTATTTCTTTAACGCCATGCTTGTGGTGCTGCTGTTATTGCACGTGTTCTGGGCCTCCCTGATCCTCCGCATGGTCAAAAAGTTTATCTTCGGCAATGTGAGTATTCATTGTTCTTCAAATAAGATAATTGTTAAAGCAATATGCCAAAGGAGGATGTACATTTCATTGATTTTACTATGGTGAAGGAGTTTTGTTTTCTTTTTTTTTTTATTAAACAGCACCAATAGAAATGATAAAACACACTCGTTTTTATAAAATTTTATTCAATTTACTAGAAATAATGATCACAACATTTTGTTCTGCTATTTTCCGCATTTATCGTTTCCCTTTATGGACATTTTGTTATATTTTTGGTAGAGGGTAGAAAAACATGTACACACATGCACACTAATATAATTCACAAGATTAATTCTCTTTCTCTTTAGCTAAAGGGTGATGAGCGCAGTGATGAAGAGGAGGATGAGGAGGGCTCTGAGGAAGACTACACACACACATACTCTAATGGATCTGGGAATGGACTGTCTAATGGCCATTGACACAGAGGGAGAACTTCTACATATAGACACAAATAGCCTTTTAATGCCATGCATGCATATATGTCCATATTGGACACATGATTCATCTGTGAATTTTCATTTTAGCATAGCCTTTTATATTAAGGTTTGTATATGTACAGATATTATAGTAGATCAATAAAATCAATACAAAATATTTTAAACATTAATTTATAAATTAAAAGTTGTTAGCATGTGCCAATCCAAGCAGTAGTTAAAACTTTACACATGAAGTCTCTTCTGCTCAGCAAGGCTGCATTTGTTTGATCAAAAATACAATAGAAACTGTAATATTGTGAAATATTACTGCAATTATAAATATGTTTTCTGAATATATTTTCAAATGTATTTTATTCCTGTGATGCAAAGTTGGATTTACAGCATCATTACTCCAGTTTTTAGTGTCACATGACCCTTCAGAAATCATTCTAATGCTGATTTTATGCTCAAAAAACAAATCGTTGTTATTATTATTGAAAACAGTTTTGCTTAATATTTTTGTTCAGGAATAGAAAGTTCAGCATTTGAAATATTTGAAATAAATGTCTTTACTGTGACTTTTGATCAATGTAATGCATACTAGCTGAATAAAAGTATTAATTTCTTAAAAATAAAAAAAAATAAAAGTACTGACTCCATAATTTTAAGCAGTAGTGTACACTGTGCAATATACAACACAGCGTACTATGTCATTGAAGTGCATTTTGTCAATTCAGAAGTCAAATTTTGGAATATGAATGGTTATTAATGTGAGGAGTAATATAAAGTGACTTTACATTAAGCTGCAAAAAAAACAAAAAACCTATAAACAAACATTACTGTGTACAGTACATAAAAGCTCAACATTTTACTCGTATACAGAAAGTGTCGGTCTATAAACTAGGCAGATAGTCTCAGATACTCCAGGTAGCTCTCAGATTGTTGATGTATTCTTCGTCATCAGGGATTTCAATACTTAGACCCTCGTAAAAGTCCTCAAACTCAGCATAGGACACAGTCTTGGTGACCTTTCCTGCTTCGCGTACGAAGGCCAGAATGTCAGGGTTTGGACCGGCTTCTGTCAAAAGTAAAAATGATACAGTAATATCTTCATAAACATCAGACATCCATGTGGCCCATGCAGAAGTATTACTCGTTGTAAAGTGAACTCTATATAGCTTTTTTCGGAAATGAATACTGAAGTACCACACCTTACCAGCGTTCAATGTTTGTCATGAAATATTGACCGACACTGAATAAACACGACTACAATAGCTGCTTCCTGTGAGCAAGAGCCTAAATGATCAGTGGCTCACCGTGTGCTGCGTCAGACTCTTGTTTGCCTCTATAGAATTTTTCAATATCGCTCAGGAAGATGGAGCCGGTTTTATTTGGGTCAAGCTTTACATAAACCTTAAAAAAAAAAGGGGAAAGATAGAAACATTAGCAAATGGCCAATAACTCACAGAGCTCAACAGCGTCCTCTGGAGGACGAAAGCAGTCCGGCTGGTCTGTCACCTTCAGGAAAACGGCTTTTCTGTTCTCGCTTATCTCCCCGGTAACGGCACGCATCACATCAGCGGGGTGCACCCGCCTCTCTGCACGCCGACTCACAATCCTCCACACCGCCTCGAAGTCCTGTCACACACAGCACACGCTAATGTAACGGCTCAGCACTCTCACATTATGTTCTACATTAACATGCCTGGTGCTTTCCTACAGTCTGATCATTTTAGATAGGATGGGATGGATGGATGGGTGGGTAGATAAGATTTTTTTTTCTCTTTACCTGCTGAGTAAGGCACAGTTGCTCCATCACTTTTTGCTGAACACTATCAATCTTTCTATCTAAGTTCTGCAGATCTCTTCCTAGATTGATTAGGGTTTGGATCGCACATCCCCTAAGCCGATCACGCACTTCACCTGTAAAAACATACACCAATCAGAGCGCTGGATTCCATGTCAAGATTACTGTGACTGGTTAATTATCAATGTGCCATCAAAAGTACAAGGTCACTTTAAGATGATGTGTGTAATTTCAGGGTAGTCAATACAGCTTTTTAAAGGTTTTTAACTTGGCAGGGCATCTTAAAAATGTGATTTCAAAGTGGATTGTTGGCCAGTTTCAATGATATGCAATAGATATATTGATTTTTAAAGCCATTTTTTTGGGGGGATATACGTTATTTATTTGATATAAAGTTTGGGGTCAGTAAGATTGTTTTGAAAGAAATTGATACTTTGTTTTATTCAGCAAGGATGCATTAAATTGATCAAAAGTGACAGTTAAGGCATTTATAACGTTACAAAAGATTTCTAATAAATGCTGTTTTTTGAACTTTCTATTCTTTAAAGAATCCTAAATTAAAAATCACAATTTCCACAAAAACTATTTCTAAAGGATCATGTGACACTGAAGAATGGAGTAATGATCACAGGAATAAATTACATTTATAAAATATATTAAAATAGAAAACCTGTATTTTAAATTGTAGTAATATTTCACAATATTACTGTTTATATTACTATATTTTTTATTACCATTGGTGAGCATAACTTCTTTCAAAAACATTTTAAAAATCTTACCGACTTACAGTAGTGAATGCAGTTAATTGGCATATCATGTAAATAATTTGATTAAAATGCCTAAGTTTAACATAAAAAATTACGTACATCATGAGTGGGTGGACATTTTGGATGAATGTTTATGCATTTGAAAAAAATGTTTGTGTACAAAAGCGAATGCTTGTGTTTAGTATTAACCTTGAATTGCCTTTAAAGTGTTTCGATCATTGATTTCCTCTTCAGAGAGACAATGTAGACCTTCCCCAGACTGAGTTCTGTGCAAAAGAAACACTTAGTACTCTAACTTGCGCATTTGTGTACATATGTGTGTGAGTGGTACATACAGCAGGGCTCCCTTGGCTGTGTCATCCACATCAGTAACTCTGAGGGTCAGGCACGGCTGCTGTCTCAGACTTTGGGGGAGGTGTGGGCCGTCTGTACAGAAATGAAGCTCGGCACCCTGGGGGATGCAGGCAGAGTGTTAATTAATTAATATTATTCGGTGAGTGTGTGAAAGATGATGAGTGTCGAACCTGTGAGATGTCCTGCAGGCAGTACGGCCTCCCTCTGTTCAAATACACATCACGAGTGATAAAGGGCAATGCGTTCCATCTGAAAGAGTTTTGATTAACATTTGTTGTTTTTTTTCCACCTAACTGTGGAGTGAAACTATGTGATGTGTTGTATTTGTACAAATGCAAAGCATCATAGTCTGACCTGTTTTTCCCAAAATTTCGGTACTCGTACACGGTCAGTGTTTGGTCACATGTGAAAAAGAAGCCAATCAGTTTTCGGCAAGCCTCACGTCCACACCTATATAATCAAACACATGCGCATTACAAAATAAAACACAAAAAAATGGCTTAATCTCCATAACAATACTATAACTACCTTGATAAAATCCTGGCTTGAAAACATAACTTGTTGGATAAGATGTTCTCCGTTAAAGACATCCGAGTTTTTACCCTGTAGACACAAAACAAAAACCTAAATATGACAAATCACAGTATTATCAGTATTATATATTTTTTAAATTATGCAGAGGTGACAAATTTTAACAATTTAAAGGTGCAGTGTGTAATATTTATGAGGATCTATGGACAGAAATGCAATATAATATACATAACTATGTTTCAGTGGTGCATAAAGACCTTACATAATGAACCGTTATGTTTTTATTACCGTAGAATAAGGCATTTCTATCTACATACACTGCGGGTCCCCTTAAAGTGAAGTCACCATTTTGCGCCATCATGTTTCTACAGTAGCCCTAAACAGACAAACTGCTCTACAGAGAGCTAGTTACTCTCTGCTGTCTCAAACAACGACATCTTTGTCCTGTGTCAGCCACCGTAGCTTCTCTATGTGCTTCAAAAGGGAGGGGTGAGCGGTGGACGGTTGCAATTCGCAAACTCACCGATAGATGCTGCTAAAATGTACACAGTGCACCTTTAACTAAACAGGTTTAACAAAACCCCTCCTATTTTCAATTTCTTTCTGTAAATTCTTGCTACATACTACCTAGTTGGATATTAAATTACATTTACATTTAAAAAAAGTTTAAAACCAATAAAAAACACTTATTAAAAAAGATGAACTATTTTAATTGTTTACCTGCATGTCAGGTGACCATTAACTGAAATCAGAAAACTGTGAACATGCAAATGTGTTGTTAAATTATTGAAATAGTAACTTAAAATTAGTGCTGGGCAATCGATTAATCGCATTTAATCGCATCCAAAATAAAGGATTGTGTTTACATAATATAAGTGTGTGTGCTGTGTATAATTGTTATGTATATATAAATACACACACATGCATGTATATATTTAAAAATAATATGTTATATTTACATATAAAATATTTATATTTATATATAAGATAAATTATATAAATATATATGCAGTATATACATGCAATTATTTCTTAAATATATACATGCATGTGTGTGTATTTATATACACATAACAATTATACACAGTACACACACATATATTATGTAAAATATTTACTTGAAAGTACCCCCTGAGATTTTGTCAAAGAGGTTCGACTGACAAATAAAGTTTGTGAATCCCTGTACTAAAAGAATAAATGTAAATATTTAAAGCAGTGGTTTTTAAACAATTTGAAGTGGTGAACCACTTCACAATAAAACAGAAATCAGGGACTTGTTTGACATCCTTATATCACAATCTATAATTTTGCTAGACTGTTGTATTGCATTGCAATCTAGAATGCTACTAGAAACTCAAATGTAATATCAATAACTTCATCAACTCTCGAACCCCCTGGGGTTCACAAACTTCAGTTAGGGAAACCCTGATTTAGCAGATGCTTTTATCTAAAGCATTAAAATCAATCATATTTATTTTTTTCCTTCAAATATTGTGTTGGACAACAGGGGCTTTTAGTCAAATAGGCTGAGAACCACTTTTCTAAAGTGACTTACAAATGAGGAACATCCCA
This sequence comes from Rhinogobio ventralis, assembly GCA_039654625.1. Classification (NCBI taxonomy): domain Eukaryota; kingdom Metazoa; phylum Chordata; class Actinopteri; order Cypriniformes; family Gobionidae; genus Rhinogobio; species Rhinogobio ventralis. The sequence goes on along the minus strand of CM077206.1, from coordinate 18,427,474 downwards.
AGCAATTTGTTATAAGAGTCAACAATATTTCTAACTAAAATCTTTATTTTATGCATGTATACTGAAAATAGATTTTTATATTTTCTGAAGATAATGTGAGTTATTCTTGTCATCCTTGCAAAACTTACCATCACGATTACTGTGGGTTGTTGCAAAGGCGTTGCTATGTGGTTGTGAGGGTGTTCTGAGTGTTGTTGTTTTTTTCTTTGCACACTGACATGGGGCTGTGCGGCTCAGCAATAATAGATAATAATAGTGGTGTTTTCCTTAGCAAAAACCTCTATTTATGAATAATAATACAAAAATAAATATAAAAATAAAAATATAAGTGCTGTGACCTTCTCCAAACCCATGAGTATGAGACAGAAGGGGAGAAAGAGTGTGTTTTGTATCTGAGTCATGTATGTGTGTGGGTTTTACTTAGTGTGGTGAAGAGTTCTCCTGTAGCGTGGTGGGACACTCGTGGGACTGACAGACACAGCATTCTGTTCCGGATCGCTAATGACAGCCCTGCGTGAGCATCAGAGAACCCTCACGACGTTATTACTAACCACAGACTGACAAAAAATGGAACAGAGAGAGGGAGAGCAAGAGAGATACTGACCTCGACAGCTGGTCCACCATAACCTGCTCAATTACTGCTTGCAGTTTCCTCTCCTCGGTAAGCCCCTCCTACTCACAAACACACAAATATATCTTCCAATCACATTACATGCACACATAGGACTTCATGTGCCAGAAAATGTTTGGCCTGAATGAAAGTCAATGCCATAATTGCCCGAGTAAACTGCTTTTGTGTGAAAACATATTAAATGAGTTAATAAAATAATAATAATAGTACTGGTCAAAAGTTTGGAAACATTACTATTTTTTTTTTTTTAATTAGTCTCTTATGCTCATCAAGCCTACATTTATTTGATCAAAAATACAAAAAAAAAACAATAATACTGTGAAATTATTACAATTTAAAATAATGGCTTTCTATTTTAATATACTTTAAAATATAATTTATTTCTGTGATGCAAAGCTGAATTTTCATCAGCCATTAATCCAGACTTCAGTCTCATGATCCTTCAGAAATCATTCTAATATGCTGATTTGATACTCAGTTTTTATGAGTTGTTGAAAACTGCTTAATATATTTTTGGAACCTGTGATACTTTTCAGGATTCATTGATGAATAAACAGTTCAAATGAACAGCATTTATTCAAAATATTAATTAATATTATTCTAAATTGTTTTTCTAACAATATAAATCTTTACTATAAAAGTATTAAGTATTAACTTCTTTCAAAAAAAGAATTGACTGACCCCAAAAATGACTGACCCCAAACATTTGAATGGTAGTGTATATTGTTACAAAAGATTTCTATTTTAAATAAATGCTGTTCTTTTGTATTCATCAAAGAATACTGAAAAAAATTATCACAGGTTATAAAAAAAATACTAAAAAATAAGCAGCACAACTATTTCCAACATTGATAATAATCAAGTGACTCTGAAGACTAGAGTAATGATGCTGAAAATTCAGCTTTGCATCACAGAAATACATTTTATTTTAAAGTATATTCAAATAGAAAACTATTATTTTTAAATTGTAATAATATTTCACAACATTACTGCTTTTCTGTATTTTTGATTAAATAAATGCAGGCATTATTAGCATAAGAGACTTCTTTCAAAAACATAAAAAATATTAATGTTTCCAAACTTTTTGACCGTTTTTCAACATTAACTAACTAAACATTTCAAAAAGACTTTCAATGATGTCAGAGTGCTGTATATTTTTTGCTTACAATGTGCACATGATCCAACTTGGCACGCCCTGCAAAGGATAGATGGATGGCATTGATGGATAGATGATCCAACTTTACTATTGTGCTTATTTCAATGCTAAAGAACCTGAGTTTGCAGTATAAGAAAATCTCTGGCAAAGAGTAAGGAGGCATTTGATTGGATAGGGGTTTTGTATTGAACTCACCACATCCATCATCTTGCTGTTGGGCCGTACAGTGTTGGACTGGTTGTAGATGGGTTGTGCTGTGTTTTTAGAGGTGAAGGTGGATGAATCCAGGTTTGGTTTGTGACTGTACAGTGGACTTATCTGGCTCAGCTGTAGTGATTCTCCATGATCCACAGCAGGCACGTGATTTTTAATGGAGTCTTTCATCTTGGTTGAAAAACACTGGGAGGGAAAAGCACAAGATGCTTAATTCAAATGCTCCCTGTATCTTTTTGTGTGGGAAAAAGACATGTTGGCTTTATGTAAGAAAGCTCAAAAGCCTTGTTCATTGTAATTGCATTGGGGAAAAAACTACCAGTACAAGTAAAAAGCATATATAATGACAGAATTACAATTTTGGGTGAACTGTTCCTTTACGGTAATTTTGAATGAGCACCTGCTTTGACTGTGCGGAGGCTGAAGAGCCCCAACTCATGGCTGACAGATCTCCTGTGACAATCTTCATAGCAGCATCCTTTGGAATAATGGCAAGATGCTGTACAAAATTACATGAACAATAGTATTAGACCTGCTTCTCCTCTATTTGTATAATCAAGTAATTAAACTACACAGCATCATGTTTTGTCATCCCACCTCCACCTCCGTGTCTTGCAGGGTCTCTAACTTTAGCACTGGAACTCTGGGAGCGAGATTTAATTAATAAATAACTTAGTAATAAATATAATTAAATAATAATAATACATTAATTAACAACTCTTAACAAACAATATGTGTTTGCAAGCTTATCTTAGTTCTCTTAACTTACTCTGCTGGCCTCGGCCCGCGGTCTGCTCCAGTTATCTTGGGCTTCAATATAAATATACATGCAAACAGAAAAAATAATTAACAACGCTTAACACCTTTTCGAGTTAAAAGCAATACATTTACAGGCATTGCGCACTTACCTGTTGCACGCTTTTATGTAAGGGTGAAGATTTCACGTTTGCTTTCATTATTAGTGGTACTGCACACTATATTTATGTATATGTAAATACTATAGTTGTACAAAATTAACAGGTTTTGAGACAGTTTTCACTTCCGCGCTCACGTTGCTGTGGCGATTACAAACCCAACACAGAACACATGCGATGGCAGCGTGACTGCATCGTTAAAGGATTGTGGGTAATGAAGTCTGAAATGCCTAGCACACAAAAACAACCAAAAAAACAAATACCCTGTTAATGCATGTATTATTTGGAGAAATCACGTCATAAGTCAGCCTTTGCTCGATACTTTGTTGAAGCACCTTTGGCACCAATTACAGCCTCAAGTCTTTCTGAGTATGATGCTACAAGCCTGGCGCACCTATTTCTCCCATTCTTCTTTGCAGGACCTCTCAAGCTCCATCAGGTTGGATGGGGAGCGTCGGCGGACAGCCATTTTCAGATCTCTCCAGAGATGTTCAATCAGGTTCAATAATGAATTTAATCAATTTTGGAATAAGTCTGTAATTCCAAAATGTGGAAAAAGTGAAGGGCTGTGAATACTTTCGGATGCACTAGCTCAACTGACTTCTAAAATAAATTAACTAACTCTAAATGCCTTTTTAAATTAGACATTCTAAATATGTACAGGCTAAATATGGCAAAATGGCCATTTTTGTAGCACGATTTATTTTACATTTGGACATAACGTGTGTGTGCGCGCGCGTGTGTGTGCGCGGGCGCGAGAACTTGTGCGTGAGAGAAGACAAAGAGACCCGCGCATCAAATTTTTTCGTGACATGGTGGGTGGTTCTGTATCGGTCCTTTAAAAAGCCCCTGTACGAAGACATACAGATAGACAGATATATATAGAGAGTGAGATCGACAGACAGAGAGGGAGAGAGAGTGGGCAAATCCACGGCACCATGACGCACAGGTCAGCGCGTCTCCTGCAGTGATGCTCCATTGACTCATTTATCTAGAGCGAAGCATCGCAGCTCAGGACAGTCTCCTGCCATGGACTCTCTCGGCGGTCTTCTCTTACGGATATCGGTTCTTCTGTACGGCTCATTCGGCGTTCTGGCGCTCCTACCGGGAATAACGGAACCGGAGTTCATCCGCAGGTGTGTGCAGGCGCATAACACGCAACGCTCGCGCATCACTCCACCTGCGGTCAGTGCGCGCTCCATGGTAAGACAGGTGTTCAGGGCGCAGGTATTTGATGCATCGGTTAATGTTTCGTCCCAGGTGAAAAAGACGTACTATTAAATGTAGCCTATTAAAAATGCATTATAGTAGGCCTATATTTGTATTGTACTAAAACATACTCAAGTACATTTTTAATGCATTTAATAGTAAATATTTTTCACCTGGGGTTTAAATGAATCATTCCTCAAAATCATTCCTGTATGTGTTTATAATAATTTGCGCAGGTTTTTAAGCATGTTGTTTACTCAATCTTGTTTACTCATGTTCATCATCATTTGCCTGTATTTACTTGTTTGTGAAATCCAATGCCCCAGCGTTCCCCATTTTAAATGCTAATGGTAATATATCAAACTTACACAGATTCATCATGCTAACCTAACAGCATGTTCTTTTGTTTTTGTCTCAGAGTGTTTGGTTTAAGAATATAACAAATATGTACAACCATCATTCTGGTTGTCATGGCAATGGAGAGATGTTTTTGTATGAATGGAAAGAAAAGGCTCCCTATTGTATGTGTGTGTGTGTATTGATCTGGGTTGCAATTTTCTAAGTAGTAAAAGAATGAAGAGACAACAAACGGTCTTGTTTGTGATGATGCATGAAGAGGGTTCTGAAAGGGATTCACAGGCATATTCTCAGATATCGCTCCATCAATAATCATTTTACACGTGTTATTAATTAATTTTTTTTAATTGATCGGTTAATCAATTGTTTCGAATAAGTTAAATATTTCAGCAATAACCAAAATTAGTTGCACAAGTAAAATGTTCCAGGAGCAAAAGTTCTGGGACGAATCACTTTCTAAATGTATGTTTTTTTGTTGATTTGGAGTAAGTTTGTTCTTTTAATCCTGTCAATCATATCTTAAATCATATCATATTGTAATTCTATTGATTTGGATTATGGTTGTGTGGATGTGTTTGTCTACAGTCCTGGGACAATGAATTAGCCAAAGGTGCCAGAGACCGGGCGAGACACTGCAAGTCCTCTCATCATCCTGAACTGGCACATTTTGGGCACCCGCCATTCGGATGGATGGGCGAGAACATCTGGCTGGGTGCTCCGTTTTCAGCCTTCTCAGTGGAGAACGCTATACACAGATGGAACAAAGGAGTGTACTCACTCAAAAATAATAACAACTGCTCACGGTTGTGCGGACACTACGCACAGGTATGTTCATTAACATTATTACAGCTTTGTATGTGAATATTTTTCAGCACTGAAAATGTGTTTCCACTTATCAACCTTGTATTTGTACATGTATTGTATGTTTTAGTTAATGTGGTCTACAAGCTTCAAGCTGGGCTGTGCTGTAAATGTGTGCTCTAAAGGAATCGAAAACTACTCCACTCACCCAGAATCCACTATCTTTGTGTGCAACTATGGCGATACGTAAGTAAGATTTAATAGTTTTTCATTTGCAAGGATGGGATGAGGGGGGGGGGGCAGCTTGATTTATTGTTGCATTGGTATAATAAAGTACAGCACATGTCAAAATATTACTGTCTGCCTCTTGTGGTGATGTTTAGTAATGTTGTTCTAACATGCTTCATTGCAGAGGACAAGTTCATGGTGTTACTCCATATATAGCAGGTGTGGCCTGCAGCGGTTGTGGATCAGAGATCTGCCGAGACAACGTCTGTAGTAAGAGCATTCACAATGACACATCACAATAATTTCATTAGTAAACATTAGTTAACTAATACAAAGTTCTGTTGTCTAGATGGCGCAGGTTAATAGGTCCATTAACTACCTGCTCGTAAACATCATCATCTTTAGGGCACAGCTGATTGGTTCCTGCTGTATCAGTAGCCAATGAGCTTGCGTGCTCAACCTTCAAATACTCGGGTAGCATTTGCTTTAGCAGTGCAGCGCGCTATGGGTAATTCATGTACGCTCCATTGTACAGCAGCAGCATGTCTTACTTGCTCACAGAAGCGTGTCGTGTATGTATTGGCAGTAGCAAGTCCCGTACTTGCTCTGAAGCAGCAGTGTAGCAGATCTATTCCACCAAGACCAAACATATCAACATTGTCATTACCATGCCAAACACTCATGTCATGATAGAACTGTAGTTAACATGAACTAAGAATGAACTAAACTTCTACAGCATTTATTAATCTTAGTTAATGTTAATTTCAATGTTTACTAATACATTATTACAGTATTTGTTAACATTAGTTAATGCACTGTGAACTAACTTTTTTTTTTTATTAATTTTTTTATTAACTAACATTAACAAAAGATGAATAAATACTGTAACAAATTTACTGTTCATTCATGTTAGTTAATACATTAACTAATGTTAACAAATGAGACCTTATTGTAAAGTGTTACCATATAAGATTTAAAAAAATGCCTTTATTTACTGTAAAAAAGAGCTACTTTATGTCTGCCTGATCTTACTTAAATTGACTAGTTTGTGTAATTTTGTGAAGTCAGTTTGATGAGCTCATATTAAATAATATATTTGACTTGAAAAAAAAAACAGATCATTTAGATGTAACCACATTAACACTATATTTAGTAGGTTTTTATGGCCAGTAAACCAGTTTAACAGTCCTTTTCATTTGTATAGCATTTTTCACAATACAGATTGTTTCAAACCAGCTTGATGTTAATGTTTAAAATATATTAATATTTTAATGTCATTTTTTTTTTAATCATTATTTCCATATTTATATAAACTTTGCATACATTTTCCAGTATGATGTCTTTCAAACATACATCTTAATGTCTCTCTTTACAGGATATGATTGGTTCCCTGGGTGGGACTATGGCCCGCCCTCTTCAGCCCCTAGTATTTCCTATTGGCTGACTAATCTTGGACTGTGTCTACTAGGAGTCTGGCACTTTTATGTAACACATTAATGTCATCCTGTGTTATCTAATGTCTCAAACTTGAACCTTAATCTTTGAATCGCTCCATCATTTATATACGGTTAGATATTAAATTAGTAATCACTGAAATATGATCATATATATATAGTTACTTTTCTGCTGTGTGTAAATCTGTAAGGTCTATAAATGAATTTGATTAAAAAAAGGGGAATTTTCATTTTACTTCTAAGATTGGAAATCATAAAAGTGATAGTTGAATAAACTTGGGTTATTTTATACTCTTACTGGTTGTCTTCTGTGATGTCATTTCTAAAGTGTGTTACAACCTCAGGATTATGAAGCGTGAACATGACTGTGTGTAATAGTGCTGTAAAGATACACATCAGTATGGTGGCTGAGAGTTGTGTGTTTCACACACATATTACCAATGTAGTCACGACGCATTCTTGATGATTTTACAGTAACCATGGAAACGGGTGTACGTATAGCACACTGTAGGCCGTGAGTGAGAACAGCTATGAGTCACAAGTTACGAATTATGTTTTGAAGTAGTTTATTTTTCTGAGTAATCAATCAGCAGTGCTCTATTAATGCACAAGTAATGTGTCATTCATTTTTTTGGATGTCCATACAACTAGGTTAATGACCTACGGATCTCAGATATGAAGAACATGAAATCTGTTAAGAATCTTGTTTAAAATGCATGAGTAAAGTTCTTTGAAGAGTCATCTTTGCATCCATGTTTGTTTCTTACACCTCTGAAAAATGTTTCAAGTCATTTAAAGGGATAGTTCACCCAACAATGAAAATTCTCATTTACCTCACCCTCATTTTGTTCCAAACCAGTATGAATTTCTGTTTTCTGCTGAACACAATAGAAGATATTTTGAAGAATATGGTTCACCAAACATTTAGTGGTGCCCATTGACTTCCAAATGGGAAAAAAATACTATGGAAGTCAATGGACCCCATCAACTGTTTGATTACTGACATTCTTCAAAATATCTTCTTTTGTGATCAGCTGAAGAAAGAAACTCATACAGGTTTGGAACAACTTGAGAGTAAATGATGACAGAATTTTCATTTTTGGGTGAACTATCCCTTTAATGATGATCAAGATGGTCAAGTTGGTGTACTCAAGTAAAAATCAATAAAATCTTTCTTTACACACTTAATACATATTGTGTATTACATCTACATCATTATTTAAAAAAACAAATAAAGGAAACAAATATTTAAAAAATAAATGCCAAATATTTAAAATAATGCCTATATATATATATATATATATATATATATATTTATATATATATTTTTAAATGCTTATATGAACATATTATGACCTTGGCTCTTAAATAAAACACTTTTTTTTTGCTTTAAGCCACACATTAAAAAAAAGTCTAAATTAATTTTAATACAGATCTTGTATTCAAGAGTTGTATTCAAATCATTATCTGTAGAAATTGCATTTTTTATATATTTTCGTAGAAAATGACATTAAGAACTTCACAGAAAATGATAAAACAGACAAGAGCTTATAAAGAATAGTCCAAGCTATTAGCAATAAAGACTTTGCTATTAGTTTACATTTTGTAAGTTTTTTCATTTATTATTAAGTCATATGTGATTCTGTTGTATATAAATATACAAAACATTAGTTTACAGCATGACCTGTGCATTTGCCGTATCCTGACCTCTCACTGCCTGTAATCTGATTTGTTTCACAATAGCGCTCTTGTGTGTGAGAGAGACTGAAAGAAATGTTTGTGAAAATTTAACTCATTGATGTCACGTGAAAATCAACAGGCGCACAAGACAGAGTCCGATTCCTCTACATGCAACACTTGCGCTCACTGTTTGCAGATTTAAGACATATGACAGTTACGGATGGCACAAACTGGAAATCTACAGCATAAAACTTTCTGCAAGCAACTGTTTGTGGATCTGGGCAGCTGAGATTCTTCTGTTGAAGTGAGTGGAACTAAACTAACAATCTTGACTAAACTAAAAACTAAAAAAACTAGCTCTCTGAATCTTCATCTGGTCTTGAAAGGCCATCATGGTGTTGTATGGTACTACATTGATTGTGGTTACGCTACTTTCAATGATGGCAATTGTCAGAGGAAAACAAGAAAGTGAAACTCAACAAAAGGGCTTCTCTGTACACACAACTGGAACTCGGACCATGATGTTTAACATCCCAAACACTGAACAAAAGGAAATACATGAGAACTTAGATGACGTTTTTCTAGATGAGTCTTTAAACTTGCTCAAGAGCCTAACATTTTATGCTAGTGCTGATGATTTTTCAAGAAACACTGTGGCTGAATCAAGTGACATGCATTCAGCAGCTGATTACATAACAACCAGAACTGCATGTAATGAAATGAATTGCGATGATGATAATATTGTACACAAGGAACCTGAGATGGATATTACTGGGCATAAGGACTTGAATAAGGTGGGATGTGATGGTGAATGCATAATTAATTCACTGGATCACACCTCTGATGACCTGGATGATACGGCTAGTGAAGATCCAGTGGTCATCACACATCTCGGGCGAGTTCGAGGCCGTACTTTGGACAAAGCTTACGTGTTTTATGGCATTCCGTATGCTGACCCTCCTGTGGGAGATAAACGCTGGACTCCTCCTTCACCTGTGTCAGCTTGGTCGTACACGTATGATGCCACATTTCCCCGCCCCGCTTGCATGCAGGTGTGTGCTGGAGAATTCTCTAGGATGTGTCCTCCGAAGGTATGCAACATTCTAATCATGATACATCTTAAAACCATCCACCTATTAAAATACAGTACATTATATTAATTATATTATACAATCATAGTATGCATCACATGCATATCTTTAATGCCATGAAGGAATGCATGGTGCACCCATAAAATATTCAGTGTTACAGGTGCTCATATTTAAGGTTAGAGGTTTTTTTTTTTTTTTAAACGATTTAACTTAATTATGTAATTCATCCTGCACTGATTGTGCAATATGGACATATATAGGGACCCCAATATAAGCTCTTTTGACTTGAGCCTGTAAGCAACCACCTAGCAGTGCCCTAGCAACCACATTACAAAATGATAAGAAACGCTCAGAACACTTCAGCAACTACATAAACCCTTGCAACCACTAAGCAACATGCTGGCAACCACTTGGCAATGCCCTAGCAACCACATATCAATATAAAGATGACTTTAGCAACCACAAAGCAACACCCTGACAACAAATCTAACAATACCCTAGCAACCACACTGCAGCATGCTAAAAACAGTCAAAACAATTTAGCAACCACATAGCAATGCCCTAGCAACCACACTGCAACATGCTAAAAACAATAAGAACACTTTAGCAACTACATAGCAACACCCTGACAAAAATCTAGCAATGCCCTAGCAACCACGTTCCAAAATTCTAAGAAAGACTACATAATAACACATATCTTTATGGGCTTGTGTATTAATCTAAGAAAGGATTCTTACTGCTGGTGTGAATGTTAATCTGCATTTACTGTACACAGGTTAGCGAGGACTGCCTATATCTAAATGTGTTTGTACCTGTGACCGTCAACCTGTCGTTGCCGATGGTAACAGCACTACCAGTGATGGTGTGGATTCATGGCGGTGACTTCATCGCTGGCTCCGCCTCTAAACCTCTGTACGATGGCCGCTTCATCAGTAACTATAGCAACACAGTGGTTGTAAACATGGAATATCGTCTTGGTTAGTGAAAAAGCATTACATTTTCCATATTGGTGTATGTGCTGACATCTGAATGAGCAAGTTTGTAAGATGTTGTGGTCAATGTTTAGGTGCATTTGGCTTCTTAGTCACAGGCAAAGATCCTGATAGCTCTGCAGTGGGGAATTATGGGATTCTAGACCAGCAGGCAGCATTGCGCTGGGTCCAAGAAAACATTGCTGCTTTTGGAGGAGACCCAAATAAGGTATCAGAGCGCATGGGGGTGGATGAATGACGACAGCGTGAACATCTAATTACTGTATATATATTTGCATGTGTGTAGGTTACACTGTTTGGCGAGAGTGCTGGAGCCCAATCAGTGTGTCTTCATCTGATGATGGAGAGCAGTGAGTCTTTGTTTAGACATGCAGCCATACAGAGTTTACCATTCTCTTTACCACTGAAAACCAGGTAAAGCACACATAAAACACTCTTTAACCTCTTTCCCAAAACCTTGTCAGCTGCCTGGAGCCAATAAATTTGACAATTACATGTTGGTTTATAATACAGTTCCTTCATCAATGAATAACTACACAGGAACAAATGAGTAACACAATATTAACACTCTAGTAACTACTATAACTATCAAGAAACTCTGTTTAATGAATTATTAAATAAAAGCACTTAGTTGAATGAGGTAGCGCACTATTAGCGAATCAATAACTACTATTTTTTTCATACCTCCCAGAGGAGTACTAAGAACTATTATATACAGGTTCATAATTAACATGAATAATGCATAATGTATAATTAATTCTAAAGGGTAGGTCATGGGTACCCATGAGACACCTGGCTAGCTTGTACAGAGGCCTTGATCTGAGTCCATCTTGGTGGTTTATGTAGCACGCCACCACCATGTTGTCCGAACGGACTAAAATGTGGTGCCCTGTTAGGTCTGGTAGGAAGGTTTTTAGGGCTAGAAAAAACGCCATCATTTCCAGGCAGTTGATATGGGAGCCCTTGCACAGAGCTCACCAAGCCGTGTTGGCTGATTGCCCCTTGATTAACTGCTAGTTGGTCATACTAGTAGGCCTACTTAAGAAAATACTGGCTATGTGTATGCAACTGGACCCTGATTTCAAGTGCAACATGTTTTTACTAAGAACAACATTCCAATTAACCAATCAGATTTGAGGGACAAGTTTACAGGGGTTAGCTGCTTCTACGTCAGTGTTATTCACCTATCATTTCCCTCTGATTTTAGGGATAAGTTATGAGTTGTTGGAAATGTTGTTCCAGGATCAATAAAATATGTTGTTCCAGAACATGTCTTACTTGGCAAAATCACAGTGACCGTTTTGGAACAGAGCCTTAGCCTCCTGAGACAATACAGAAATGATGATGAAGCTGATAATGTTGTTTATTATGTTGTAGATGGGATGCTGTGAAACTGGGCTGGGATTTTGCTAAACAAACTAATTGCTCAGCATTTGATCTTCCCTGCCTGCGCTCTCTCAGTTCACATGTTGTACTCAACGCCCAGGTTAAATCAGGTACACATGCTTACATTAGTGTTAACTAAAACTATTAAAAATCGTTTTCATTCATTGAAATAAAAATGAAATAAAGTAAAATATAAAATATTAGAAATGTTGCCTTGGTTGAAGAAGGGTTATAGCTAACTAATACTAAAACCATTTTAAAAAAACATTTTCATTACTTAAAATAAAATAAATGTTAAATGAAATATAACATTTAAAATATGTAAACTTTTATTTTAGCTTATAGTTGTCAAAGAAGTATTTCTTGTTTTTATTTAGTACTAAAATGACTAAAACTGAAATAAAAATGAATAAAAACTACATGGACATATTTCAAAATAATAATACAATTAAATACACTAAGCAATTGGAATGGAAAAACTGGTGTTAGTGAGGAAAGCATTAGTCAGGTTCCTGGTTTAAGTGATCCATTGTAGTGGGGAAGTGAACCGAAGGTTAACCCAAAGGTCAAGGACCAAATTAAACACGAGCAGACTGTGAGTGCAGCCTAGAGCTCCCCTGCCCAATTTCAGGTCAAAAATTGGACCTCTCTGGAGACATCTAGAGTGTTATATAGGTGTGCACCAAAATAACCACAGAGAACAACAATCATGGGGAAGTCCCAGAGTAAAATGATCAATATGCATGGAAATAAACATTCTTTTAATTCTTTTTATAACTGTTTTACTGAATGAGCACTGTGCCACTGTACGTCCGACTGATACTGTATTTTATTTTTGCATCCTCCTTTTTATCATTTTTTATTCTCACCTTTTGTTATTTTGATTTATTTTGTTTATTTTAATTCCTTAAAGCACTTTGAATTAAATTGCCTAAAATTAGTAAATTATTAACAAAAAAAATGAATTGGGATAAAAATAAATATATATATGACAAAAGCACGTAACAAAATTACTAAAACTTTAACCAAAATGAAATAATGAAAATACAAAAATAAAAGCTAATTCAAAATATTAATAAATACTATAATAATATTGAAATAACATTGACTCATACAAGTTACATACAGACACAAAATTGAGGGGTTTATTTTGCTTTATCCCTCTTAATACAGCTATGTGACAAATAAATGTTTATTATTCATTTATTTTATCATGTGAACAAAAGCATATACAGCGTGATATATGGTTTTCTGGGATGACATTCAAATACACAATTTAGTGAACATTATTTAAAATTATAATGCATAATATCCCGTTTGGCCAATTAGAATCATGGATTCCAGGGAGCCATGCAATAAATGCATATATCAGACAAAAATATAAGACATTAGATATCTATCAGACATATACAAACACTGAAATAATTCATTTAAAATCGAATTCTGTCTTTTGAAGGTTCTAAGATCATCAACCCCTTTCATTTTCTGGAGGTCTTTGAGACATGGGGGCCATTCATTGATGGAGAGCTTATCCAGGAACAGCCAATCACAGCCTTCCAAACAGGCCACTGGCAGAGTTACAAGCCTGTTATACTAGGTTTCTGATACTTTCTACATAAACTCTAACAACATCATCAGCACATTCTGGGTTGAATACAAGTTAAGCTGCGACACATAGGTCTTTATTCCTATATAACCAAAGTTTACCTTGTATTTAACCCGGAATATTTTGTAAGATTTGCATTGTTTACCTTTGTGAGATTTCGTCTGGTCTGCACTGTAGGTACAACCTCTGAGGAAGGCTTGATCTTTGTGTACGGCGTTTTCAACCAGTCCGTGTCAGTGCTGGAATGTGTGCTCTATACTGTCGCCATGTTTAAGCAACATGCGTTCAGAATTCTGCATAAATACATTCCTTTCTACCGAAACCAGGACAGACGAGTAATGCTTTCACAAGTAAGACAAACAGCACAATATAGAGGTTAGGCATTGTGCGTTCTTATAATTTTGGCCCTTTTTTGCAGATTGTGACCGATTATGTGTTTCTGTGTCCGGCTCGATGGTCTGCTCGTTCTGGAGTAAGTGTTGGCGGATCTGTTTGGTTGTATGTATTTGACCACGCTCCATCTGATCCCAACGTATGGGCGGGGCTTCCGTTCTGCTACAATCATACCTGCCATGGGGCAGAGCTTCCCTTTCTGTTTGACTCCGCCCCCAGCACTAACTTCACACTTACACCTCAAGAGAGCCTTCTGGCCAATCGAATGGCGTGCTACTGGGGAGCGTTTGCCCACACGGGGGACCCAAATTCTCGAAGTGAACAGACGAGTTTCTGCAGAAAGCAGAGGCTTGCTGTTTGGCCACGGTACACGGCTTCAGAGGGCTGGCCTATCCTGAACCTGACTCTACAGTCACACCCACAACACGGGGACAGGGATCATTTCTGTGACTTCTGGGACCGGCTGGACATCTATTGAGACAGGCACACAACATCATGGCTCTGACCACATCTATCTATATCTAATATCTAACAATTATGACAAACTTTTGAATCTACTCATACATATATGTAATCAGTGACAGGGCCAGTTTATTAACAATTTTTAAAGTACATTACCATTCCAAAGATCTTTTAATGTTTTGTAATGTTCACCAAGGCTGCATTTATTTGATCAAACATACAGTAAAAACAGTGATATTGTGAACGATGTTATTACAATGCAACATAACTGCTTTTATTTTATTTTGAAGTGCCCCTATTATGCTATTTTAAATGGGCTATGAACTGCATTATTTTATAATGTTTCCTGAGGTGCACTTATAATGGTGCACATTTTACATCAAAAAATGTTTTGTGGCATGAAAGGTTGCAGTGATGAGCATTGTAGCCGATCACAGACATGTTGAGTGCATGAATGCAGTGATCTCGTCATTACAAGTTGATTTCTGCACACTAACGAAAGCTTTCATCATAACGAACAGTGCAAACATGATGTAAATAAGAGATTTGTTGATTATAACAGGAATTTTGGCACGAGTCCAGAACTCAGTCACTGACAAACTTGCACTGTTTGATTGACAGCTCCAGCAATTGCAAAGGGAGCATTCTTTGATCACGTCACGGTATCTCTGTGCATTCAAAATTCCATCAATAAAATGCACCTGTGTTCGTTGTCCATAACATACGCCTGCCCATACTATAACCCCACCTCCACCATGGGCCACTCGATCCACACCGTTGACATCAGCAAACCGCTCACCCACACAACGCCATACACGCTGTCTGCCATCTGCCCTGTACAGTGAAAACCGGGATTCATCCGTGAAGAGAACACCTCTCCAAAGTGCCAGACGGCATTGAATGTGAGCATTTGCCCACTCAAGTCGGTTACGACGACGAACTGCAGTCAGGTCGAGACCCCGATGAGAATGACGAGCATGCAGATGAGCTTCCCTGAGACGGTTTCTGACAGTTTGTGCAGAAATTCTTTGCTTATGCAAACTGATTGCTGCAGCAGCTGTCCGGGTGGCTGGTCTCAGATGATCTTGGCGGTGAAGATGCTGGATGTGGAGGTCCTGGGCTGGTGTGGTTACATGTAGTCTGCGGTTGTGAGGCCGGTTGGATGTACTGCCAAATTCTCTGAAACGCCTTTGGAGACGGCTTATGGTAGAGAAATTAACATTCAATTCACGGGCAACAGCTCTGGTGGACATTCCTGCAGTCAGCATGCCAATTGCACGCTCCCTCAAAACTTGCGACATCTGTGGCATTGTGCTGTGAGATAAAACTGCACATTTTAGAGTGGCCTTTCATTGTGGCCAGCCTAAGGCACACCCGTGCTATAATCATGCTGTCTAATCAGCATCTTGATATGCCACACCTGTGAGGTGGATGGATTATCTCGGCAAAGGAGAAGTGCTCACTAACACAGATTTATACAGATTTGTGAACAGAACAATACTTGAGAGAAATAGAAGAATAGAGAAATAGAGAATCTTCCTTTTGTGTACATAGAAAAAGGCTTAGATCTAGAGTTCAGCTCATGAAAAATGGGGGCAAAAACAAAAGTGTTGCGTTTATAATTTTGTAATTAATGTCTTTATTATCACTTTTGATCAATTTAATGTGTCCTTGCTAAATAAAAGTATTAATTTCTTTCCAAAATAATCTCACAAACTTTTGAATTGTACTACTTTTATTGACTTAATTTTAAAAACAGTTTTGTTTCTACAACATCAGCCAACATTTTAAACTTTTTTTAAACTAATTGAAACAATTTTGTATTTCAGTGTTAACTATATATAGAACTGTTTTACAAATATTTCTCCTACTTGCAGCAAACACATTTCTATAAGTATTCTATTTAAACATTAAAAATTTGTATGTTCAAAATCATTTTTTATATAAATAAAATTTAAATATAAGAAACAGCTGAGAATGTCTGAATGTTTTTGCATTATATAACAAAACATCAAATCAAGTGGCATTTATTTAAAAGAAAAATAAAGGGAAACAATTTAAATGAAGTTAATGTGAACTACAGCTGTTTTTATTCTACAAGGACATCATACATTAATAAAAATGACCAGATGGTGTAAAGTCAGTGTTTGTTTGCAGATGCCGCTTGGTTTTAGTTATGTATGTAATGCAAGAATGACTTGAGCGTCCATTACTTTTTGGGGCCACTACGTTTAGATGGCAGTGTATAGAATTTACACACAACATTATAGGCTTGGATATTCAGTACGGCTTATGCAACTGTTCTTTGAGTGGAGTTTGAAAGCTCTGGGTTCTCTTGCATTGCTTCCTACTCTTCCTCATCCTCCTCAGAGTGTGTTTGTGGGCCGGTGCGTAATGGAGAGCGGGTGTGTAAAATAGCCCCTACACATAAGAGTCTGTGCAAACACTGCAACACAGAAACAACCAGCTGCTGTTTACCACTGACCGACTCTAGACACTGTGGCAATTCAGAACTCTCACTAAACCTGAGCCCAAGCTTTAGGTCAGGCAATTCTGACCCTTGCAATTTGGCCCTGTCCAATTGCTTAAGATCGCTTAAGAAAGAGGTCTGGATATTCAAGAAGCATCTTTGATTGTGAGAGTATAAAGTTCTAGGCACACACAACAAAGCCTCTGCCAGCAGCCTACAGCACTCTGGGTCACCACAGTTAGGTTCGTTCAGCAGGAAATAGTGTAGCAAGAACTCAAACATGCCACCAACAGGAAGCACTCCACCTGCGCGCATAATTCCACCCCACAGGTCTTGAGGTGAAAGTGTGCTTTGTGATTGGTCCAAAGAAGGACTCTGTGATTGGTCGGCAGCCAGAATGGAGCTTTGAAACTGTTTATTAAAGCTGTCATGCGTCCGAGACAGATGCTGCAGCATTGCAAACACACCTTGGCTCACATTCACAGTCTGGTCAAGCAATCCTGGTGCTGGTGCACAAAGAACAAGTGTGTGAGTATGTGAAAACGTTCCCAGACAGGCATAGCGATGCCCACCAAGTTGCACACGTCTACAGTACTTTAGCGTCACGAGGTGTTGAAGAGGTGGATGAGAGAGTGTTTCTGCAGCACTAATGCTGGAAAGGAAGTCCAGCTGGGCTGAGTCGACAAACTCAAGTAGAGCGATGTGGTTCAGTCGAGCCCATTGCACCACACTTTCCGGCTGCTTCACGGATGAGAGCAGCACATGCACCTGTAAGTCTAATAAACTCAATAACTTTTGCTTCATGATGCTCTCTGTACGGTGCAGCCAGTCTTGTTGAATACATATGGATATGTTGTCACCTGAGGCAACAAAAGAAGGCCCAAAACTTTCATATAAAATGAGTGCTTTTACTGTTCCTTGCAGTTCAGTCCACACCGACCAATCATGAGTCACAACCAGGCCTTCAATCACCTCTGAGGAGCCAATAGGATGTCCTGTCACTGGTGTGTGCAGTAAAGAGAAGTGTGAATGTATGAATGAGATTGTTTCTATTACGTCCTGATCTTGACGGACTTTGTGGTAGAACTCACACAGGACTCGTTTCAGTGTATCAGCCTGGCCAATCGCTACTCTTCCAGAAATATACCCGCCGATCAACAAATCAAGGATGCTATCCTCCAGTTTGTAACTATGGCGACTACAGTACAATGAGGCATATGGGGTAATTTTGTGTATTATGGCATCATCCAACTCCTTCCGGCTGACAGC
Source organism: Rhinogobio ventralis (assembly GCA_039654625.1). Taxonomy (NCBI): domain Eukaryota; kingdom Metazoa; phylum Chordata; class Actinopteri; order Cypriniformes; family Gobionidae; genus Rhinogobio; species Rhinogobio ventralis. Next base: position 18,409,162 of record CM077206.1, on the reverse strand, counting down.
GAGAAGGCGATTAGCAAGATTTTGTAGGCCAGGGCCGGTCCAAGATCCTTTGCGGTGCATGTGAGCAGAGTTCTGAATTCCTCGTAAAAGTGCGGCCAGCAGGAGAATGAATGACTTTGTGCCGTCTCCAGTAGCTTTAGCATGTGCACACATGCAGTCCAACACCATCCTAAAGCAACAAAAAAAATATACTAAATAAATCCACATCATTGTCATAATATAATTCAGAATTGTTAGTTTCTCTCTAGTTTCATTTAGAGGCCTAATGGTTAGAGAGTCAGACTGGCAACCTGAAGGTTGCAGGTTCGATTCTCAATGCCGGCAGGAAATGACTGAGGTCCCATTGTGTGTGTCCATTGTTTGCAGTGTATGTGTGTTCACTACTCACTACTCCTAATGTGTGTGCACGTTACTTGGATTGATTAAATGCTGAGGACAAATTACGAGTATGGTTTACCATAATTGGCCTTCACATGTCACTTTCACCTTCATAATTATTTTCATACTAGACTTGCCCTAAAACCCTACATTTAATAATATTTTATTACTTCTAATTTTTCTAATTCTATCTATCTCTAGATAGACAGACAGGCAGACAGACAGAGATAGCTAGATAAATACTTTTAATCAGCAGGGATTCATTAAATTAATCAAAGGTGACAGTACTTTTACATTGTTACAAAAAAAAATCTATTATTGTTAATCTATCTAATTATGTTCTTTTGAACTTTCTATTCATCAAATAATCCTGGAAAAAATGTATCATGGTTTTCACAAATTTAGCAGCACAACTGTTTTCAACATTGATAATAATAAGAAATGTTTCTTGAGCAGCAAATCATCATATTAGAATGATATCTGAAGCATCAAGTGACACTGAAGACTGGAGTAATGATGCTGAAAATTCAGCTTTGCCACCACAGGAATGCTTTACATTCTAAAATATATTAAAATAGAAAACACGTATGTAAAATACTGTATTGCTCATAACTGCTAGATTGGAATATGATCCATGAAACGAAATCACACTCCAATCGTGCAGTTATGAGCAATACATTTGAATTGTTTTATTTTTAAAAGAGACCTGGCCACCGGGTGCTCCAGCTGTAGTGCGCAGAGAACGCGTTGTCCATGTCTGGTGATGAGTGTTTCTCCTGTGTCTCGAGTGAACAGCACACTTCCACCGTCTGGACCGAGACAGCGCCGGACGACACACTCCAGCGCTCCGAGCACAGACACGCACTCCTCGAGCATCTGCACGCGACACAACTAAATCTCTGGTGACACTAACGAAGAGAATGCATCAAAGTAAAATCATCAAGTACCTAACAGCAACATAGAGCAATATATGCGGAAAGACACAAATGATAAATCATATTTCCAATGAACACGCAAACTTGCGAGCATTTATCTAAATAGTAGCACATTTGTGATGCAGACAGATACACAAGGCACCAACGAGTTCAGTGATATTCGTCATACATCTATAATAACACAACTGGATATACAGAAGAAACAGAAAATCAAGAAGCCAATAAACTGAACCAAAACAAACCCAAAACTTCATGTCGTGCTCGAATCTTAAAACTTAAACTGAATAAGAAATAAAAGAGGATTAATATTAATTTAAGTGTCAGGATACAACATATAAAAACGATCACTTTAACCTGTTTAAAATGATCTTGAAATGATAAAAAACCTTCATGCAGTATCCAGGCGACGCTCTTCTTCTAACATGTGTTGTTTTTGTCTTGCCAGCATAGCGGAATATACTGACACCTACCGGACAGACAGTGTCCTGTAATACAAGATTCATGCTATTTGAAATTAATATATATCACATGCTTCCTTTCGCATAGAAATGATTTGATATGTTTGATATAATGATTTAATAATTTCAGTTAAAAAAACCCTGTTAAACAAAAATCTGTTAAATAGACATTTAAAAGCCTTTGTAACAACTGCAATGTATATAATAATAATCAGTGCATTTTACTACCATTAAAATATGATTATAGCCTATAGTTTTTAAACACTAAAGAGGTAAGGTTTAATGAGTAAATGCGTTGTATCACTGAAATGCACTTTATTTCTATGCAAAAGGGAAAATATTCTATATTTTTGAAAGCTTTTAGCCAAGGACTAAAAAAAAAGGTAATTGTTACTCTATTTTTTTCTCACAGTTTATAGGTTACACGCTTAAAAATAAAGGTACTTATAGTTCCTTGGAGAACTTAACCTTTCCACTGCACAAAAGTTCTTTACACTAAGAAAAAAACAAACAAACAAACAATATTTTAAGAACTGTTCCCTGAAATGTTCTTTGGGGAACTCGAATGCTTATTCAGTGGACAATGAATCCATTGTTCTTCAATGGCTTCGAAAACCCCATTTTGTAACCTTCATTTTTAATTGTATCTCACAGTTTGGTCAATTCTGAGGAAAAAATGTTAGAAGTGGAGGAAAAGGTCAGAATTTCACGTTTATATCTCACAATTCGGACTTTTTCCCCTCAGAACTGTGAGATATAAAATCAACAATTGCGAGTTATAAAGTCTGACTTGCGAGATAAAAAGTCACAATTACCTGTTTTTATTCCGTGGCGGAAACGAGCTTCTATCTATAATATAGGCTATACTCACTCAAAAATATAGTATAGAAATATTTTCTTATTATATGCTACATAGGCTACTGCAATTAAAACATCTACATAGGTCTATTTTGAGTGTTTGACTTACAGACTGCTGGAAATTATGACATTTAGAAATTTATATGTATGTCCTACAAAGATTTAAGGAATTAATGCTTAATGTGACCTACATTCCAAATCGTTTCTACATTCACGGTTATAACCTTTGTCATAATGTCCATATGGTTCCACCCACTGCTGCACAGCTTGCCAATCGGATGCTTCTTACAGTCAGTCTCTCTCCCTCATTTTCTCTCTAGCAGAGGTCAGTCAATCATCTTAATATTTTCTTTCTTTTGAAAGTCTCACTAATACATCTCTTCCTCATTATCTTTGTTTTCTGTCTTTAATTTTCTGTTCTTGCTCTAAAATAATTCAGATAAACTGCCAGTCCGAGTGCACTTCTCAAATCAGAGCAGCAGGTAAGTGTTCTTTCTCCTCAAATTTAGTGTGCGATTCTTTACAATCCTTAGATTACACTTAATAGTGAACTTTTATGTACGTAATAGAACATGTTGTGTCCCAGGTTCTGCATGTATTTTTACATAAACTATATGATGCTTTGAATAAATTATTCTATATATGAATGCCTCAGAGGTTTGCAAATATTAGAAGGATTTGTTTTGATGGTATATTTGTGTAGTGTATATGCATGTTTATTATTATTTGTCCTGCGTATTCAGGTATAAGTTTGACTCAGCAGTGCATCTGGGGGTATCAGTGTCACTGGCTTTCTGTGTCTCATTTCAATGTAAATAGAGAGAAAATCAATAAATTCCTACTCAGCATTTCTCAAAATAATCCAAGGTTAAGGAGCATAATGTCACCTGCTGTGTGCGCTGAATGTGAACCTGTCTTTGACTTTACACCTTAATGGGCTTCCAATTCATCAGCATTACGCTCACTATGCAAATGCCAAAGGTCATAAGGGAGTTAAAAACTTTATAAAGTCGCATGCAACTCTTCAGATAATGCAACTCTCTGTTGCTTGGCTTCAGAATGCATGAGGGCAATGCTCTACTGGCTGGTCCTTCCTTATCTCCAGCATCTCCAGCACAGAATGTATCAAAGGTACCTGGACCTACGAGTTCTCCACCCACTGCTGTTCAGCCTACAACTGCAGAGAGTTTAGCCCATAGCATCAGAAGCAAGTTTCTAAATGAGCTTCATAAAGTCCCATGTGAGTACAGTCTTTCTCTCTCACACACATAAACACTCACTCAGCTCTGTATTTATTGTAATTTCTGTGTGTGTGTTTCAGTACCATCTTGGGCTGTGGTGGCCATCGGCTTCCTCATAGTGCTCATCACGTTCAGCTGCTGCCTGTGTTTCTGCAGAAAGATGATATTTAAGAAGAAAAAAGATAAGGGTGGGAAAGATAAAAATGAAAAGAATACCATCAATATGTCAAGCGTGAGAGAAGAGGTAACAAAACAGGTTTAAATTATTAAACAAATGAATAATTAATTTTCAAATTCATATACAGTATATATGAGAGGGAAACTGCTAAAATATTTCTATTTCAAATAAATGCTGTCTTTCGAACATTCTCTATATCAAAGAATTAAAAAAATATATAATGGTTTCCACAAAAATATTAAGCAGCATAAACGGTTTTCAACATTGATAATAATAAAAATAAAAATAAATGTTTCTTGAGCAACAAATCAGCATATTAGAAGGATTGCTTAAGGATCATGTGACACTGGAGTAAAGATGCTGAAAATTCAGTTTTGCAGGAATAAATTACATGTGTGTGTTAATGATGGCACAAACAAATATGATTGTATTTATAGGCTGTCCATCATGGCATTGATTCTGACCCCAAAGAAGAGGATTCAGAGTCTAAAGAGGCTGCAAAATTGGGAAAACTTCTCTATACCCTTGACTACAACTTCACTGACAGTGCGGTATGAATACAAATCAATGACCACCGTTAATTCAGTCATCAATACCCATATTAATGAGAGAAACTTGCTTAGGCATTGGACTTATAATGTTGGAGCTGAGAACTTTATTTTTTAATTAAAATTATGAATAATTTGTAAAAATATGACTTTCTTTCTTTCTTGTTCAGTTAATTGTGGGTGTGATTCAGGCAGAAGGTCTTGCTGCTATGGATATGAGTGGCACTTCGGATCCATATGTGAAAGTCTACCTCATCCCTGACAAGAAGAAAAAGTTTGAGACAAAAGTTCACCGAAAAACACTAGATCCGACTTTTAACGAGCACTTCAACTTTAAGGTACCTCTTAAAATCCACTTACACTTAAAAATTCTTTATGACAGGAATGTTAGAGAGGTCACAGCATAAAAATCCACAATTATAAATGTGCTATGTGGACAATATTGCATTTAATTTCATTAATATCAGATACTTTATGAGACTCTGACATTGTGTTTGCAGGTTCCATATGCAGAGCTTGGTGGAAAGACGCTGGTCATGACAGTGTATGACTTTGACCGTTTCTCCAAACATGATGCTATTGGGGATGTGAGGGTGCAGATGAATAAGGTTGACTTCAGTCATCTTACAGAGGAGTGGAGAGATCTGCAGAAAGCTGAGAAAGAGGAGGTACGAGTGAAGAAGGGAATCTTGAATACATAAACTCCTGGGTTGGGCAAAAAAAATATTCCTGAGTTGGAATTTGAATTGGATATGATACGCTCTGTGCTATTGTGTGCCTGGACCAGAGCAGATTGTGTGCACGCTGCGGCGGTTCACACAAAACCAGATTTAATTTGCCCCAATAGAAAGCATATTTACACTGTCTGAATCATTCCCCATCCCCTGTATAGTGCACTATGTGCCATTCACCATGTAGAAAATGGTAAATGTGTTAACAAAGTGACCGATTTTAGCCCCAGCTTCAGCGTCTATTTGGGGGCGGGATACTGTAGATTCTAGAGCGCATTTGATTGGACAGAACATCTGATGAGAAGCTGAAGTGCAGTGATGTCATCAAAATCACTGATACATATTGGCAGAAGTGAAAAAACTAACTTTTGAATGTTTATATCTTTTAAATGCGAATTTTGTCATTGTTTTGGAGCACACTAGCTTATAGATAACAGTAAGACTAACATAATGTATTCATAATAAAGTGAATCAAAACAAACTCAAACACTTCTCAGGGTATTAGGAAACAAGAACATGGTAATCAAAACAACCACTAATACATGACAAGATCTGACAAAGAAAATAACAAAACACAGGGCTATAAATACACAGGCACACAGTAGGGACTAAGTGAGATGTAACACATGAGGGTGTAACCCATGAGGGCAAATCAAAAACCATGGCAACAGATGAACTGGGACAAAGGAAACTTGAACTAACAAAGGAAACTACTGGGAACAGCGCAAAACTAAACAGAATCCAACTCAAGCAAAGGCTTAGGAGGAGGATGCGGAGCTGTCAGAAGGGACCATCACAGATGTAGGAGCCAGGGAGGAGATGACAGTGGCAAATGATGACTGCGGAAGGAGTCATGGAGTGACCTGAATTTGACACCAATAGGCGTGTTCGACTTGAAGCACTACACAGACCATACAGGTCCTGGTCATATAATTAGAATATCATCAAAATTTATTTCACTAATTCCATTCAAAAAGTGAAACTTGTATATTATATTATACAATCATTCGTTACACACAGACTGATATATTTCAAATGTTTATTTCTTTTAATTTTGATGATTATAACTGACAACTAAGGAAAATCCCAAATTCAGTATCTCAGAAAATTAGAATATTGTGAAAAGGTTCAATATTGAAGACACCTGGTGCCACACTCTAATCAGCTAATTAACTCAAAACACCTGCAAAGGCCTTTAAATGGTCTCTCAGTCTAGTTCTGTAGGCTACACAATCATGGGGAAGACTGCTGACTTGACAGTTTTCCAAAAGACGACCATTGACACCTTGCACAAGGAGGGCAAGACACAAAAGGTCATTGCAAAAGAGGCTGGCTGTTCACAGAGCTCTGTGTACAAGCACATTAATAGAGAGGCGAAGGGAAGGAAAAGATGTGGTAGAAAAAAATTGTACAAGCAATAGGGATAACCACACCCTGGAGAGGATTGTGAAACAAAACCCATTCAAAAATGTGGGGGAGATTCACAAAGAGTGGACTGCAGCTGGAGTCAGTGCTTCAAGAACCACTACGCACAGACGTATGCAAGACATGGGTTTCAGCTGTTGCATTCCTTGTGTCAAGCCACTCTTGAACAACAGACAGCGTCAGAAGCGTCTCGCCTGGGCTAAAGACAAAAAGGACTGGACTGCTGCTGAGTGGTCCAAAGTTATGCTCTCTGATGAAAGTAAATTTTGCATTTCCTTTGGAAATCAGGGTCCCAGAGTCTGGAGGAAGAGAGGAGAGGCACACAATCCACATTGCTTGAGGTCCAGTGTAAAGTTTCCACAGTCAGTGATGGTTTGGGGTGCCATGTCATCTGCTGGTGTTGGTCCACTGTGTTTTCTGAGGTCCAAGGTCAACGCAGCAGTATACCAGGAAGTTTTAGAGCACTTCATGCTTCCTGCTGCTGACCAACTTTATGGAGATGCAGATTTCATTTTCCAACAGGACTTGGCACCTGCACACAGTGCCAAAGCAACCAGTACCTGGTTTAAGGACCATGGAATCCCTGTTCTTAATTGGCCAGCAAACTCACCTGACCTTAACCCCATAGAAAATCTATGGGGTATTGTGGAGAGGAAGATGCGATATTCCAGACCCAACAATGCAGAAGAGCTGAAGGCCACTATTAGAGCAACCTGGGCTCTCATAACACCTGAGCAGTGCCACAGACTGATCGACTCCATGCCACGCCGCATTGCTGCAGTAAATCAGGCAAAAGGAGCCCCAACTAAGTATTGAGTGCTGTACATGCTCATACTTTTCATGTTCATACTTTTCAGTTGGCCAAGATTTCAAAAAGTCCTTTCTTTGTATTGGTCTTAAGTAATATTTTAATTTTCTGAGATACTGAATTTGGGATTTTCCTTAGTTGTCAGTTATAATCATCAAAATAAAAAAAAATAAACATTTGAAATATACCAGTCTGTGTGTAATGAATGAATATAATATACAAGTTTCACTTTTTGAATGGAATTAGTGAAATAAATCAACTTTTTGATGATATTCTAATTATATGACCAGCACCTGTACAGTGTATGACAACGTACCATGAGAACAAATTGAAAGCATACAGAACGTCTGCCCTCTACATTGCTTTTGCGTTATTTTATCATACGATGATCGGTCTGCATAGCACTGCTTCAAGTTAAACACCTATTGCTATCAGGATGAACGCCCGCGGTGGAGCCGATGACAGGAGGAGACATGGTGAAGCCTTTGCGGAGAAGGGGACGACAGACAGAGGTGGAGCCAGTGGAGGTGGCGACTTATTAAAGAGACCTGGAGGCCCAGGCAAAGTCTTGAGGATGAGCGGCCAAATTGGAGCCAGGGTGCAGCAGGACTGAGGGTGAGCTGGTGTGACTAAGGCAGATCCTGGATGGAAAGAGAAGCCTGACGGAGCCAAAGGGGTTGAGGGATGAGGCACAGCTGAAGGCCTGGCAGTCTGTGGCGGAGGCAGAGCAACAATTGACCAAGGAAGGATGATGGTACCAGGTGGAGCAGAGAGAAACAGGAAGCCCAAAGTGGATCCGAGCTGCTAAAAGGAACCAGCTAAGGAGTTGACGGGCTGAAGGGAGCCAGGGCCGAATAACTAGGTAGCATAGGCAAGGGGTTAAGAGACGGCCTTCTTGGCCATGACAGGAGGGGTAGAAAGTCAGGAAACAGCCTCTTTTGGCCAATATGGGACAGGCAGACAGTTCGGAAACGGCCTGGGACGGGCAGAGGAGGTGAGAGTGGGAGGCAGGGTGGGAGCATCATAAACCACACTGACATGGTGCTGGGCGACGAAACAGGCTTTTTCTCACACACCTGGTCAGGCTGGGCTTTCCATAGCGTTGGGTCTGCAGTGGGCTCTGGCTTCACTTCCTTGCGGGGATTTGGCTCTTTATTCGAGGTGGGCTCAGTCTTTGAGTCTGCAGCGGGCTCTGACATGCGGTCCGTTGGTGGCGTGGCTTAAGGTGCATTGCGTGCTGCGGACGCTAGCTTGTCTGGATCCTCCTCACTCTTTCCAGTGGTGTAGGGGGATCCTCACTGATGTAACATCCACTCAACGCACTCTTGGAAGGTCCCTTGAGGGCCGTCTCTGGGCAAGCACAACTTGGCCCATTGATTCACACCTGCTTGGAAAAACATGCAGAGGCTGATGTTGTCATAATGCATGCAATGAACCACATCTAGAAACCTCTGCATGTGCACCTCGAAGGATTGATCCTACTGAGAGAGGTGGAGGATTCGAACTACTGCTAGATCCATCTTACAGGTCAGATCTTCAGGGTATCAGGAAAAAAAACATGGTAAACAGAACAAACACTAATACATGACAAGAGCTGACAAAGTAACTAACAGAGGGCTATAAATACACAGGGACACACTAGGGACTAAACAAGGTAATTAACTAGACACAGGTGTAACATAGATGGGGCAAATCAAAAACCATGGCAACAGATGAAGTGTGACTATGGAAGCATGAACACAGGAAAATGAACTGGAAACTGTACAAAATTAAACTTCAACTCAAGCAAAACACAAACACAGATCAAATGTGACAGTTGTAGACAATGTATGCTTTTTCCTGTGAGCTTTTTGTTTCTCCATCCATTTTTTTTACACAGTAAAATAAAACCTGTAGCTGTAGTTTACCTTCATTTGCGAAATCATTTTGTCAGGTAAATACCGTAACCAAGTTCAGTGTTTTGTTCTTCCCTCATATTTAAAAATAAAAAATGTTGCTCATATTTTAGTGGTTGAAGCCAATATCCCATCTGGACATCACTTATATATAAAATGTAATGACGTTGGCAAGGTTACTAAAGTTGTTTGAGTCTTTGGCTGTTGAATTATGCAGAAATGTGTATTTCAGGATGAGTGAAATAATAACTGGCTTTTTGTTGTTGACTCAACAGCATGAGCGGTTAGGTGATATTTGCTTGTCTCTGCGCTATGTACCTACTGCTGGAAAGCTGACGGTTGTCGTTCTGGAGGCCAAAAACCTAAAAAAAATGGATGTGGGTGGTCTCTCAGGTGGGTGAAAAAGTGCCCAATTATATACCGACACATTTCAGATCACAGGTCTGAAATATCTTCTACCTAGTTCACTGACATTATATTTCTGTTCTACAGACCCATATGTAAAAATCCACCTGACGCAGAATGGCAAAAGACTGAAGAAAAAGAAAACCACAATTAAGAAAAACACACTGAACCCATATTACAACGAATCATTTAGTTTTGAAGTTCCATCTGAGCAGATTCAGGTGAAGTTCTGTTCATCTTAAAATTATTTTAAATGTCTGAGTGTGAGTCTTCTGAAACGGAACACATTGATGGTTTTTGACTAGTCTTCTGTCTCCTTATAGAAAGTACAGGTTGTGGTGACGGTGTTGGACTACGACAAAATTGGGAAGAATGATGCCATTGGAAAGGTTTTCCTTGGACTGAACAGCTCCGGAACGGAGCAGCGCCATTGGTCAGATATGTTAGCCAATCCAAGACGACCTATCGCCCAATGGCACGCCCTTAAATCTGAAGAGGATGTGGAGGCTGAACTGAAAAAGAAGTGAAGCTGTCTGTGCGTGTGAGCATTTGCATACTTAAATATTCAGCAGTTTGCTTTTATTTGTGAAGTTTGTGTGTATATGTATGCATGTATGTGTTTGTGGGCAGAGGTTGTATTAATGTATTAAAGATGTAAAAACTGTATTAAAGACAACATGAAACAGCATTAACAATGCAGCTTCTGTTATAACATGTTTCTGTTTGAAACAGAATACTCAGCGCCTGAAAATAATCCCCAGCACACTCCCTGTGCAAGCAGGTTGTCACGTTGGTTATGTTGACAGAAGTTAGAAAATGTTGGCGTTATTTTGTCACTTATTGAGCAGTATGCTAGATGCAGCCGTTTACCTCCAGTCTTTGTGCTAAGCTAGGCTAGCGGTGGGTGCATCAGACAGAGTTATGGCACACACGGAGATAAAAATGGTATGTATGGACTTATCTAACTCTGGGGGATACGGTGAATAAGCTAAAGTCCCAAAAAGTTGGCGTGTTCCTTTAAGATGTTTTGTGAATATGGCCCCTGGACTTTACCCATTAGGATTTCCATTAGGAGTATATTATTACAATATTTGTTGATATATTTTTGCACACATGTGCAAAAAAGTCATTTCAGAAGTGGATAAAGTCTTAAAATTTTGATTATGCAATCATTTGCATAAACATAGTTTTTCTCTAGAATGATGCCCACTAATGAACTGTGCATAAGACCTGTAACATCTATTAAGAAAGTAAACACAACACAAAATAGAACAGTGTGACTTTCAGCGATGGCACAAGAAACACATCTAAAGAATTTATTATCCACATATAATTGCACATAAAAATATAAATATACAAAATCATTGATCCTCACAAATTACATGCATATGTTATTAATGTATATAAATTATACATTAAATATAACTTATAGATGATATATTGTATGCAACAAATGGAAGTATGCAGTATATACTGTTATTTCAGGTATCACTGTTATTTGTCATAGTAAACTGGGTTGCAAATGCTAAATTTTTTTATTTATTCTCTTGATAAAATGTAATACGCCATCAATTTGCTTGCATAAGTTTCCTGATTTCACACACTGACAGTTCAAATGCTGAAATTTTCATTTTCCAGCAGTGGATCTGTATGTTCTTCTGAGTTCTAAGACACACAGGGTCAGATATTGCATTAATCATAAAATAACCATTAATATTGCATTTATAACAGCATATTTTGGTGTTTGAAGGTCTGAATGCTGTACCTGCATTACGCTGATGTAGTCCTTTCTGTAGGAGGCGCTGTAGGACTTCATACCTCTCCAAATAAGAAAAAGTGTGTACATTGCTGCAAACATACACTGGAGGATGGACACTACAGCACTGCCCCTCAGTACATGCACACCAATGCGCTGACAGAGAGAGAGAGAGAGAGAGAGAGAGAGAGAGACAGATGGAGAGACATGAACTCATTTCCAGTGGTTTGCCAATGGCTTATTATTGAGTGTCAGTGTCTCTGTATTCACACCTGCTGAGGGGTGGCTTTGTCAAGTTGTGAGGATTTCATAAAGAAGGTGAAAAAAGAACAAAATGCAAACAGCAAGCCAAAGATGTTCAGGCCCATCAGAGCCATGACCTACAACACAGCACAGATCTCATATTACTCAAACAAGCAGCCTATGTGATATGTTATGATATATATAAGAATGTTAACATGACATGTTGCCAAGAAGAACTGCTTGTGGTTTCGGCCAACCCAACACTTCATCACAACTTCTCCATTCATCTAGGCTTATCATAACTCCTTCCGGGACAGCCAGGAACCTTGATCAGCTAAACTTCACAGACCACACTGCTAGAACTGCCCGGTCCTGCAGATTTGCCTTAGACAACATTAGGAAAATCAGGCCTTTCCTATCGGAGCATGCTGCTAAACAACTCTTTGTCCAAGCTGTTGTTCTATCCAGACTGGACTATTGTAATGCTCTCTTGGCAGGCCTTCCAGCATGTACAGTCAAACCTCTGCAACTGATTCAGAATGCTGCAGCGAGAGTAGTTTTTAGTGAGCCGAATAGAGCGCACGTCACACCTCTCTTAATAAACATGCACTTGCAGCTAACATCAAATTCAAGGCACTGATGTTTGCCTACAGAACAACCACTGACTCTGCACCACTATACCTAAACTCACTAGACTTATGCACCCTCCTGAAGTGAACGCCGCCTTGTGGTGCCCTCCCAAAGAGGCACAAAATCACTTTCACGGACCTTTACCTTGACTGTTCCATGCTGGTGGAATGACCTGCCTAACTCAACCATTTTCAAGAAACGGCTAAAGACGCATCTTTTTTTGTCAACAGTTGACCCATCAATACTAACACTTTCTATTCTATTTCTATTCAATTTAAAAAACAAAAACCTTGCTACGTTTACTGTGCTAAACTAACTGGGACTAGTCACAGCACTTACATATTGTTACTCTTTTGTTAGTTTAACTGCTTCTATTGTTCTCCTCATTTACAAGTCGCTTTGGACAAAAGCGTCTGCTAAATTATTAAATGTACTGTAGATTGTAAATGTAGGAACATACACATACAGTTGTCCCAAACTAAACAATAAATATTTGATTTAAACACAAATATCTGAATGTCATCAGACAAAAAAAATATCTAACTTACATTCAATAAAAAAAAGAGCACAAACAAAGCAAAATATTTTATACAAAGATGCTTGTGGAGTTAAAAATGATAAAGTATTAAAGATATTGTTCAAAAAGTAGGCAAACAGTATTGTGTCTTGACTAATGAAGTATGCCTATATACTTTTTGGGTCATTGTAGCTGGTTAAGGTGGAAACTCCTTAACCTCATTAAAAGACAAAACTTACCTTCATTTTTTTGGGTTTTCTCTGGACGTCAATTGCAAGTGACCCGGTGGCTACATACTGAGACATAAACATTAATATAATACAGATATTTAAAAACAACTAATTAGTAACTCTAGCATATCATACTGATAATTGCTTTGTTCTGATTTTCTGATCAAATCAAATTTGGGAACCAGAAGTGTTCATTTGAGCACTTACAAACAGGCCACACCATACTGGAGCTGTCAAAGATGCAGAACAGCTAAAAGTCAAACAAGTATAAGAGAAGGTGGAGAGAATACAGGAGACAGCGCTGAAAATCTGAACAACCTGAGAAAGAAAGACACAGACACAGAATTACAGTATATACTGCCTACAATTGGTCAAAAATAGTATGTGAAGAAGTAATGATATGCAACAATAAAGCTTTTTAAATAATAGTATGCCACATTATCATCATTTTGCATGTTTAATTAAGTGAGTAGTGTTCATGGATATCTTTTTGACAGTCCAATCAAATGAGTCAAGAAAAACATAAATGATAAAAATCACTGTTGATACAGCTATCATTTGTCAAATTGAAAGTTTTAGTTCCTACTCCTAGTCAAACTGAAAATTAAAGGTGAAGTTGACCTTCAAAACTTGGAAGGGATGCATGTGTACTTTTGTTGTATACCACTATTTTGCCAAGTAGTAAGTCATCCAGGGATTTTATGTAATACAGAAAAATTTGCATACTATTCACTGTACACATACTATATATTGTAGAAATGTAGCCTAGTAGTATGCTTTTCTGGATAGTCTAATACTATATTAACCTTCAAAGATGAGCATACATGTTTCACGTAATCAGTTTTGAGTTTGTTGTGTGCCTATGACAGTTAAACTGGATTTTTGTTACCCCAGACAGAAGGAGGCGGGTGTTGACCACTGTCCCAAACCAACGGACCAGTCTATCCTCCACCTGCTCTCCAGTTGTAGAGTCGGCAGCTGGAATTTGGTGGGGCAAAGGGCGTTCCTTAAGAAACACCTGATGCAGTCCCTCCTGGAACATGTTCTGAGTCATCTGGGACAAAAGAAGTGACATCATGAGTAACCATGGAAACAAATGGATTGGCTATATATGATTAAAATTCCAAAACTGATTTAGAATTTTTGTTGTGTAATGATTGGTCAACACATACATCTAGCAGTACAACATAGCATTTACAGTCATGCCTGACAACAAAATATAATACATGTCTATAGTGGCTGCTATTGACAAACTACTTCCCAAATAAAATAATGCATAACTTACCTCTGGAATGCCAGGCATTATATATGAAACACCCTTCTAAATCAGTCCAAAACAAGTCAACAAACAATGAAGTATACAGAATCACTTCAAGAACATCCGTCTTCGTGACATACAGGGTCAAAGTTCTTTCTCAGGGTCTCATTCTTAAAGCCCGCCCAACAGGGAGAGTCCTGATCTGTGATTAGTCAGAATCTGGTCAAAGGTTGTTTAGTGTCATAGCTTCATATTGTTTTTTATGAATCTTGAGGTTAATGTAAGCTTTATAAAGGCTATATTTTTAGAATTAAAATAAACAAAAATGAGCATACATGTTTCATGTAATCAGTTTTATTGGGTTTGTTGGGTGTCAATGACAGTTAAACTATTGCTAAATCAGTGTTTACTGATAGTTAAACAAACATTCTGTATTTTTATTTTATATAATAGCAAAAAAGCACTGGCAAATACAGCAAAGAAGTAATGAGAAACTACTGTATTAAACAAACATAAAATCTTCAACAAATGTAAATAAAGAGCAGGTGCTCAGTTCAACAGCTTCAGTTGCGTAACACAATAACATGTCTGCAAACATTTTTTCTGATAAAACAACTACATCCTAAACTACAGCAAGGAATGGGAAAAAAAGATACCTGTAGCATCATCCCCAGGTCTTGAATTATTATTTCTGATTTGAATCTATACTGTCAGAAACACAGCACAACAATATTCTCTTTAGGGGTACAACAGCTCGTCACTGTGGAAATTACACCTTTTGTGCCTTATCTATTCCTAAATGGTGCATATTAGTATATTAAGGGGACCCTGAAAGTACTTTTGGGATAGATAAGACATGTGGCGGATGAGGACAGACTAATGCTCCGTTGTTTCATCCATTAAGCACAAATAAAGGCCTGACGAAGCTAAATGTTCAGTTTTCTGATAATATAATTCACATATTAAAGTTTGGCAATAAATTCTATTTCAATGTAATAATAATAATACAACCAACAGAGTTGTATGAGGCAAATAATGGTGTTCTAATTATTTTATGGTTTTTATACTGTTTATAGGGCAGAATATATGATAATGTAATATAGGCTATATATAAAAAAAAATTTTGTAGATGGACTTGAACTTCCATAAACCCTTAGGCCCGGTTTCACAGACAGGGCTTAGATTAAGCCAGGATTAAGTCTTAGTTCAATTAGGACATTTAAGTAGCTTTTATAAACATGCCCTAAAAAAAACAACTAGTGTACATCTTCAGACAAAACTATAGAAATTACATATTTTAAGACATACTCAAAAAATTTTTTTTGCCTCTTATTCAGTTTAATTAATTAAAATGAGCTAAAGTAACAGAAGTAAACTAAAGTTTACTTAATTCATTTCTGTTAAACTATGTGAATCATTTTTGTTGACTGGGCAGTGGCTCTGTAGATCCCAGCATGCTTTGCAAGGGACGGCATTAGGAGAGAAAATTTAGGGTCTAACATGTTATTTTATGTGTTTTTCAGTAAAAGAAAAGATGTTGTTAGTTAATGTTAGTGTTTTCTGTTTAGTTATGTTGGAAATTTAGAGGAGTTTCTGTAATGTTTTTGAAGTTTTGTGGTTACCATTATGCTGAAGAGTGGCGCCTGTGTTTAGGCTGTGGGCACTCAGTGATCTATTCTAATTTCAGGAGTTTTACCTTTTCTTATTTGTTCATTATATACATTGTGTATAATGATGAATGAAACTGCATATAATTGATTTTCCAATTAAATCTTTAATTTAAGTTTGACAAGCATGAAAAAGTTATTTTAAAATGTATTAATTGTATTTGATCAAAACTGTATTTGATCAAATTTAGTTGGACCAACTCAAATACGTTTCATTAAATTAATTAGTTTTTTATGACTTAGGGGTTCACATATTTATTGGATGGAATTCTGCCCTCAATTAAATTGAGTTTATCCAATTAGTTATTTTTGTGTATGCCAGTGCAAGTTGCTTTCAGTTAAAACAGCTCAAACATGCATTTTAGTCTGGGACTAGCCTTAGGCCTTGTCTGTGAAACTGGGGGTTAGAGTATTGGTCTGCATTCAAACATTCTAAAACGCAAAGTAAAGCATTCACGGGACTGGAAAGAACGTTTTTCTTTGATCACGTGTTTCTCTGAAAACAATACGCACTCCGGCCCGGAGCATCATGAGAATTTGCACTGCGTACTCGATACACCCTTTGAAGCTTCAGTGTCATATGTAAAAAGCTAAAGGTACAATTTTACTGACAGAATGTATTAATGCATTACAGCATATTTATTAACAGATTTCACATCACACTCACTTATACAAACATATATGAGGACGTATCACTCATCTTCTCCTACAGCATACATGTCAGCCAGTCTCCTGAACTGAGGTCCCCAATTCTGCAGATGCTGGAAGTCCTGATCTCCACCGCTGATAGACGACTGCAGAGAGCTGAGAGATCCAGCTTCAGACCCCTCACCCTCATGAGCAAACACCAGCATAGAGTCATACGGCGCCACATAGTGGTCATCATCTGC
This sequence comes from Rhinogobio ventralis, assembly GCA_039654625.1. NCBI lineage: Eukaryota > Metazoa > Chordata > Actinopteri > Cypriniformes > Gobionidae > Rhinogobio > Rhinogobio ventralis. The sequence continues at coordinate 18,392,111 of CM077206.1, read as the reverse complement.
TGTGCACAGATTCTACAGAAACACAGAATCCAATTACATATGATGGTGATTCTGTTGTGGTTGTGTTCCTGGATCTTTTGTTGGTCCAACCCCTATTCTGTTCCGTTGTTCCAGGGCCAACAAGTATGTTGAACTTTCAGAAATCATGGTGACTCTCATGCACATATACACACAAACACTCTTACTATACATACTTCGTAAATGAAGTTTCCGATATCTTCATTTTTTTCTGGATGTTGGCGAAAGAAGACCGTATGCAAGGGCGGCGGGGCAATATCTGTAGAGAAAATCTCTGGTCCCCTGCACAACAGCATCATATCATAGTCCTGTAACACACACATGTACATACACAACATAAACACAGAGTACAGTAAGGCTTAACAATAGTAAATCGCTTCAGTGGATTCACTGAACATGATATTAGGAAGGCCATGTGCACCTGGTCCTGTTCGCCGCCTCCTTCCTCATTGTAACAAAAAATATTGTCCCTGTCTTCTTGTTTCTGGCTAAACTGTTCCAACTTTCTCCCACACTTTATCTTCAGGTGAAGAAACAACAGCAGCACTAAAGAAGAAAAAAAAAACAAATATATATATATATATATATATATATATATATATATATATATTTTTTTTTTTTTTTTTTTTTTTTTTTTTTTTTTTCTTGACATATCATCAGCACTGTCATTAGTAGAGATTGCAAAGCCCAACATCATTATAATAATAATAAAAAAAAAATAAAAAAAATAATAATAAATGTTTCTTGAGCATCAAATCAGCATATTAGAATGATTTCTGAAGAATCATGTGACACTGAAGACTGGAGTAATAATGCTCAAAATTCAGCTTTAACATCACAGGAATAAATTACATTTTAAAATATATTAAAGTACAAAACAGTTCTTTAAATTGTAATTATATTTCACAATATTAAGGTTTTTACCATATGTTTGATTAAATAAATGCAACCTTGGTGAGCACAAGAGACTTCTTGCAAAAAACTTAACAATGGTATATAAATAGATTTACAAATATATATTTAGGAATTAAAATGTCATATTTAGGTTTATAAATCTATATTCACATTTTTCTTGTTTGTAAACCCATATTTATGGGTTGTTTGCTTACCAAGAAAGCATAAGATAGCTGCTAAAACATAGACGGACAGGGTGGAGATGTTAGTAGCATATACACCGCTGGAGCAGGTAACGTCATCACCTTTACAGTCACACACCTCCACTATGATAGAACTGTCCTGAAATAACATTTTAGAGTCGTACACACGCAACAACAGGCTGTGTTCGCCAAGAGCCAAACGTCTGAGTGGTCTCAACCACACCGCACAGCCTGAGAATCGAGAACAGTGTGAGATATCCAATTTACTTAAAACAGATTAACAAAACTTAATGTTAGCTGAAACAGTCTTACTGGAGTTGCTGATGATGGTCCAGTTGCTTTGATATTCTTTATGTAGCTCTATGATGAATGGTGGGCCGTTTTCTGGCCCATCTGGATCTATGATGGTCAAACAAATGGGCTTTGGTTCTGTAAAACATATTGGGACTCTGCGCTGCTCCAGCACTGGTGCGTTGTCATTAACATCCAAAAGCTTAATCACTAATGTGCCTGTTCCTGTGGCGGGCTCATCATCTACAGAAAGAAATACAATGCAACAAATTATAATTTAAATAATTTAAATTATTGTTGCATATGTATTGTTGATCATTTTTATGGTATACCCCATTGGATGTTGTCTTAACGTGTATGGGTGTCTGACCCTGAAACAGACTCTCACGAGATTGTGAGCGAGTCCTCGCATCAGGAAATTTAGATTCTTTAATAGAGCAAGTGTTTTTTGAGTGTGTAACTTCTCAACTTATTACAGGGACTCGGGGAGTGTTACAACCTGTAAATTACCGGTAAGATGCTGTGTGTATACAAAGAACAGGATTACCGGTATGAGCACGGGGTCAGAACGCGCTGACATCTGATTTGGGTCAATCATAAAGCTCAGTCCGAGCTGTTTACAGTAAGTTCCGCTGCTTTTATCTGTTTTTCTATATAAATATAGAAGTGTTAGAGGGACATCTGACCGACTGTTGTGCCATCAGTGCTGCGGCTCTGCTGTTATTGTGTACTATAGTAACTGCAACTATATTATGCGTCTCGTGTTTTTAAGAGCAAAACCGGATTCTGTGTGATCATCCTTTACACCTGTCACTCAGAAGTAAAAAAAAAAATATCGATTTAGTCAAATTGGACAGATAATGAAACTAAAGTGCTTCTCCTCATCCAGGTGGATGAAGAAAACAGCTCAGAATTTAAAGGTCATTTCTAGAAGTTTCATTTTTGGGTGAACTATCCCAAGTCTTTAAGCATCTAGATATTTTATTAAATTACCATTGTCGTATGCAACTACTAAGACTGTGTACTGTCCATCTTTTATAAACAAGGCCTCTCTGTCCAGTGAGCTCCTGATTCTGATGAGTCCAGTGTCCTCTGAAATCTCCAGCCAGTTTGCAAAATCGTGCAGCAACTTATATCTAGCATCAAAACAAAAACAAAAAAATGAGCATGAGCACAGAAAAAGTGGTGCATATAAAATGGTATTGTTTGCATGTATAGTAGTACCATAGAATCTTTGAGGTACCTTGGAGTACAATTTAAATAGTAGAAATTGTGATAAATAATAAATAATTGAAATACATGAAAATGTTAATCATTCAATACCATATAAATCAAAGTACCATAGTATTACAGTACCATCTGATCACTGTTAAATGGTACCACCACAGTACTGTATTGTAAAGGCAATTTGTGATTAATAAAAACAGGTTTAGTTGGTTTTTGCAGAACAAAGTATTAATTCACAAATTAAAATAAAATAACTAAAAAAACTATATACCCAGCTGGCATTTCAATGTTTACTGAATCAACATCGTGTATCAAGGTTGAATCGCTGTTGAAATTTGTTTTAATTTAGCAAATCGGATCAACGTTGATATCAAAATTGTTCAAAGTTGGTTTATATTTTGTTAACATTTTTATAACAAATTAGCATTGTTTCAACATTGAAAAAACAACTGACATTATTACAAATTTGGTCAAGGTTGGTCACATGATAAATACGCTAGATACATCCAAAAAAAGGGGGTTTTATAATATGACACACCGTAGAATTGTGCTGTTTTGTGTATGTATGCATGCAAAACCTTATTTTCTGCTCTCTAGCAGTGTCTGGGTCTTTGGCTGTGTATTTTTGGATGGTGCTGCCCACCACAAGGTCCTCATGAACTTTGATCAGTTTCTCTGCAGGCTCAAAGACAGGCGGCTCGTTAACATCCTGCACAGTGATGGTGACGGTAGCGGTAGTAGTGGAGGTGGGCAAAGGAACAGCAAAAGGAACCTCGTTCTCTACCACTACCAGCAGAGAGAAATTGTTGGCCTGCTCGAAGTCCAGACCCTAAAAATACATGGACAACTGGATTTGTATTTTCTATGGGTCAAAGAAAAAAAAACAAACAATCACCACACTGACCCAAGTAGGGGGGGGGGGGGGGGGGGGTGTGCCATGCTGATGCCATGAAATAGTCACGGGACTATTATGAAGACAATAACATGTACACTACTAGTCAAAATGTTTGGGGTTAATAATATTTATTATTTTTTTAAGGCTGGACTGATTTGATAAAAATACAGTAAAAACTGAAATATTTTAGCAGTCTTCCAGTCTTCAGTGTCACATGATCATTCAAAAATCATTCTAATATGGCTGATTTGCTGCTCAAGAAACATTTATTATTATCAATGTTTAAAACAGTTGTGTATATATTTTTTCAGAATTATTTGATGAATAGTTCAAAAGAACAGCATTTATCTGAACTAGAAATCTTTTGTAACATTATAAATGTCTTTACTGTGACTTTTGATAAATTTAATGCATCCTTGGTGAATAAAATTATTAATTTCTTTCCAAAATATATAAATAAAATTATTACTGAGCCTAAACTTTTTAACGGTAGTGTACAGTATAATGTTACAAAAGCTTTCTATTTAAAAATAGAAAATGCTGTTCACCAAATACAAATCCAGAAAAACACAAAAATATTAAGCAGCACAACTGTTTTCAACAGTGATGATAATAATAAATGTTTCTTGAGCAGCAAATCATCATATTAGAATGACTTCTGAAGGATCATGTGACACTGAAGACTGGAGTAATGAAGCTGAAAATTCAGCTTTGCCACCACAGGAATAAATAGATTTAAATAGAAAACTGTTATTTTAAATTGAAAAAATATTTCACAATATTACTATTTTTGCTGTATTTTGGATCAAATGAATGCAGCCTTGGTGAGAAGAAGAGACTTTAAAAAAAATCTAAAACTGGTAGTATACACTCACCTAAAGGATTATTAGGAACACCATACTAATACTGTGTTTGACCCCCTTTCGCCTTCAGAACTGCCTTAATTCTACGTGGCATTGATTCAACAAGGTGCTGAAAGCATTCTTTAGAAATGTTGGCCCATATTGATAGGATAGCATCTTGCAGTTGATGGAGATTTGTGGGATGCACATCCAGGGCACGAAGCTCCCGTTCCACCACATCCCAAAGATGCTCTATTGGGTTGAGATCTGGTGACTGTGGGGGCCATTTTAGTACAGTGAACTCATTGTCATGTTCAAGAAACCAATTTGAAATGATTCGAGCTTTGTGACATGGTGCATTATCCTGCTGGAAGTAGCCATCAGACGATGGGTACATGGTGGTCATAAAGGGATGGACATGGTCAGAAACAATGCTCAGGTAGGCCGTGGCATTTAAACGATGCCCAATTGGCACTAAGGGGCCTAAAGTGTGCCAAGAAAACATCCCCCACACCATTACACCACCACCACCAGCCTGCACAGTGGTAACAAGGCATGATGGATCCATGTTCTCATTCTGTTTACGCCAAATTCTGACTCTACCATCTGAATGTCTCAACAGAAATCGAGACTCATCAGACCAGGCAACATTTTTCCAGTCTTCAACTGTCCAATTTTGGTGAGCTCGTGCAAATTGTAGCCTCTTTTTCCTATTTGTAGTGGAGATGAGTGGTACCCGGTGGGGTCTTCTGCTGTTGTAGCCCATCCGCCTCAAGGTTGTGCGTGTTGTGGCTTCACAAATGCTTTGCTGCATACCTCGGTTGTAACGAGTGGTTATTTCAGTCAAAGTTGCTCTTCTATCAGCTTGAATCAGTCGGCCCATTCTCCTCTGACCTCTAGCATCAACAAGGCATTTTCGCCCACAGGACTTCCGCATACTGGATGTTTTTCCCTTTTCACACCATTCTTTGTAAACTCTAGAAATGGTTGTGCGTGAAAATCCCAGTAACTGAGCAGATTGTGAAATACTCAGACCGGCCCGTCTGGCACCAACAACCATGCCACGCTCAAAATTGCTTAAATCACCTTTCTTTCCCATTCTGACATTCAGTTTGGAGTTCAGGAGATTGTCTTGACCAGGACCACACCCCTAAATGCATTGAAGCAACTGCCATGTGATTGGTTGATTAGATAATTGCATTAATGAGAAATTGAACAGGTGTTCCTAATAATCCTTTAGGTGAGTGTACAGTAATACTTTAATGGAAATAGTGGTACTTTTCTTTTTTCAAGGTTCTAAAGAACCTTTACTGATTCTTAAACTTCTCAGTTTGGTGTATATTTAGCTTGGTATATGAGTGTATATTCACTTTTGATGTTGTGATAATTCCCTCCATCCTGCTGGGGCCGGTGCTGATGTTGAAGAACCCTTCCTCGTTGCCCTGGACGATAGTGAACTTCGCCACTGAGTTTGCAGTTAAAGGCTCGTCTCTATCTGTGATGACCAACCTTGCAACAATTTCCCCAGCCCTATTTTCTTGTACTGTGCTTGCATACTGCCAAAACACAAACAAACAGACTGTTTCATAAGCACTCAATGCCAGATGTTTGGAAAATTAAGCTTGAAGCCAAAACAACAATGAACTCACCTTGCTTTTGCTGAACTTAGGTGCATGATCATTGATATCAGTGATTTTGATGATGACAATACAGGTGGAAGAAAGACCGCGACCATCCATATCTGCCGCCTCTACAGCCAGTGTATACACAGTATGAGTCTGTTACCATAGGGATGGCGACAGAGACAGACATGTTCAGATGATGGTTATAAAACAACTGTTTAATACAGTGTTTCCCAACCCTGTTCGTGGAGGCACACCAACAGTACACATTTTGGATGTCTCCTTCATCTGACCCATATATTTTCACTTTAGACACGACTGGTATCCGATATCTGTGTTTACATTAATTTCCCACCCAAAGTGATTGTCGTGATCGCTTTACTATGCATATGGTAGACCCTCTGGTTTTGAATGGCCGTGCTATTAAAATTATTTGTATAATTCATGTCATGTGGCCATGATTATTTGCCAGCATGGACAAGATAACAAAAAAATAAATAAATCTAGATAAAAATCTGACCGAATGTACAGTATATATCGGAAAATAACAGTAATTTTAGTTTCTAGATCTAGAATTCTGAAGTGAAATAAAGCAGTGCTGTAAGACTGAATTTTTTAATGAATTTGAATGAATTAATGAGAGCGAGATTTACATTTTTATTTGGTTAACTATGTATAAATGTGTTATTTGTATATTTTCATTTTACATTTTATTGTTTTTATCATTTTTAAAAGTGTTTAATAATTTTTTCTATTTAGCTTTAATTAATTTTTATTTCAGTTTTAGTATTTTTACTACTTAAACTTGCGTCAGAGACTGACAGGGAAGAGATGAAAGTTGTTATTTTAGTTTTTTTGCCCTATTAGTATTAACGTATTATAAAGTATAGAGTATTCTCTTTGCTTCATAACATTAAGGTTGAACCACTAAAGTCACATGGACTATTTTAACGTTGTCTTTACTACCTTTCTGGACCTTAAAAGTAGTTATGACATTGTTGTCTATAGGGGAGTCAGAAAGCTCTCGTATTTCATTAAAATGACGGATTTCATTAAAAATATCTTAAACGAAGGTCTTATGGGTTTGGAACGACATGAGGGAGAGAAATTTCATTTTTGGGTGAACTAACCCTTTAAGTTTTAGTACCTCTCTGTCCAAAATGCTCATAGAGGCCAGACTGATGAATCCATTTGTTGGGTCAATGCGGAACACCACATCGTTGGGTTTCTGTCTCACCAGTTTGTAACGCACAATGGCGTTTAAAGTATTGGGGTCATCCAGGTCCTCTGCTGTCACTTGTATGAGAGGCACATCTGTATAAAACAGTATTTTTGTTATTTTATCTTCAAAGAAACAAATTTATTGTTTAAAGTTATTGATTATATTTGTGAGAATATTGAAATTGATTATATTTGTGAGAATATAATTGTGAGATTATATTCCATATCCTACTTTGTTTTGCCCTTTCCAGGACCTCACCCATAAAAGGATTTTGGATACAGAAGGGTTTGTGGTCATTTTGGTCAAGAACTTTTATGGTGAGTTGGACAGGGGTTTCAGTGTAGTCTTGATCCTCTGCTGAGGCATGAGTTGTGAGCTGCTCAAGTGCACAGACACACGTAACATAATAAACTATTTTTATAAAGTTACACACTAACTGTCTTAACATGTTATGTTTGAGATCCAGGTTCTACGATTACTGAAGGTCACTCACAACATATTCTTCAGTTTCCTCTCTGTCCAGGTATTTGGTGACCCACAACATGCCTGAATATTTTTCTACTTTGAAAAGGCCTTCGGGAGGCTGGTCGGCTCCAGCACCTGTTATTTTATAAACCATTTTCATGGAATCAGCAGCGGTGGACTTCATCTGTGAAGCAAAGCATAGAAGTAAATAAAAGAACACTTCTTTTTTGGAATGTTAAAACAAAGAGCAAAGAGGACAATGATATGCAAATTAAAAATAGTATACAAAGCAAAAATGACACAAAGAAGAGAGATACACCTTCACCACTTGCTTTGGGAATGGGCCTTTGTCATTTTCTGGAATGCTGATAGGGGGAATCAACCAATCCCTCTTTCTTCTGATCATGCCATTATATGGCTTTGGAAAGACCCTCATCAAGACATCATGGGTCTCTGGAGTTGTGCTATTCTGAATGACAAATGTAAATTGAATAACCAAATATGAAAATATTTTAAAATATTTTGAGCTACTGGTTCAAAAAACTCTTTAGTCGCATTTTAAAATCCAAAATACACCAAGTTGCCTTTATTTCAAACCTGTTTTCAAAATGTTTGTTAGGTTTTAAATTATATGACAATAGATATACTCTTCAAAATTATGATTAAAATGTATTTTGACAATTTGTGGTTGTCAGGCGTTGGTAGAACATTTTCATATTTAATGTGATGATTATGAACTACACTTGTGCTTGTGAACAAGAAACCTGAATTCACAAAAAAATGAACAGCTGGTTAAATGTAATTGCAAAAATGTAATTTGTTTGCAGATACCACTTGTTTTTGCAATGAAATGAACTTTTTGGAACTACTAAATACTTTTAGAAATAATAAGGGAAATCAGAAAAAAAAAGGGTTTGTAAATATATTGGTGTAATTCATATACCTGCAAAAGCGGGCTGCTGTTTCTCTTGTCAAGCACGAACTGTCCCTGTTGAATGGCTCCTAAATACTCTGGTACAATTTTTCCTTGGATTGTGACTGTGAATATCACCTGTTAAAACAGATGAAGCATGCATCATACATGCGATTTTAAATAATAATAATCATTCAAAAAATTTCAAGTAATCAGGAAATTCATGACTTTTCACATGAATCAGGTTGCACACAATTCCTATAGTTAAGCTGGAACACAGAATACTATATTAATTCTGATGCATTAATGTTTTCTCCATTCTGTAATAAAATCTGTAGACATGACTCATTTTAAGGAGTTATACATTCACACAGCGATTCATTTAAAAAGAATGACATGACTCAGTACTGAAAATAATTTCCATATAAAACATTTCATTTTAATTAAACTTTGCAATTTTGTAAAATCCATTATCGGGACTTAAAACTTTTCCAGACAGAAATACACAGATGATGGTGTCTTCATCACAGCATGCATAAAACAAAAATATAAAAAATAAATAAATGAATTAAAAAACACTCACCAGAGACAAAACACAGGTGTATCTCTTCATGATCACAATGTAATGGAGTAATAAATACATGCGAAATACACACTTTCTCTGTGTATCTTTCGTTCTAGTTCCCAGCAGTAGCTGTGCTTTAAAGTCTGATCTCAGCGTGTGTGTGTGTGTGTGTGTGTGTGTGCATTTGCATGTTTATGAGAAGGTGCTAAAAGCAAAACTTCAGAGGACAATGAGCTTCATGACAGATGACAGCCATGAAGTAGGCCTAACAAGTCTATAGGAGTCATATGCGGGTATTGCATGTAACAATTCAGTGACAGCTTCAATAAACTACATCCATGCTTGTCATAGAAGTGACAAAAATATTTTACAGGAGAATGTTTATTATTATAAAATCTGCGTAGGACACAACATCATGAGAGACCCGTTCCATCCAGCACAAAGCTTGTTCCGCCTGCTTCCATCAGGCAGGAGGTACAGGTCTCTTCAAGAACCACCAGAATGGCCAATAGCCTCTACTCCCAGGCAGTTAGACTGCTCAGTAAGTACTGTTCCCCTCTCCCCCCTCCACTCACTTAATCCGTCTATTATGCACATTATCCAACAATCACAATAACTGCGAATTGACTTTGCATTGCTGCAGCACACACAATTATACTCATTTTCCTGGTAACTAGTGATTCTTCAGCTCATATACCCTATTCCTTGTCTGTTATGTCGTTTGCTCTGTTTATAAAATGTGCTATTGTTGATCTCTTGCACTTCATGAAATTGCACTGTCGATTGATGCTCTAATATAATCTTGTATCATAGAAATGACAATAAATTATTATTATTATTATGTTATAATATAATAAAATGCAGATTGTTTGCAGTGTATTGAGGCTTCAAGCCTTGGGGCAAACAAATAGACAAAAGTGCTGCTATGTCACCATGGAACAATGAGTTAGAATCTTTTTTTTATAGAGATGCTCCATATACTGTAAATAGATTGCACTGACAGCATCTGGTGAATTTGCTGGTCAGACTTTATAAAACTGCTCCATAATTAATATGTAACAATATTGAAGGGGCACTACATAAACTGCAGTCACTACCATGAATTACTGTAGAAAGGTGACAAACTGATGATTTAGGCTGTTTTACTCAAATTACTAAACCGTATGTCCATACTGGAGAACAACTAATGACTGTTTAAATTAATTACTAATTAGCTACTTTATACAAACGTAACCTTAAATGTTGATAGCTAGCCTTTGGAGTCATTCAATAGCAATAATTGCCACCATGTCACTCTTCACCATGTTTTCTTCTCATGCAAACCAATAAGGATGAAGCCTACTGACCGAAAGAACTCAAAAGCCAATTTTTTTAAAAATCACCTAGCAGTACATTACAAGCTAACTTGCCTTAGAAATATATGGAAGTGTGTGTCCTATATCTGGTTTCTTTAGGATTACTCTTCTAATCATTACCAGTAAGTGTCTATCTGGATCAGTATTTAAACCTGGGGCCTGTACCAAGAAGCCAGTTTTGCTGGCTAGCCAGGTAAGTTTCAGTTTAGATTGCGCCAATCCTGGGTTTTAGGTACCATGAAAGTGGCTTGGCTTTTAGCTGTGTTCATCATCATAGTAACTTAAGCTCCACAGCTAACCTGCTCCGGAGCAGGTTATATTCTGGATAAGAGATCTCAAACTGAATTTGAACCAATGAGCTGTGAGCAAGTGACATGTCTGATGCCCCAGTTTCTCTTGCTCCGAATTAAAGGTCACTGTATGATAAAAAAAAAATAAAAAGATATATATATATATATATATATATACACATACATACATACATACACTCACCTAAAGGATTATTAGGAACACCATACTAATACTGTGTTTGACCCCCTTTCGCCTTCAGAACTGCCTTAATTCTACGTGGCATTGATTCAACAAGGTGCTGAAAGCATTCTTTAGAAATGTTGGCCCATATTGATAGGATAGCATCTTGCAGTTGATGGAGATTTGTGGGATGCACATCCAGGGCACGAAGCTCCCGTTCCACCACATCCCAAAGATGCTCTATTGGGTTGAGATCTGGTGACTGTGGGGGCCATTTTAGTACAGTGAACTCATTGTCATGTTCAAGAAACCAATTTGAAATGATTGGAGCTTTGTGACATGGTGCATTATCCTGCTGGAAGTAGCCATCAGAGGATGGGTACATGGTGGTCATAAAGGGATGGACATGGTCAGAAACAATGCTCAGGTAGGCCGTGGCATTTAAACGATGTCCAATTGGCACTAAGGGGCCTAAAGTGTGCCAAGAAAACATCCCCCACACCATTACACCACCACCACCAGTCTGCACAGTGGTAACAAGGCATGATGGATCCATGTTCTCATTCTGTTTACGCCAAATTCTGACTCTACCATCTGAATGTCTCAACAGAAATCGAGACTCATCAGACCAGGCAACATTTTTCCAGTCTTCAACTGTCCAATTTTGGTGAGCTCGTGCAAATTGTAGCCTCTTTTTCCTATTTGTAGTGGAGATTAGTGGTACCCGGTGGGGTCTTCTGCTGTTGTAGCCCATCTGCCTCAAGGTTGTGCGTATGCTTTGCTGCATACCTCGGTTGTAACGAGTGGTTATTTCAGTTAAAGTTGCTCTTCTATCAGCTTGAATCAGTCGGCTCATTCTCCTCTGACCTCTAGCATCAACAAGGCATTTTCGCCCACAGGACTGCCGCATACTGGATGTTTTCCCCTTTTCACACCATTCTTTGTAAACTCTAGAAATGGTTGTGCGTGAAAATCCCAGTAACTGAGCAGATTGTGAAATACTCAGACCGGCCCGTCTGGCACCAACAACCATGCCACGCTCAAAATTGCTTAAATCACCTTTCTTTCCCATTCTGACATTCAGTTTGGAGTTCAGGAGGTTGTCTTGACCAGGACCACACCCCTAAATGCATTGAAGCAACTGCCATGTGATTGGTTGATTAGATAATTGCATTAATGAAAAATTGAACAGGTGTTCCTAATAATCCTTTAGGTGAGTGTATATATTGTCTGGCTTTAATGATGATTACTTAATATAATAATTGTATATGATTATAATGATGTATATATATATATAATTAATATACCCATAATCCATTACACACAAGCTATTTTAGTTTATAAATTATCAAGCATTTAGTTTAAATGAATATTAATATATACAAATATGTAATAAACTGTACAATAAATAAAGATTTAAAAATGTGAACCTTCAGAATCACATGATTTGCTGCTCAAGAAACATTTATTATTATCATCAACGTTGAAAAGTTTTTCAGGATTATTTAATGAATAGAAAGTTCAAAAGAACAGCATTTATCTGAAATATAAAGCTTTTGCAACATTATAAATGTCTATACTGTCACTTGATCAATTTAATATATCCTTGCTGAATAAATGTGTTCATTTCTTTAAGTTCTTTCCCCCCCAAACAAATTTAATAAAAATTCTTACCGACCCAAAACCTTTGAACTGGAATAAATGACATTTTAAAATATTTAAATAGAAAACATTTTTACATTTTAATAATATTTCACAGTATTACAGGTTTTTATTTTATTTTTAATAACATAAATGCAGCCTTGGTGAGCATAAGAGACTTCTTTAAAAACATAAAAAAAATCTTACAGTTCTAAAACATATGACCGTGTGTGTGTGTGTGTGTGTCTGTGTGTATATTAAAAAAAAATCAACTATATAAACTGATTTATCATACATTTTCCTCTGTGTAAATGCATTTAAATTCTTTATATACTTCAATCTCCTTATCTTCAGCAAAAGAGTTTTGAATCACGTTGAGAAATAAATCACACTCTCTTGAAAGGCATGTGATTGGCTGATCACTGCTGATGTCACACTTTCATGTGCATGCACTCCACAACTAAGGATCAAAACCTGAGTTGACAGAAAGCTGATGATCAGCATCATGGTACCAAAAAAGTCGGATTGGATTGGTTTGGTTTTGTCAACTCGAATCTAATCCTGTAACCCTTAGTTTCTTCAGCTACCATCATGGTACAGGCCCCTGATCCTGCCAACTCATCTGTAATGACTCAAGTTTTACCATAAAAATCTGAAGAAAAAAAAAAAAAAACTATTATGATCTGGTAATTTAAAGCAAAAGTCTTGCTATTCAAATTCAGAAATATGTGACAACACTTCAGTCATTAAAGATGAGTTGGCAACATTTTCTGAATAATTGCTAGCATTTAAAAAAAAAAAAAAAACATTTATATAAATACAGTGATAAATTAGATTAAAGAAAGAGAGAAATCTCAACTACAACAGGAGATTTTAGTTAGAACATGATTTAAGAAAAATACAAAGGGCTCATATTTCTATTAAGTAAAATGGCTTGTAACGATGTTCTGCCAGGCAATGTAGAGATCTGCAAAATGTAGCCCTACAAATAATATATTAAAACAAAGAATAAGTTTAAGCTTTAAAGAAAAACAAACACTTCAGGCTTTAGCAGCCATATTTATTTTATAGTACCTTTACCACGATATTTCATATAGTTTTATATAGTTTAACAGCAATAGCATATGAGACCCTTGGCAAAAACACATATATGGGACATACATGGCACAGAAACATTTCCTAACAGTCTCACAGTCCCCTAGAGTAGCAACTCTTCATTCTCAAGACAATCAGAAGCTTTAAATAAACCTCAAAAAGATCACAAGGTCATACCTTGCTCTCTCCCCCTGCAAGCATGGTAAAATATCATACAGCATTTTTAGACTGATAGCTCTGTAGTGTTATTCTTACACTTGCACATCCAGATTTGAACCCAAGAACCCCATATACAACCATCAGATTAGAGTATAAACTCAATTGTTTTGTTTATGCTGGCCAGACTGTCTCCTAAAATATAATGTACACCTCAGTAGATATAATGCATGGCCAGGTACTCCCAAAATCATTTCTGAAGTATACAACTGTAAATGTTTTTCAAGTCATATGGTAGTAAACCATGAAACTGTCCTCCCAGAAAAATCATAAGCTATACGATTCATGACGTACTTCATATATTGTACAAATAAAAACTACTCTCCCTTCTAAATGACACTCAGCATGACAATCATATAAATTGTTTCCAGAGTAAATGAAAAAGCAAAAACATAAAAAGCTTTAGAAGGCAGACAAGAAGTGCTTCCCAACTAATGCTGTAAACATAACTATATCATAGTGTAATTAAGGACACCCTCATACAGGAGCATAACCTGAAACAGATTATAGCATTAAAATGTAAAACTTTCATTCAATAATGAGCAATTGTCTGAATAAGGCAGGAGATAAATAAACATTCAAATAGGCACTTCAGAGACTTATCTCATACATATAAACTGGACTGCTCTTACTACATGGCTGAAAATTGATTGCAACGGCAAATCTATTTATTCTTAAAGAATCTCTAAGTAATGATAAATTAGAAATCCTAACAAATATGCCACTATTCTCTATGCATCTAATAAAGCATTAGAACACGCATATGTACATATGTAGATTATGATACACTATTACGTAAAACAGTCATGTTTGGCTGCCCCTGAGCTTATTCTCAGAAGCTCTTCATGTATTTTTTTTTTTAGTGCCACATATGATCTTCTCAGAGATCTCCTTTCTTAATGTTACATGGTGAGGTTTCACATTTGTGTTGTGTTACAGAATGCTCTCACGAGAGGTCCCGGTGTTAGAGGACGTACTGGCCCGGTTATCGTTGGAAACAGGCTTCCTGTTCCAGGTAATAGAGTCCAGTAAGGTTTGATTCAGTTTCTCCATCCAGTCAGACCTCTCCTCTCGTGTGTCTGCTGAAAACCAGCACCTGTACAGCAAAAGATTATTTTCATACAAATTAAATTCTAAACTCGTGTAAACTGATTAAGAAATATTTCAGGATTTGAACAACCCCCTTTTCACTTCTAGTTTTGCATCATCTTTTTTTAATCTCTACAAACATGATCACTATGGAAAAGAGGAGCATGACATTTCTCCTTGGTGAATTTTTTTTTATTTCTGGCTGAACTATTGCATTAAAGTGGTACTTTGCTGGCAAAATGGGTAGGAAAACTTCCGACACCCATAATGCACTGGGCATGTTACCATTCAAGGCTATGCTCACCAGTCTGCTATGAATACACTTGAAGAGTCAAATACTGCCTTAGTAGGAAATACTTCTTAGTAAACTTTGATATGATGATTTGTATTGTTCCCGGGAGCAGAAATTCAAAGAGTAAACACTTGGCAGGAGAGAGTTACTTTCAGTTTTCAGTAAAGGATCCAGCGTGTTGTAGGCAGTGGCTAAAGGCTGCAAAGAATCATAAATATGGAAAGAATGCCGTGGCGGAAAATAATTTGCAGTTTTCACCAAAACCCTGGGGTTCTCAAAAGTCTTCTGCTGACAAATAAATGTGACTCTCTCTGTCCAGCTAACACAGAGAACAAGTAAACATGTACATATACTATCGATATTGTAACAATACAAAGCTTGTTGAAAGTGGATGCATTACTTCTTCAAGATCTGGCTGTCTTCTTGTTGAAGGGTGCTAGTCTCTACTAACTCAAAGGTGTGTGGCCGTGCACAGCACTCTCGCTCCACAGGCCTGACACTGCAGAAGCCATAGAGAGAGAGACTGCCATCTGCTGGCTGGAAGAAGAGATAATAAAAAGACAATAATGAGTAGAAAGGACACACATTGCATACAAACATAACTGCACAAACCCACCTTGTCGCCCATCTCATTAGGGTGGTTCCAGTAAAGCAGGTGTCCTCCTTCCAGAAGGAAGAAGAACCTCTGCCAGGCTCCAAAGCCACTCACATCCTCAAACATGGTCTACAAGAGGAAAAGGAAAATAGTAGCGGCATACATTTCATAGCACATTTCCTACACACACGAATAATGAATACCATGAAATACCAAAAGAATACATTTAAAATCACAATAATTCAATCACAAAATGAAGTACTTTTGTAATTGGGGAGAAACTTCACCAGGCAGAGGTCTGGCTATGCAAGACTACTGCTTTTTGAGACCAGCTGCAGCTATACTATGCAACACATTGAATATTCTTGTTTCCAAAGCCGCTTAAACCGATTTTTCATTTAAAAACTTGCATTCAAATGGATCAGACTATGAAGATAAACTGCTCATGTATTTCACATATCTTCTTTAGTAAATATGTATTGCCAACTGTATCATCACATTTTTGCTTGGATACAAATGAATCGAGGGAGTACCGATACATTAAGTGCCTTTTGCATGTAATAAAACCAGCCAAAAGAGTTATCAGTCAGGTTCTGACTGGTTCACACATATACACCAACCTACCAAAAAGCCTTGATGCTGGACGTTGGAGTGGCCCTCACTATGCAGCCGCAGATAGATGTGGCCCTCTAGAGGAGAGAGGAAGGGAACCTACAAAAAAACAAATGGGTTAGTCATGACACAGGAAAAAGAAAACAACAGATGGGCATGTAAAACACAGAAATACTGTTCAAATGAAATCGTTTTTAGTAATGGCTAATATACCCACACTACAGTGCAGCTTTAAGACAATTTTTAATTTAACTATAACATTCAAAGAACATTCATTTGAACTACATTTCTGAAAACAATTCTAATGAATCACAGTTCGCTCACAACTGGGTTTCACTATGGCTTACAAACAAGTTTTGCTCAACCCATTTAGCCAGTGAAATATTTTACAATAGGGCACAACTAGAAAAAAATTATATTTCATTTTCCAGGACTGGAAAACACAGAACATTAGGAGATTCAAAGAGGGGATACATTGTGGGATATTAGTTAAATTTGTCCCAAAAGCAAAACAAAATAACTTTTTGACAAGGCCAGGACATTCACTAATAGCAAACAGATGAATAAAATGACCAGCCTTTTACTGTCACACACAAACACAGAAAACGTGCAATGCCCACTAAACCAGAAACCAAGACTAAGGTGGAAAGAGTGACACCTTTTCCTGAAACTCATCTCCAAGGAGTCGCCTGATTTTGCCTTCAAATTTCATCTGAGTGGAGAGAAACAGGAGAGATGGACAGAGACCCAGTTATGTCACCACAACTCCCACCACAGTGCAAACAAGACAAAAACCTCAATACACTGTTCAACTATTGATGTCCTAGTTAATGCCTGAAGTGAAGATCCACAATTAACTGTAAATGTGTATGCAATAATTTATTGACTTAAGAAATTGGGAGGAATTTGAGAGAAATTCAAGAATTGTGAGTGATACAACAAGTGCTTAAAAAAAGTGAGGACAACAACAAACAAACACTTCATCTCCTTTTTCTCTCTAATGTGACCCCGGTTTAGCTGTATCAATACCTTGTCCAGAGGAAACTTGCTCTGTCCCAATGAATTCAAGGTGATCTTGTGAGAGCCCACTAATGTAAAGTTACTGGAGCGTTGGGCACTCAGACCAGGCAGAGTAGCAGCTATAATGGACAGAAAAGAAATATCAATATCTGATACCACTAATCAACCAATGATTAAATAAGGAACTTAGTTAAATACTTACAAGTCACACTCTGATTAGATTTCTAGGAAAACAAAAACAGACATTTGGATGAGCTGAGGTTGTCTATCATTCAACAGTTTTTCATTGACTAATTTTCTACAATTTAAAACACACATTGCACCTCATTCATGAAACATAAGCAGAATTGTTTTCTGAATTGTGTGTGAAAGTATTTTTATGGAAGTTGTAACTTTGAATTGAATTATGTGAATTCAAAAAGAGTGATTTTATGAACATTATAACAATAACAGAAAATACATGTTTCATGAAACGGAAAGAGAAGATGCACACCGTGATGCTGTGGAGAATCTTCTTGGGTGTCACCTAGAAACACAAACATTTCTGTTGCAGCTGTGCATTGATAAAATTAATAAAAACACTCTGCTCTCTCAATATGTGTGAAAACGTACATACCCTTGACTTTGTTGAGCTGCGGAACTGCTGAGCATTAACACTGCAGGTATTACTCTGAGTACTGGACTGTAAAACAGAGAAGTACACATGCACAATAACACCTTATTACAAACTATTCTAAAATGGAAAAATGTAAGCAAAGGGGAGTTTGCAAGAGAGGCCATTTCCTTTCAATTTAATGAAAACTAATGTTTTTGGTCGTTTATGAGTTGTACCTACCAAACTGTAGACCTCAACATCAATCTCAAAACTGGAGCGAATGTCTTGTCTGTGGAAGCAAACATTAAAACCATTTTAAATCACTACTGTTGAAACACTGTGCCATTTTAAACTCTGACATCATTTTAAAGAAGCAGCAGAGCATGCAGAGTAGTGTATGCACTCACAGTGTGATGGAAGTCGAGAAGGAGATGGTGTCTCCATTTTGGGCATCTGCAGCTGTAGCCAAAGGCGTCGCAACAATGTTACATGGACCATAACGGATCAAAACGAAGAAGTAGTGCGTTGGGCGGCCTTTATAGAGACAGCAGCAATAACAAATTGTATATAAACACTGACCTTGTGCAATCAGCTGCTTCCATTAATAAATATGCATTAACACTCACCTGTGCGAGCAGAGCACACAAACTCCACCTTGAGGGGCAGCTGGATGCTGCTGATGCTGACAGTGCCCCTGCAGGGCTTGAGAGTTGCATTCTGGGACTCTGGTTCTCCAGACTCACCCTCTCTCAGCCTGCTGACCTCTGCCAGTAAAGCTGCTCGCTTCTCACCTACATAACGGGGACGGATTAGAGACAAATAAGAGAATGTTCCCCAAAAGGTTCAAGCTTATTCACTAGGGTTCTAATGTACCTACTGGAGACAAGCAAAAGTTTCTCAGCTTCAGCCTCCTGCTGGGAACCCTTCCCATGTTCCTCGTCACTGCAGCAGCTCAGAGCCTGCAGAGTCTGTGTGATGATTGTCTGCAACTTGGCTGCTTCCTCATTTAAAGCCTTAAATGGACCAAATACAATCACCTGCATCAAATCCTGCATGCTTGAAGTCTCTTAAAATACCCCAGAATAAGTCTCTCTACAGGTAGAGAAATTAATTCATTATCTATAGACCCCTTTTCAAACCTTAATTCTCTCCTTGATGTTGATGGGATTTTTTGAGCAGGTCTTCTCTTGAACCTGCTTCTGCACTCCAGGGGTCAAGCTCTGAGTAGAGGGAGGGTGGATCTTCCTCTGTGAGCGGTAGGCGTCAATGCTGTCAATCATAGGCAGAAAAAGCTATCAATCATAATGTGTATGTGATTTAAAAGGGTAAATACCAGTGGCTGACCGAAATCTAGAGAGCTGAGTGTCTCATCACCGATATAATACTGCTATGTACTACCGTTTCTAAATACCAAGCTGGATAAACAGTGATAGAGAATGACAATAAGGTACTTTTTCAGTGAGGCACACCTGTATAAAGGTGGAACATTTTCAGCAGGACTAGCTGTCATTTCTTCAGGTGAGGGTGGTTGGACTGATGGCTCAGACACAGCGATTTCAATCTTCTGTAGGAACAATAAAAAAAATGGTCTTGTTAACCATCTAATGCATTTATATCTGTATAATCGATTACATTCTTACACTGTAACTGAAAGTTGCATGTATCTGAATATTCAAGTTTCTCATCTACACAAGGAAAAAAAAAGGTGCAAAACATTACCTGGGATTTAAGTGGCATAATTATGCTAGAAGGCATATTGATTAATTTTTTTTATTTTTTTTTTTATTTTTTTTTTTACAATATCTTGGATTTCATAGGCTACAAAATATATAGCCAAATTAACAGACTGAACACACACAGAACATAATGCAATTTCTCCCATTCATTGGCTGCCATTACAAGAACAATTAAAATATCTGAAACCAGGCCAGTATACCAGTGGTGTGACAACAGCCTCCACAGATTTGCTGAGAGGAGAGAGGATACAGCTGGGCGGCAGGGTTAAAAAGTCATCTTCAGCAACCATGGGGGCGATCTCCGGTTTCCCCTCCATTTCTCCTTCACCATGGTCAACAGACTGGAGCTCCTTCTCTTCATCCATTGCAGAACTGGCATCAGGAGTTTCTACACTCTCTTCACACATCTCACTGTGGTCAAGAGGCTCCTCATTTAATGTGACTGTCACCAGTTGTGGTTTGTCTTCCATTTCATCCGTGTCTGGTTCTGTTGTGTCTTCCTTTTCAGTCTGTGATGAATTGTTCTCATCTTTCTCCACCTTATTTTCCTTATTTTCACCTTCTCCTTTATCTTCATTTTCTGCGTGCTGTAGGACATCCTCAAACATCTTGTCAATTAGGGCGGAGGTGCTCAAAGACCCAGCTTCTGTTAAAGAAATATATGTGGTAAATATGGCAAATATGGTAGTTTAAATTAAATCCAACAGATTTAAAAAAAAAAAGATTTACCTGTTGAGGTATAAAGTTCTTCATTGGGGAAACGGATGTCCACAGTACATGGAGGTGTGGTGTCCAGACTTCCATCAAATACCTTACTGTCACCTTCACAGGAGCTGAATTCAGTTCCCTTTAGCTCTTCCTGCAGAACAAATAAAAGCTGAAACTAGGTTTTGCCCTACATTCACAAATAAAACTGTGCGAAAGTGTGAAAGTGCAAAACTCTGTTCTCCCCAAGTGAGTCTGTGCAAACAAATCCCTCTGCCCTAGTGACCATCAGCAAATACATGAGGATGAATATCAAAACCCCCCCCAAAAAAAGAGAAAACCAAAATAGAAGCCGAAAAATCAAATACATTTCAACGAATTGTCTCAAATACATGCTCACACTCCCGGGCTGTAATGGGGGCCATTGGAGTTTTCGAGTTTTCCTGTAAACCCAGGGAGAGGATGTAGATGGAGACGCCCTCTGGGAAAATGGAGATTACTTACTTTTGATCTAAACTTCTAAAATGCCCAAGAACCAGACAAGCTTCCACAAGGAGCACAAAAACATCATAACCTAATTGGCTCACCTCAGTGAGGGAAGAGTCAGACAGACTCCTCTTCAACCACATGTTGTCTGCCACTGGCTGAACCTTCAATAAACGCAACTCATCCTCACGTGCCTGCATAAGAGACAGATGGTCTTAGTAACAAACGATACAGAGCCTGCTCTTAGTTGAATAGTCAAGAAAAAAAGGTCAGGTAGGTGGAACAGATCTACCTGGCGGATACGGGAGGCCTCTTTACTGCTGGGTGTCACTGCAGCGTTTAGCTGCTGTTGGATGCCATGCACAAAACTGGAGAGATTGCGTGTGCAGGGGGTGGAGCGACCAGGGCTGTTCAGAGGAGTAGGAGCTTTGAAGCGCTGCAGGCGAGAGCTAAACTCTCCCTCGCCTTTCATAAAAATACACATTTAGAAATATGGCCACAATTAAAGAGCATCTTTGACATAATACATAATGCAGTAATTGAAGAAGCAATTGTGAAGTGAAGCCGGTGTTTAAGAAAATACTCACCAATGTGACAGATTGCTGAGGTCATGCTGTCGGTGCAACCCTCAGACCCGGGGTCAGACAGGCAGCGCTGGACTAAACCAGTCCCACCTGACCAAACAGAAAAAGGACAACTCATTACTAAACATGTTTTGTTACTTAAAGTAACACAAAAATGAAAATTAGCCCATGATTTACTCACCCTCAAGTGATCCTAGGTGTATATGACTTTCTTCTTTCAGACGAATACAATCAGAGTTATATTAAAAAATGTCCTGGCTCTTCCAAGCTTTATAATGACAGTGAATGGCTGTTTCTGTTTGAAGTCCATAAAAGTGCATCTATCCATTATAAAAGTAGTCCATACGGCTCAGGGGGGTTAATAAAGCCCTTCTGAAGAGGAGCAATGCGTTTGTGTGAGAAAAATATCCATATTTAAAACTTTACAAACTGTAAACTCAAACTTCAAAACATTGGTTCTCACGAGAACTAGCATATTTTCACCTGAGCGTCATACACTGGAACACCAGTCTCTCGTGGACGTGTGTACGAGTTAGCGGAAGTTAGAGATTAGATTACAATTTGTAAAGTTTTAAATATGGATTTTTTTTTTACACAAACGCATCGCTTTGCTTCAGAACGCCTTTATTAACCCTGGAGAGCTGTGTAGCACTTTTTTTATGATGGATACATGCACTTTTATGGACTACTAAACAGAAACAGCCATTCACTGCCATTATAAAGCTTGGAAGAGCCAGGACATTTTTTAATATAACTCTGATTGTATTCGTCTGAAAGAAGAACACCTAGGATGGCTTGAGGGTGAGTAAATCATGGGGTAATTTTCATTTTTGGGTGACTTTAAGAGCATATCAATGGCACAATTCTAAACACATTGAGGCAATAAAATGAGCATGCATTATAAAAAGAGAACGAAGGGTAGTTAATAAATAACATGGGAATTTTTACATTCTAATTCACATTTAAAGGAAAGTGCATTCTGTAGATTATTTAATTGGTCAACATTTCCCCTCCCACACAATTTGATTTTTTAAATTATTTTGCAGTTCCTTAAATAGTCTTATAGTGGGGCAAATTTCATTTTAAAACAACAGATATTCTATGTAGCCTCCATGCAGTCATAATACAAAATTATTTAATAAAATAATTTAGGGCCATACAGTTCTAAAGTGTTAGATGTAGGGGTGTGTGATATATATCGTCTGCGATAATATCGTAATTGTTGTTTTAACGATGTGCGATCTGACATTATCGAGTACATCCTCACACACACCCAGAGAGTGCATGCATACACTACGTGATGTAGTCTTGTAGATTAGACTAGTGCGTGTGCGCATTAGAGTGCACGCTTTCACTGCGTGATTTGATCATTTAATATATTTAATAAATATCACACAAAGAGTGCAGTTTTTCTCCAGGTATCAGGATGATAACAAATATGATATTGATTTTATGCAAGTTTACTAAACAAGAAGTTAATATTAAGTGACTTACATTTTAGACTCCATATTGCCTGTCTTTGCTCTATTTCGCCACCAAAAATAGTTCAAAACAAAGACACAGCACTGTAACTGCATCTCTGAGCTACACACGGCAGTGTTTTCTTACTGAATGAATCAGCTTTTTGAACTAATCAGTTGAATCAATGATTCACTGACTAAGATAGATTAAGAGTCAAATGCTTCGTTCCTTGAATGAATCAGCCATTTGAATGAATCGGTTGAATCTCAATCACTCACTCATTAACAGTGATATGCTGCTACCTACTGGCGGTTTTAATTTCACATTTAAAGTACCTTTTCATGTTTTAAACAATTTCAAATATCAATATTCAACGTTTTATGTTTTAAACATCAAAACATTATTTATGCATAGCTGCAGGTTATTAATTTGTCACCTCTGAGCTGCATTAAACAGTCTGTGTAAATGATCTAAATGCCACTTCAGATGCAGCTTCTGTGTTTCCTCTGCACTGCAAAGATGAATTTATCGTTATCGAGAAAATCCCAGAAAATATCGAGATATCCTTTTTTGTCAATATCGCACACCCCTAGTTAGATGTTATTTAATAGACTTGCTATTATAGAAAGGAATAACCAACACAATCAATGACAACAACGACTGTTTGCTTCTTAGTAACAATATAGACAAATATAACAGAAATGTAAAAAGCAAAAGTTTACTTTTAGAAAACATGGTGCACCAGTTTTACTTAAATCAGCCGTATAAAATAAAATTATTTTCAAGCTAAATTATTTTGAAATGTAATGGAAAATCAACTTGCAAGTGAAAAGACGTGGGGTTGGACATAAAAAACTGCAAAAATTCAAATATTTGTGAGTTGGCAGATTGATTTACAAAAGGATAAATCTGAATTCTTACCATCTCGTCTCTGACTGAGTTGCTGGACCCTGGAGCGGATGGAGGATATGGCTGGAGTGTCTGGTTTCACCTCTAGCTCTGCCAATCTCAAGCGAGTCCTGGCAGGGGATTTTGTGGGGTCCAGGTTCTCCTCTCCCCCTGATGCCAACCGCCTTTTCTTCAACACATTTTCAAGTTCTGGAACACATTATGTAGCCTAATAATTAAACTGACAAATGTATCATAATCTGTGTATATAAACAATAAAGCTCAGCTGCAAATGAATGAACTGAAGCTGAAATATCTTAGACGTCTCAACAATTAATATACTCAAAAATGCTGTCTAGGTAGGCACTAGCCCACTGGTTTGTGTGTTTAAAGTGTGAAGGAGGTGAGAGGTAAACACTAGTCTTACCACTAGAGGTTGAAGTGTTTTCTTCCAGTGGATCTCTTTGTCTCTTTTGATTTTCCATCTTTTCACCTGACAGTTGAAAAACAGCTTCAAGTTCAACGAAATTAAAGTTAAATTAGACTTTACAACATATTAACAAAAAAGTAAAAATAAACGGAGCAATTCCAATTTCGAGGACCCTAAATAAACACTGGCCACAGTCATAAATGAGCTGTATCTAAAAGATAGGTATTTATATGAAATTCGACATATTTAGAAGTGTTATGTTACTAACTTTGTTTACATAGCGCTTGTACAACAATTTATTCGTTTCATTTCAACAACAATAAACTACGACCGTTTCTGTTGATATGCGATTACGGATTAATCTAAACGATCAAAAATATGTTTTTCAAATATCGAGAGTGTAAGTTACAAGGCCAATGCGCTGCTAGCAAGCAATCATTGTTAAACATTGTTGAAAATACGAAACCCAAAATGCTCGGAGTCGTAAAAAGTGAAAAGCTATGGTGTGCATTTAATATATTGTGTAATTTGTGTCAGTACTATTGCTAAAATATATTTATCTTACCTCAGTAAAAGAACCGTCTCAGAGTCGGTGGAGTTTTCAAACGTCTGTCAGCTGAGCTCGAGCGTTTGAATTTCCGCGGGCGCTCCGCGCATGCTCAGAGCATCAGCTCAGGTCGATCCGTAGAGCCCTCCAGTGGCCAGATGATCAATGGCGTTATGAAATGCAGAGATTTACATAGTATTTGCGCAAATTTAAACAACAATACTTACATAAATGTTTAATTCCCTTGTACCTGTTATGCATGCCTAACATTAGATGTTGTGTAACAAATACATTGGTTTAAGCATTCAGCTTAATTCTCATTCTCATTCAAAAAAAGAAAATCTACACAGCTGACTTCAAACGTCATTCCAAGATACTAATAACTACAGAATTTATACCGGAGAGTAAAATGTGTATTTTACTACTACTTTATATTTTTTATATATGAATCATGTTGAGGTGTTTTGCATGATTTTATTGAATAACCTTGTTCTTATAAGGCATAAAATAATATTTCCATGTTCAGACACAACAATGTGACTTAAAGAGGCTCTGTGGTTGCTTCTTTCTTTGTGCCATTCTGAAATATCAACAGATCAATAAGATAATTTGGATTAAACGTCTTTTAATAACCAGATATAACAATAATATATCATAAAAATGCAAAGACAAAACTCTGCAGTGAAAATATATTATCCCATTTCAAGAGGAGAGTCTCTGAAGTCTGTCACTTAAATTAGAACAGAACAAATAGTAACAATATAGAGACAAATAACAAAAATATAAAAATCAAAACATTGTTTACTACCAGAAAATATGGTGCACCTGTTTTACTTCATAAATTTACATAAGCCATGTAAAACAAACACAAAGAAAAAAATGTTCTCAAGCAAAGTGATTTTGAAATATACTTCCAAGTTGATGTAATGTTGACATAAAATGTAAAGTATAATAAAACTTTCCATAAAACTGGCCCCTATGACCTTCATACTTTGCACTACAAATATTATCAGTTTAACCATTGCCAAGAATTTTGTTGTGGTACTTTGACAACCTACATTCACTACAAAGTGCAAAGTGAAAATGTCTTCATATCACAAGCCTAGATAGCCCAGGAAGAAATAAAGCATATCCATGTAATCTTCAGGCTTGCACAGCAATTCTATTATTCTAACTCTACTGTTTGTGAAAAATACAATTAAAAGACCACTTCTTTGAACAGATATAATGAAAGACTATAATGAAAGATTTGTAGACATTAAATATTAAACAAAACAGCCTAAAAAGAACAAATAAAAAGAACGTAAAAAGATGTGAAGTATAAGGAAAAGCAGCATACTTGAAACATTTTAGAGAGCCTGAAAAAAACTGGCGAAAATTTCAGAGATGCTTTTGATTAGTGCCTCAACTACATGGACAGATAAAGACTTTAATGTACCTTCACATTTGTAACCTTGTTTCATTTAAAATGAGTCACAGAATTCTACCCTTTGTTTGTATTAAAATTTTCCAAAAATTGCCTAAAAATGCATAAAAAAAATAAATTAAAAAAAATCACAGCTGAAAACAGTTATTCTAATATAATTATATATATATGAATTTAAAATGTTGTTCTTTATTAGTTATTAGTTTTGTTGAAGTTCCGGTTGAAGTAGATCACGGTGGCAGTGATGTCATCACGGTACATGCGTGCTAAATCACTAGGCAGAGCCAGCATGGTTGCCAATCTCTCCTGGTCCATCTCCCCATACTCGTTTGTGCCCAGGGCATGGCGAATCAAGTGTGTGGCTCCATTTAAATCCAAAGCGGGTGTTGCCCTGGCCCGTCGCCGCAACAGCAGCTGCTGCATTTGTCCTAAGTTGAGCTGGCTGGCTGAAACCGGAGCCTGCAGATGAATACCTGTCAGATGTTCCGCCACAAGCCTGACTGCCTCATCATTGCTCATCTCGTCCCAGAGACCATCAGAGGCCAAAATCAAAAATCGGTCTTGTGGCCGCAACTGGTGGTAGGTGACTTCTGGTGTGGCCTCCAAGTAAGGTGGGGTGAGATAATTAGGTGGAGCATACTGATAAAGATTCAACGCTTCTAAATCTGAGTCTTCATTCTCTAGAACACTCTGCTGTAGCTCACGACTCCACTTAAAGCGCACGTCACCAAATGCTCGCAACGGCATTAGGACCCCGAGCAGCCTGTCATCTACGATTACAGTTTGCCGTTCACTGGATGGGTGCTGCTGCCATATCCGCTCCAGCTCGGTTACATTGGCAGCGTTATGGTCTTGTGTGAGTGGAAGAGCACTCCAGCTTCCATCATCTTCCTGGACACCCAACACTGCCCGACAGTCTCCTGCATTTGCAACATGGACACCCCCTGGTCCAACGTGAGCCACACAAGCTGTGCAGCCAGCGAAGGCGGCCTGGATGGCCGTGTTACGCATCAGGTCATTTGCGAGCGGCACTTGTGCCTCAAGGGAAAGATCCGTGTCCAGTCGCTGGAATGCATAGCTGAGAGCATCAGCAGGGCGCATGCCGTCACCATGTTCTTCACTTGCCAGAAGCTCCTGCCAGTAAACACGCAAATGATTGACGTAGAGGGCTGCTGACTCCCTGTAGTTGTAGTCATTATGGTGCTTATACCACTGCAGGATGGGCGGCACGGGTCGTACAGTCTCCATGGCGGCCTCTAGATCCTCCAGGACAGACTCTGCCATCATCGCAACAGCAATGTAATAAGGCAGGCGCTCGCTGACTGCTTGAGCGCAAGCATGTCCGCCGTGTCCATCAAACACACCGAAAAGCATGCCACGAGTCTGCAAGCAATTGGCGCTGCTGCGTCGGTCCTCTAACGGAGTGTTGGCTGAAAGCTGGTTACTCTCAAACCTCAACACGGGACTGGGACCACCACGGCCATCAAATTCTGGAATACGAACAGACTGCTCGTTAGCACGCAGAATAGCATTGATCTGCAGCCTGCTCAACTGGAAGTCCATTTCATGTCTTGGAGCACACAGCGTATTCTCTCCTTCCTGTCCTGAGCTTCCATCTGATCGACCACTACGGGAGGAGAAGCTCCGGGCTTGGGAAAGGAACAGACAGGTTCTAGACAGTGTATCAGGTAAAACATGCTGGCTGGCTGCAAAGAAACGGGACAGAAGTCTTCTGCCAGTGTAAAAGATGAGTCTTGAATGCAAATAGCCAGACATTACTGCCTGGATGCAGTGATTGAAGCAGTCTAAAACACCAGCATCTGGGAAAACACAATGTGAGATCTCAATATTTAGTAACAGACTGTTTTAAATCGAAATCACAGTAAATTAACAGCAATACGTTGTGCATAGTTGCAGAAATAGTTGTTTTTACAGGCTCACGTCAGTGATATAACCAACAAAGATTACGAAAACGTTAATACATACAGTTACTATTCCAACTCTTAAATCAAGCAAGACCTTTAAACTATAGATGTGTCTGTAATGTAATAAATCCAACATCGTTGATTTGTGAGGGTCCAAATAAAATATATATAGGCCTACGTATAAACACAATTTTACACCGATTTGAATTAGCTTTACAAGCTAACATACCGGCTTTCGTGATAATTGGCAAATTTGATGGTTCATTTTACATTTTAATTACGTTTGTCTGCTGATTTGTGTAATTGAATATATATATGATGGAACAATTGCCTCAAAGAGCAGCTTATATGAGTGAAATGCTGAGTCAAAAAGACACATACCTGACACTGCTCACCGAATGATCTTCTTCTGCTTTTCAGTTCCATCGCAGCAGGTTGCAAACATGCAGCTCCCAGCGCCCCCTACAGTCCTGTGTGTACTCAACATTTCACAGATTAACTTTTTTTTTGTTTTTATACACTGTATTTTCATAACTAAACGTATATACACATAAACATGCGTCCAAAATAAATAATATAAATGAATTAATTGCGCTTTTCATTAACAATACGGGTTTCTCAAATCACGTGATTCAAAACAGCATAGAGCGGGAATATGAATTTATTCCGTTGAAATGTCGTTAATCAATCAGTAAAATTAATGCGAGACCAGGAAGATTTTAACGACTCTAGCCTCATCAACATTAATAAAACATTTATTTTGTAAATACTTTAGGGTCGTGGTCCGTGGATATCATGTGAGCTAACCAAACACTTCAGGTAAATGTTGTGGCGTCCAGTGAAGTTGAAGAAATATGTTTACTTATATGTATTGCTATGTACGTACTGTTAATGTTTATATACCATATTCTAACAACATTTGTCATTTTTTTTTGCAGGATATAGTGACACTTTGAGCGCACTGGTGGAAAGGATGGTTTAATGAGTCCAGTGAAATGAAAAATGGAAGGTCAACATCATATCATAACAGAATATAAGTTTTTTTTTTTTTTAAACAATATGATAACATTCATTAACAACATTAGCAAACACAATTACATAGATAGATCTCAGACAGTTAAGTCCCTATGCAGCTGACACATGCTTAACTGTTAATATCATTTATTCATACTTGTGGGCACTATTGATCTGTAAATAATTATGTAATGTTTTAATTACTAATGAAAGTTATTTGAGGTTATTATTTCAGTTTCTGGTAAAGTGCTTTACCGTCTATGGTTTGTTTTCTGTTGAAATGTACCTGGTATGAAGTGGCAACATATGATTTTTATATTATATTGTGTTTTATTGCACAGTGCCCATCTATTGTACAGATCCAAGTATGTATTTTGCTTTACAAGCTAAATGATTAAACTGTGTTCACGTTTTCAGCTACCAAGACAGATTTGCGTCTGTTACTGGAATGTCTGAAATACCAGATGAAATGGCCTGGCTCACAGAAACAAGCTCTTCTCACTATCATCTCGATCTGCAAACAAAATGGTCTGATTTACAGCTCAGAACATACTCATATGACACAAAAATATGACCTGCCTCAAAACAATCTTGAACATATTTGACTTTAATGAGACTTTTAATTGTATTTAATGATTTCTCTGTATCAGA
The DNA here is from genome assembly GCA_039654625.1 of Rhinogobio ventralis. Lineage (NCBI taxonomy): Eukaryota > Metazoa > Chordata > Actinopteri > Cypriniformes > Gobionidae > Rhinogobio > Rhinogobio ventralis. The sequence goes on along the minus strand of CM077206.1, from coordinate 18,362,120 downwards.
TCAGTATGTGGAGTTCTTCAGAGAGATTGGAGGAATTTCCTTCATCCATAACCTGTCAAAGTCCAGCACTTTCTCTCAGGTTAAAGAGACCGCTCTATTTACACTTGCATCCTTTGCTGAATTGCAAGGTATATGTATATAGTATATTATATAGTATATATTATATATAGTATTGTTAAAGATATAATATTTAACTATAAACATTTTCTCCCTGCAGAGAGCTGTAAACAGATACTGTGCAGAGAGGAGACGTTTCGTGACTTAGCGCAACATTTGGAACAGAAAATGCCACTTACGGAGAAAAGAGTAGCGGTTTACATGCTGTCTGTATTGGTTGCCAACAACAGTAAGATACACCATAAAACTTACATCCAATGAGACCATTCCTGTGCTGATAATGTGGTTTTATAGAGTGGGGAGAGAACAAGTTGACAATTCACAAATGGTTTGTGTATCTGTGTTTTGTGTTCCAGGATGTGGACAGACTCTTGCTAAGACCTCCAGGTGTATCGAAACCTTGCTCAGTTTGTTCAGGTACACACATGAAGCTTAGTTTGTTCAGGTATGCATTGTTATCTGCCATTATTTGATATCTTAAATACCTTTACATTTAAATCTGTGATATCACATGACCCTCTGAAGGGCGTTACAGCGAAAAAGTAATAAGTAAAGTGTAGAAGGCCATCTGCATAATGTTAAAACAGTTTTATCCTAATTAACACCTATAGGGAGGAAAATCCTGCGGAGAATACGTCACAATATGTTGATAATAATAAACGTTGAGAATGAAGCTATTCTGAATGGTAAACTTAAAAGCATCATCAATGGAAAGTAGACTAGGGATTGTTCAGCCAAAAATAAAAATCCTGTCAACATTTATTCACCATCATGTACAGTAGTTCCAAACCTGTATGACTTTTTTCTTCTTCTGTGTGATATTTCCTAAGAAAATTTGTATGGACAAAAAAAAATTTTTTTCTAAATATTTTATTTTGTGTTCCTCATAAGAAAGTAATACAGGTTTGGAACAACATGAGGGTGAGTATTTTCATATATTTTGGTGAACTATTTGGTGAAGTCGCCAAGACAGTGTCGTGGATAAATGAAAACATTTCCAAACAAAATGTAATATGCTCCCCTACTTGGTGTAGAAGAGGAACATTTCAAACACTGTCTAGTGTTTGTTAAAGTGATTCACAGAAATCCAGATAAACGTCTGGAAATTCACTTAAACACTCCTTTGCTGCTCGACAGGACCAGATTTCAGTTTATTTTCTTTCTTATGCCACTTTTCAGGCATAGTTTTCCAGATCCTAATGACTCTTATGAGCAGCTGCAGTTGTGGGCCACTGTGTCTAGTGCTCTCTGTGGCTGTGTCAACAACCCTCAGAATGGTATGGTTATGTTCTCTATCCTTTCTCTACCCATTTACCATCATTAAACCCCATACCGTTATGAAGATTGAGAGACAGATTTTTCTGTACACATGCAAATGAACGATTTTACAATCTTCCAATGTATTTGTTTGTGACAGAGGAGAATCAGAACATATGTATGCATGTGTTTCCCCTGGTGAAGACCTGGATGCAGGAAGTGGCATTGCCTAGGGCAGAGCTGGCACAGCCTATATGCTCATTTATTGGCATGACTGTGGCAAACAACTGTGAGCACAAAATAACATATAATGGCACCTTATGTGCTCATTTTCCCATCTCATGTGAATATGTATTTTTCAGCTTGTGCTCAGGAGTATTTTGTGTCAGTGGGAGGCCTGAATTCACTCTCAGACACTCTTAACAGAGTTTTGTCTCAGTCGGCACACAGTGCTGCTGCTTGTAAGATGGCTACGGTTATCATTAAAACACTGTCTGCCTGCATCTCCAACAACGGTAAGAGTAATGCATGCACACCCCAAGAGAACCATATTGGGTTGTTTTAAATCCTCCATTTCCTTTCTCTTTCTGTCTCAGAGCAGTTGGTATCCTCTTTATCAGAGTTGAGGGTTATTCCAGGGCTGTTGTGTCTGTTGTCCAGCCCAAACCTTGACCAACAAGACCAGCTCGCCGTGGTGCTGACGATTGGACACCTCACGGATGCCTGTGGTGAGTGTGTGGGTAAAATACACATGCATATGCTGCACTACAAAAAAAATGAAGAAGTAAGTATTTTTAAGTATGAAGTAAGAGCAGGCATTGGGACATATCATGAAATTGCATCTTGGTGATGCATTATAAAACATTTCAAACCTCTTGTTTGTGGGAGTGCTCTGATGCCTACTTCAATAGCTCACCAGAAACTACTTCGTCTGGGCACCTTTAAATTACTATTAATGATAATACTATCATTTGTGATAGACCAATCTTAATCTACCCTTCCATATGGGAGTATGCAGCTCATACATGAGCAAAGCTCCAGTATATTAGTGCTTGCTTTTACTTTTTTATCATTCTCATCAAATTTCTGCAGTGTAGCCCAATGCACTTAAAGGATAAGTTTGCCAAATTTAAACCAGCTTTTTATTGTTACAATGTCGGTAGTATACAGTAGGTAAATGAATATTGTGTACTCTTGTTCCGCATTACCTGCATCTAGATATCCAATAAAAACATTGACAGCCAATCAGAATGTATCCTGTTTTAAAGAGCTTGAGCATTTAAAGTGACAGATGAGAAATCTGTAGTGCGTGCTTAGAATAAACAGAATGATGTTGTGCATTGGTGTTGATGCTAATGTAGTTATTGTTATAGTTATACACTCGCCTAAAGGATTATTAGGAACACCATACTAATACTGTGTTTGACCCCCTTTCGCCTTCAGAACTGCCTTAATTCTACGTGGCATTGATTCAACAAGGTGCTGAAAGCATTCTTTAGAAATGTTGGCCCATATTGATAGGATAGCATCTTGCAGTTGATGGAGATTTGTGGGATGCACATCCAGGACACGAAGCTCCCGTTCCACCACATCCCAAAGATGCTCTATTGGGTTGAGATCTGGTGACTGTGGGGGCCATTTTAGTACAGTGAACTCATTGTCATGTTCAAGAAACCAATTTGAAATGATTCGAGCTTTGTGACATGGTGCATTATCCTGCTGGAAGTAGCCGTCAGAGGATGGGTACATGGTGGTCATAAAGGGATGGACATGGTCAGAAACAATGCTCAGGTAGGGAGTGGCATTTAAACGATGCCCAATTGGCACTAAGGGGCCTAAAGTGTGCCAAGAAAACATCCCCCACACCATTACACACCACCACCAGCCTGCACAGTGGTAACAAGGCATGATGGATCCATGTTCTCATTCTGTGTACGCCAAATTCTGACTCTACCATCTGAATGTCTCAACAGAAATCGAGACTCATCAGACCAGGCAACATTTTTCCAGTCTTCAACTGTCCAATTTTGGTGAGCTCGTGCAAATTGTAGCCTCTTTTTCTTATTTGTAGTGGAGATGAGTGGTACCCGGTGGGGCCTTCTGCTGTTGTAGCCCATCTGCCTCAAGGTTGTGCGTGTTGTGGCTTCACAAATGCTTTGCTGCATACCTCGGTTGTAACGAGTGGTTATTTCAGTCAAAGCTGCTCTTCTATCAGCTTGAATCAGTCGGCCCATTCTCCTCTGACCTCTAGCATCAACAAGGCATTTTCGCCCGCAGGACTGCCGCATACTGGATGTTTTTCCCTTTTCACACCATTCTTTGTAAACTCTAGAAATGGTTGTGCGTGAAAATCCCAGTAACTGAGCAGATTGTGAAATACTCAGACCGGCCCGTCTGGCACCAACAACCATGCCACGCTCAAAATTGCTTAAATCACCTTTCTTTCCCATTCTGACATTCAGTTTGGAGTTCAGGAGATTGTCTTGACCAGGACCACACCCCTAAATGCATTGAAGCAACTGCCATGTGATTGGTTGATTAGATAATTGCATTAATGAGAAATTGAACAGGTGTTCCTAATAATCCTTTAGGTGAGTGTATTTATAGTTATTGTGAACTGGCCTTAAAGGGTTAGTTCACCCAAAAATTACATGAAATAATTATATGAAAATGTACTCACCCTCAAGCCATTCCTAGGTGTATATGACTTTCTTTTTTCAGACAAACACAATCGGAGTTATATTTAAAAAAAAACTGGGGATTTTAAAAGCCCCAAAAAGTGCATTCATTCATCATAAAAGTAGTCCATACGGCTCCAGGGGGTTAATAAAGGTCTTCTGAAGCAAAGCGTTTTTGAAAGAAAAAATATTTTTGGGTGAACTAACCCTTTAACACTGGAAATAATGAAACTAACACTAACAGTATTTGTTTATACACTAGTATAGCAGTTTTGTTTAGCCTCCTTTCAAGCACTGCCGTTTCCTTCAGGAAATGCAAATCTTGTATATTGTTGTAATTATTCTGTCTGTTCTCTGTCTATACAGTAGAGCATCAATCTCAGTTGTTGTCGGCTGGAGGTTTGCCAATTATGATTTCGCTGCTCACTGAGGCCAGTGATGAAGAGGTCAGAAAGGCAGCTGTGTTCGTTCTGCACACCTGCAAAAGAATCAGTGAGTATTTTTGTTTTATACATGTTCACACTATATGGCTGTAGTAGCTAGTGATGGGAAGTTTGGATCATCAAAAAAAATGTCCAAGTCTGATTCAGAAAAAGAATTAGGCCCGGTTCTGTGGTGGTGTTTGAGGGAGCTAAGCACCCTCAAATGCAAGCAAGAGCACCCTCAGTTGATACTGTTATAATATCATATTGACTAAACAGACTTAGTGAATGCTCCTGTGCATATTTGTGTTCGCGCTCTGGAGAACGGCAAATGCTTTTTATTTACTACGTGTTTTTGCAGCAGTGAGCAATGTAGCCAATCATAGACATTTTTGGTAATCTCTTGAATGCAGTGACCAAGTGATTATAGAGGGAGCTGTCTTTGCGTGCTTTCTAGGCTATATATATAATCCATTCAGAATTGTAATAAAAGTACGCACATAACAGTAGTTGATATGAATAGCCTTTGGCTTGACTATGTTATTAAACAGCTAATAATGTTGCTAATGTTACACAAACCATGTTCCTGTTCACCATCTTAGAGTATCTTAGACATAAACAACATTAAAAACTTGATTTTTTCACCACAGAGGGTCTTTAATGTCCTGCTTCTATTAAAATTTGGCTTATAAGGATTTGACATTTATTTTCCTTTCCCATTTAGCTGAATCATTAGGCGTAGACATGTCCAGTATGGATCTGCAGGAGTCTGACATAGAGAACCACTGGCAGTCAGCTGGAGAAATCCTCCATAGAATACAGCATCTAGAGAAAAAGGTATTTGTGTGAATGGATATAATTTCACCAGTTTGCACGGATGTGTGCCCAAGTAAAAGTCATATTAAAATCTGAAGGAGACAGAGATTTTGGTGTTTTTTTAGATGATGCATCTGTTAAGATACCTTTTTAAGCTTTAACACAAGACCATTCTTTTGTCCAAATTGCTTTAAGCAGATTGTTACGACACCACAGACGAAATGTGACTAAGAGCATTTCAGAGTCCACAGAGCCCTTTAGTTTTTAAAATTTTAACTCGAGCATGCTTACATTTCAAAGTAAAGGAAGACTGTGCTATGTATGCATTCTTACTCTTAACTTTATCAGCCTAATTTTGATTCTCAGATGGGTGTGAAACTGTGGGAACGAGCCATTGAAAGCCAGCAGCGCAGCATGCAGAGGTCAGCCTCATCTGTGGAATGTAATGAGGCAATGTGGGAGGGTTCTGTGATGCGAAAGGTCAAAGGTCACCATCGAGTATGTGAGGAGTTGCTCACAACTCCTGCAGGAAATCGAGAAAATCCAATCACAAAGGAAATACTGTACAACCAAGAGAGCTTGGTGAGAATCACATGTAAACACATACAACGAATAATAATGTGTAAATATTATTCAGCATTCTGGATCAGCAGTTTTAACAACAAAAAATTGTGTGTTTGTGTATGTGAGCAGCAGCGTGTCAGCTCTAAAGAGTGTTTGAGTCCTGTCATTCCCTTCGAAGGCTCTAGCTGGGAAAAGGACAAAGAAAGAAAGCATGAACAAATGAGAGAGAATGAGAGGAATATTGAGAGGAGTGATAACCAGGAGACAAGGAGAGAGAGAGATAAGAAAAAGAGAGACATGGAGAGGAAGTCTGAAAGAGTGGCGAAGAGATTAAAGATGATGAATCTAGACTCAGATCCTAATGGCAACAAACATCTCCAGCACTGCAGCAGGGACGGCAGAGATACACGGGGGTAAAGAAACAGAAATGCTGAACAGAATGAGTTTTGCTATTACGGTTTTAGTTGATACACTGTTTCATTACATGTAATTTGACAAACTAAAGCATTCAAATCAATGTCTTTTAAAAAATATATTGTTAACTTGTGGCCAGAAAATAGATTTTTTTGTTGGAAGAGAATGTGGTATGGATAGTACAGTATGAGTTATTCTTGCATTCCTCATCCCTAGTTGTTTTATTCATGATTAGAATGTTCACATTAAATCCAGATTCACATAAAGAATTTCATGTCAATGACTTTTCAAGACAGAGTCAGTAAATTTTTCCTCCTTGAGGGAGTGACATTTCTCTCTCCGTTTTATTTTTCTTGGGTTTCAGCCCAGATATTTTCAGACATCCTGATCCCATGAAGAGAAACCAGTGCACACACACTCTCTCAGATGGTAAATCATCATGCTCTCTTTGTGCTAAATCACAGAAAACCTACAGATTTATTTTAGTAATCAAGTTATTTGTTATTTTGTTCATTTGATGTTTTAGATAATGAATTTATGCTGCGTTCTGTTTTCAGATGAGATGTCTCTATGCTCTGAGCTGTTAGACAGAGAAATTAGCCGGTTTCTGAAGCCGCCCTCTCCCACTAAACCCAGCAATCTACGATGTGCAGGTGTGTGTATAAATGCAAACAACACATTAGATAATAAAGGCAATAGGTTGTTTGCACGTGACGTCACTGCTGTAGCACGAAATGCAGATGGAGGGCAGAAAGCGATTTTCTACATAGGAATCACTAACACAAACTCAAAGTGCCTATTTTTTGCGTTGTTTATTGTTGCTCAAATCGATCAAACCGAGAAACCACAGAGTTTTTATCGTTTACGTAACTTTTATCACTTTACTTTAAAAGTTGTCACCTTTAATGCCGTTTTGTGTCTGCTGATACTGAACTTAATACGGAGACCGGCTTACCTTTGTTTTTGACTTGGTTAAATATTCACATTCTTCTTGGTATCGTTTGCAGTGAAGAAAAGATATTTTATTTCATTGCATGTTCATTTGATGTTTTCACTGAAGTTTTGAAGAATTCAGTTCACAATGTTAATCTGGTTACCGTAAAAACAGTGTCACACGCCGCTGCTTCATCCATCAGTATATGGTAGAAATGTGTCCAAATAAAAATGTGTTAAATAAGCTGACAGAAGTCAATCTATTTCTTTGTTGGAAAGATGTAAATGTAACTGAAGCTTATTGTTGTCATTGTAAATATTCACTTTAACATATGGCCACGCAGGAGAATCGGAGATGGTCACATTCAGCGGACAGACACCGACACACTGTATTCTTTTTTTAATATTTATTTCAACAAATGACAACCAAAATCACATCTATGGAAGCTTGTGAATAGTTTTGAAGTGGCTGCGTGCAAGTTCTGCTAATTCACAAGCCGAGTGAGAATCTTACTCGCAAATGTAATGTTAATTATTAAACCAAACTAAATACAGAACTTCCAAAAGCAATGTGATTATTTTATTGTGGGATAGGCAGTAGGTTTAATCAGTGACATTATTACTAGCTTTGCTATCCAGCGTCTTACCATCACCTCCTTAACCTTTTTTTTTACAAGTAGAAAAGTGTATTACATTGTCCAGTTTTCCACCTAAACGATAATACGAGTTCTTATGGCAATTCTCGATGCAACATGAATGACCTACAATGGTGACCTTTTTTTACAATTATGAGTTGACAGAAAATCAAAATAACCTAAACTCACTAGCAGAAAGGCAGCGCGATATAGACAAACCAGATCAGAACTCAACACGCCGTGACAGCAGCTTCACATTCTCTATATCAACCGTCTAGATGGCAGGCAAGTCTTCCAATTCAGTAGAAAAATTGCTCCTCTTCATTACATAAGGATGTTGTGATTTTCTGTTTATAGCTTTCTAAACCAGCACATTACGGACTTTCCTCCATCTCGTCCATTCTGTTTTTCACTTCCTGCCCTCCATCTGAATTTAGCACGTCATCAGAACCACGTGATTGCAAACAAGCTATACAGTCTGCCACTTTCTGGTTCTTTAGTACTCTCATTGTTCTTTTTGTCTTGCATCATATTCGTTTTATTCATGCTGTCACATGCACACACATGCACCTTTTCCATCTCCCAGGTTGTGTGAAACATATGAATGAGATGGACAGTCGTTCATTTGGCACCGTGTTGCATAGCTGCAGGTTTCAGTGTGACTTTCACCTGGTGCTACAAGAGGCTGAGGATCGATTCAGGAGAAGCCAGCAGTTAGAGAAGACTAGTTACATTTTAACACATGCTCATATCAACACACACGGCAAAAACAGAGAGCACAGCACACCCACTAATGGGGATAATAAGAGGAGCAAGAGGGAAAAATACAGACTGAGTCACCAACCATCAGACAGATGTAAGAGACAGCATCCACACAGTCTTTCACAATGTCTTTGGGGTTGTGGAGGAATGTGCACCTACCTCAAATGTTTAGAAAGTAGCTTTGATAGAACAAGACCTGGAGAACAAAACACACCCTCATGAGTTACATTTATCAATTTAGCAGATGCTTTCTTCTAAAATGACTAATGTTCAGACAAAATTTTAGGAATTTATAATTATAAACATATTCTGATGATCTAATCATATTTTATACACACATGCTATATTGGCATTTTTTTGTGCATTTTGTGTTTCCTTTCTGCTCTGTAATTCTAAGTGTTTCTTTCTTCAGGTTTTAGGGTCACACCACTGAGAAGGCAGTGTGAAACATATGGTAAGAGAAGTGTTCTGGACAAAAGTGGATTGTAGCTCTTACTGTAGATGTATCTCAGTCACTTTTTTTTTGTTTGATGAAGAGGGCAGTGGAATTTAGAGTTAAATGGTGGGGGGTGGCATTCATAATATCTGTGCCACTATAAACATCTGCAAACTGCCCTAAAGTTTGATAAATGGTGTGTGCGCATGTAATATTGAATAAGATGCTGTTCTGTAACACAAGACTCTCCTGTGCTTTCCACTTTTGTCTATGCTGTTAAAATGTCTTTCCATCTTTACTCTGTTTTTTTCCTTTGTGTCCTTCTTTTTCCCTCAGTCTCACTTATTCCATTCCCTCCATTGCCGAGTTGTGGTCTCTGAGTGCTGTTCAGTTGTTCCTATGTGGCTTCTTTCCCATAACCTCAAAACTTGCTCACTTGACTTTCTAGAGATGTTCTCACTGTAATTGTCAAGTAAATGGTAATGTACCATTATCCAGTCATATCGCAAGTCTGGAAAGGGTGATCAGGACCCCAATGAAAAATGAACAAATTTACAGTTTAGCGGCCATTATGCAAAAGTATTTTGCCAATCAATGCTCCAATTGACCAATCAGAGTCAAGTATTCTAAAGAGTTTATTTCAATAAAATTGATTTATTTTCTGTTTATTTAAATGAAATTTAAGTTAAAAAAAAATTTATGTGCATCCTTGATGGATAATTTACAAATGTGACTTTAGATGAATATGTAAATGTATGCTGCACACTTTCCTCTCAATAACAAAATAAACGCACACCAAAAATAACGGCGGCGTGAAAGAAGCAGTTAAGAAAAGCATCTGATAATAGCCATGTGAATATGTTTGCACCAGCTCTGTAATTTACCGGCATCATGTCAACAGATGAGGTAATTAAAATTACACTGTTATGATAGTTGGATTATAAAATATATTTTAGACTATATAGATCAGTGAGACTATAGTTTGAATGAATCCCTTTTCTTTGCATTAAAGAGATAGTTCACCCAAAAATTTAAATGACCCCATGATTCCCCCCCTTAAGCCATCCTAGGTGTATATGACATTCTTCTTTCAGATGAATACAATCAGAGTTATATGAATAAATATCCAGGCTAATCCAAGCATTATAATAGCAGTAAATGACAGCCCAAAATTTGAAGCCGAAAAAAGTGCATCCATCCATCATAAAAGATATCCACACGGCTCTAGGAGGTTAATAAAGTCCTTCTGAAGCGAAGCGATACGTTTGTTTAAGAAAAAATATCCACATTTAACACGTTAAAATATCTATATAGGTAAATATATATATATATATATATGCAGGAGGCGTTACACTTTTTCGTAAGTTGAATACGAAAGGCAGTCTGGCGGAAGCTAGATATTTTACTTTATAAAATTTTAAATATGGATATTTTTCTTGCACAAACACATTGCTTCGCTTCAGAAGGCCTTTATTAACCCCCCGGAGCCGTATGGACTACTTTTATAATGGATGGATGCACTTTTTTGGGCTTCAAATTTTGGGCTGCCATTTACTGCCATCATAATGCTCACATACACCTATAGGATGGCTTGAGGGTGAGTAAATAATGGGATCATTTTCTTTTTTGGGTGAACTATCTCTTTAAACATTGACATCACAATAAAGAATAGCTTATTCTGCATTATCCTGAACATTGTATAAGCATTTGTTTCATCTCGGAAGCACGCGTAAACGTCACATCCCTTTTTTCCGACAGAAATGTCCTTCACATAAAAATCAGTCTACAGGCTTTCATAGATTCATAGACAACCTAGGAAGTCTGGGAAAGTCTTGTTTTTTAGTTTTATTTACAAGCTGCTCACACTGATAATAAAAAAGTGATTTAATACATGAAAATTCTTACATATAGCCCCTTTAAATGTAAAAGATAATAACATTGTCATATTATTATTTTAAATTAGTATTTTATTAATTTATAGTCTTCTTGATACATAAATGAACAAGTAAATGATAAAGATTTGGACTAATATTTAGACAAAGGAGTATATGTGTGTGAGAGAGAAAGAGAAAGACAGATAGTTGGAGCATATGTGTAGGTAAGATGGCTAACTAGATTATGGCTCCCTAGGGCTTCTGATCTCTAGTTATTGAGCTGTTACTATGGAGACTAGTAGTTCTGTACCCCAGAACAAAGTCATTAGGGATGAGGATATGACCAGACACAAGCACACTAACAGGATCACGACTTTGCAGTTCACACACTGTTTCACTTTAACAAGATAAATGTGTTCCAGTCTGCCAATGCACACATTCACAGCCACACATGCACATGCACACAGTACACACAAAGTGTTTTGTCCTTCTCAAGAGTTGGTGGAACGAATGTCCTTCATGCTGATAGAAAGAAGTACTGATATAGTCCTGCAAAAGAACAGTATGTATTTGTTCTTTAGGTTACTAGTTCAGGGTTCAGTACTGTGTAAGCAGTTTCACAGTCTGCCCATTAAATTATTCTAAAGATCAATATACCTCCCTGCTGCCCTGTGCAAGTCTTACCATTTGTACTGCTGTTGCCAGCATGGATACGTTTTGAATGCTTTGGTTGTGTTATTCTATTTGCTGCCTTGATTATTCTCTTTTTATTTTCTCTCAGGCCCAGACAAGCAAAAGAACATGGATCACAGACATCGGAAGAAAACCTCAGAATACTGCCTCCCAAAAAATGTATGGTACTGTTAGTAATAGGTGAAAGATTATACCATGATTTCACACTAACTTAACCTGCATTGAATCTGGAACATCCTATGGCATTTTAGATGTTCTGGCAGTCATACATTGTACAGGTTTATTTTTGTCATAATATTCTGAGCAGAATCAAAGAAAATGCAAATGCTCATATGCATAATGCTGATCATCTTTAGTCCATATTTATTCCATAATTTGTAATCGTTTTCTCGTTTAGTCCTCAGGCAGACACAGAGAGAGGCAGAACTGGTCTGCTGATGAGTTGCGCTACCTTGAAATGGGTGTGAAAAGGTTTGGTCACTCCTGGAACGCCATCCTCTGGAAGTATCCCTTCCATTCCAGACGTAACAATGTAGACCTGGCCAAGAAGTACCAACAGATGCAGGCATGACATGATCAATAGTGAAGATCGGTTTTCCGAATACTGGAACATATGATATAAATTTAACAAAGCCTGTCAAGAATGTTCACTTAATATTTTACCCCAAAATCAAAAGAAAAAAACTTTTAGAAGCCTTTCAGGATGATTACAATGTTTTGCATTGTGACATTCCTAATTTTCTTTAGTGCAATGCAAAATAAATATATCCTCATTCTTATTACTGTAATGCAAAAAAACGTTACAATGTAAATAATATAATGTATACTGTATTTATTTTAGCATGACTTTAATACAGTTTTCATTACAGTAATGAGAAATGGGAGGGGTGATTAATTTCACACCAGTGTTGGGAAGGTTACTTTGGAAATGTAATAGGTTACAGATTACAAGTTAGCCTATTAAAAATGTAATAAGTAGTGTAACTATTTCAATTACTTTATTAAAGTAATGTAACTGATTACATTTGATTACTTTTCTGAATTTCTAACAAATGTTTTCAACTGTTAATCATTTTCAAACATTTAAACCAGGTAGGGTTAACCTGCAAATTCAAACAATTATGCAAATTTAAAAAATAGGGCTGCGAATTCAAACAAGAGAACCAATCAAAAGCATCAGAATAGCATCGCTTTACTAAATGGACTTTAAATGGCAGGAGGCATCGTGCACATCAAAAACAGGCAAAGCAACAAATTAATATTAGTCAACATATCCTAACTTTTTTACTTTCATAAGTAACTAATTTAATTACACTTTTTTTCACAGTAACTGTAACTGATGCAACTAGTTACTCCCCAACACTGCACATAACATATACACATAATGGTCACATAACCAAATACATTAGATGGTAGTTTTATTGCAGTGCTGGTACCTTCAGGGCTATGGAGTTATCTAGCGTGTATATTGTAAAAAGAAGTGCAAATATTATATTCTTGCTTCTGGTTTCATTTCCCCAATAGTGCTCTTTCAGAATCCTGATTTCTCTCTCTCTCTCTCTCTCTCTCTCTCTTTTACTGACAGAAAGCCAAAGCACAGGGTGTAGATCTGTCTGGTGCAGGAGACGTATAAAAACATCACCACCTAAACTCAAAATGGACTCATTTTCTGCCATTAAATCTATAACAATTTTTCACCATTTATGTCTTATTTGAATAGAGTAATGTATTGGATGTTTTTGTTTTTGGATTGTATAGATTTGCCCTTATTTTAATATTTAACAAGGTGGTGTATTAGAAAATAACATTGTTTGCACTAAAGAGAAATGGAAAAGATGGAAAATGAAAAAAAAAAAAAGATTTTGTTTCTTATAAAGTTATTTTTTCCATTCAGTTTGTTTGAAAAATAAGTGATCGGTAACAGTTACCTGTTTATTTGTTTTCAGTCAAATCCACTTGATTTGCATAGGAGTCACATATTTGTATAAAGTTTACATTGTGCAACTAGTGTCCATGTCATCTGTATTCATTCCCGTTATGGCTGAAGTTAACAAAGCTCTGTTATACAAGGATATTGAGGCATGGAATTTCCTTGATATTCCAGCAAGCAAAAGCAGCTTAATATTTCATCAAAAAACTTTGTTATACGCTCAGTACAGAAAACTCAGATGTTTATTTATATAAATCTAAAGTTTCTTAGGATAAGAGCCAGAAAGTTAACCTCAAAATAAAAAAAACTGTCTCATGAGACTAGTTTTCTCTGGAAAGAATGTTGCCCCTCTCCCCAGAAGCTTCTCTGAGAAAACTCTAAGATGTGTGTGTAAGAGAGAGATAGTGCATGTTATCTTCCCAGAAACTTCCCGGGAATCTCCTGTGCTTTGGGATAGTTCATACACTTCTATGTTGAGTTTGGCCTATACTCAGCATTGCCGTAATGTTGTGTCAGTTTATTTTCACAGACTGCACTTGATGTTGTGTTCAGATGTTTGAAGAGATGAATGCATAACACAAATCTGATTAAATGCATTTCTAGTATAAACATCAAGGAAGAAAGTTTTTTGTGATGTGTTACAGTCTTTATTTTCCATTACTACAATCATTGTTTTGATGTACATTATTTCCCTCTTCTATGGGAGATTGGCTGAACGTTTCATACACAATCACTAAGAGCTTAGAAGAGTAAAGAAAAAATATCAGATGGCTTTGCTGCTTGTCAACAAATCGGGAGGCATAACATTAGTAATGTTTCTTAGACATCTGAGGTGGCAGGTGGCTCGTTTCCTTATTCTTTAGTGGGGTCTTGCTTGTAACTTTCAACTTCATGACAGGGTTATGCAAAATTCAGAATTTAAGTTCAATTCTGAATGAGACACAACCCTGTTTTATGACTATATCCTCAGGGGGAAAAACATTTAATTGTTCATTAATTTCTTGAATATTGTTCTGACATACTTGTACCTAATGACTATCCAGCTGCTACTGTTTTCTAGAGGTGAGTGTAGTGATTTATATAAGGTTGACACTGTCAACTGCGTTCTGTCCCATATCTTCCAAAGTGAATGAAGGATCCGAATTAGGAATTGTGGATTCATGGGTTAGTTTACAATCCAGGAGGTCCAATGAGGGCGTCTCCACCTTATCCAGACATTCCAACAAATCCTTGTTCTTGGCTGGTACAGGATTACTAGTTTTGTCTTCCACCATCTCATTGGTTATGGCTTCACTTGCCACTGTGACTCCAGTAATGAGGGCTTCGGAGATTGGAGATTTCAGCAGGTCATCCAAGAGGCTGGGTTCTTGAAGAACATCAGAAGCATCGAGATCAGCTACAGGTTCTTGCCCTGGAGCGGCAGGTTCCTTCCCAATCAGGCTGACAGATGCCAATGCGGACTCCACTGCTTCAATACCTTTGTTTACAACGTCTTCCACCGGTGCAGCAATCTGTTCAGTGACTGCATTGACCGTTTCTCCTACAGCTTGTGTAATGGTCTGCAGGACACTGGTAGAAGAGGCAGGTTTTTCAGCTACTGGTGCCTCTTCTTCAGGCTTGCTCTCTGGAACCTCAACTTCAGAACAATTCTGCTCTGCATTTTCAGTCACAGGTGTGTCCTCTGGTGTTGCAGTCTCCTCTACAGCTGGACCTGTTGTCTCTGCTCCTATCCCTACTTCACTCTTCTTCCGACTGAGCTTCGCTCCCATTGTGCCCCCTTGCAATAGAGGGATACATCACAGTTAATATAGCAAGCTCACACACAATTATTTTTATGATGGTCTTGATGGAAGCAATTAGTATTAATCAACAATCGTTTGAGAAGAGCTTGTACAAATGGGCCACAGGAAGTGGCCTTAGCTGAGATAACATGATTAAATTAATTACATGATAAATTATTTTTATTCTTTCCAACTAAATCAAGAACGGTTGGTCACAATTTGGATAACATTAAAACGTAGGTATTATGGTGTTAGGGTGTTTTGCAAATCTTTAGATTAAACATCAACCAGTGGAATCATTATTTAATGCGCATCAAAAATCAACTGAATTACTCAAGTTGATTAACAAGTATCATAACTACTCGTTGAAAACTTTGTACATTACATATGCACATTTAAAATGAAAAATTGTTACTTTAATAGCATACAACCATTTAAAAACAGTAGGATTTAAGTCTTTGACTATAATGCTAAACTTGGGGACCAGCATGGGTTAACATTTAAGTTTTAGACATCAGAACATCATGTTCTCTTGTGGTTTTATTGGCTAGAAAGTAGGAAAGAGCCACAAGCGCACTGATGGATATGAACAGCTTTCTGGGCATTTATGTGATTAAAAGCACAAAGAGCTGTTTTTATTTTGTGTACTGGAGACATTAAATATAAAGCTTCTCTGAATTCTAACATTAACGTATTTTAGAATAGGTAAGAGTAAATTTAAGAGTAATACTTTATTATTATTCTCAGCCACACCTTCCAGCTACTGAAGTTCTCATCTGGGGACCACACTCTTGAAAAGAGGTTAAAGCACAACTTGCACTGTCAAATTGCAAAGTTTTAAAAATAATAAACCCTGAAATATAACGGTGGAGTTCAAACCCGTAATAATTTTCACCATTGACGTGGCATCAGATCTAGGACAGAGGGACAAAGCAGAGTCCTACTGAGTACCGATAAACATGATACTTCTTTATCTTTAACCAACTAAGCCGAAAACGTTGCAAACATCGCAAAGTATGCATGCGTTGCGAATTGTCAATCAAGTACAACATAAACCTACCTTTTTTGAACTGTGAATGAGTGGAGACGCGAGCAGATGCAGGATCAAGGATGGTGAGACTGACTGTGCAAAGGGAGGAAAACTCGAAGATGGTGATGTACAGTTTCCAAATGAATCGCTCTTTTGAACCGATTCTTTTTAATGATTCAATCGAGCCGATTCTCAAAGCGTTTCTTATTCATTGTAGGCCTGCTGTGAAAATTACCTGACATAAAAAGTCCTTTAAAAAGCTGACGGCTTATGAAAGTCAAAGGATAATTCGCACACTGTATTTAACGAGCAATTTACATAAAAAGAAAACAACTTCCGCCATCCGCATGAGGGATGACTCAAACGAACCGTTTTGAATCAGTTCATTGAAAAAAACCGAGTCGTTTAAATGAACCAGACATGTTAACCCTGAATGACTCCGTAAATTTCAACAGGGGCTGTCGGAAATTTGTGCGTCCCACACAGACACTCCCTGCCCCGCCCTCTTTCAGCACGTCACGGATTTCGTTTTAAAATGTGGAACTATTGATTAAAGGGAGTCGTTTTCTGCCTCTTTGACTTCACAAACGGTTCAGTAATTCCCAGTCATTTAGAGCCGTGTGTTTTCACTCACAGTTACACACATACACACTCATGTCTGGTTTACTATATTTGTGGGCACTCTCCATAGACGTAATGGTTCATTCCAGGGATTCGGTAATATTTCAGTCCCCCAGACTTTTTAAAGTGGTGGTTCACCAAAATTAAATGTTAAAAGCTTTTCACAATACTTTGGTATGTCCATTATAATGAGTACAAATAATTATTGCATTTTAATCATTTTTATCATAAAATAATTATGTTATTTTTTTTTCTTATTTATATTGTAAATAAAGCATGTCATGTCCCTGAGGTTTTTGTAGGCTACTTAGAAAATATTTAACAAAATGTGAACATTGTCTAATTTTTGGCAATATTGTAAGTAGGCTATTTATTTGTGTTACTTTCTTGTGAATATATATTGGCCTACTAGGCTACTGACTATAAAGTTATGTCCCTAAACCCCGTCACGGCAAGTGACATCATTTACCAGAAATGACATCATTCAGGTCTCTTTAACAGTGGTGCAGAAGATGGTAAGTAGCATCATACTTTTTATTCATATTTTTAAGGCATATTATAGTCATACACTGTCAACCTTAACAATACAGTTTGTTCATTTTTAACTTCAGTCCCATAAAAGTGAAAATTATCATAAATGTTATAATTAATTTAGTTATTAAATTGTTATGAGGGACACATGAGCAGTTTTATAGCAAGTTTTGTGTAAAATCCTTTTCAAACCAATTTCAGGAATATCTAAGCATGCATCATCCTGTTGCTGTACATCAATGTCAGGGTCTGAAATGAGTAAAATTCAAGTTTTTTCCCCCTAACATTTATTATAGTTCATGTTATAGTAGTGGCCAAAAGTGATGTTTTATTTGTAAAAACACAATGAAACATGCCAAATTGTGCAGATCACATTCAAACAAAGAATTTTAGCATTTTAACACATCAAGAGAGAACCAACAAAATTATTAACCATAAATATTATTAGCAATATTGATAACTGAATGTTGTGGTCAATGTATGATTTTTCTTGTGGGTTTTTGTTTTTTGCATAGTAAAATAAAACATATAGCTGTAACTCATCTTGTAGGTTATTAAAAACAAATATCCCCTCCGGATATCACTTTTGGCCAATACATGTCCACAAGATGGAGACAGAGTTTAGGACCATTTCTGATGTAACCCTGAAAATGAAGAATCTAGTCCTTTTTGCATTTTATTTTTTTTATAATTTTTTCTTTAAATTTTTCCTTTTTGATTTGAACCAGTGCTTCCTTTTTAATTTTTATGTAAAAATTATCCTACGACCCTGATATATATATACAAAAATCCGTTTATATCTTCCCTTTTAATAGTCTGGGCACCACATATCATACCATCTGTCTCTCTTGTTTTTGTCTGTTTGCTTGTTGTTGTTGTTTTGCTATAGACGATGGCAGCTGTTAGCAGTAACTGTACAGCTGAAGTCGTAATTGCGGAGCTGTGAGAACTATCTGCTTGTGTAATGAGTGTGTGAGAGACAGAGAGATGAAGCTGTTATCACTCTTAAGACTCTCAATCCCTTCATTTTGATTCTTTGTCTGTCACGACATTTTCATGTTTTTTCTTTTTTTTTTCTTTTAGCCTTTGCCACAGAAATAAGGGATGATTAAACATACGTTTCGGAGGAAAAAACAGTAGCAAAGTTTGGGTACTGGTGTGTTTATGTTTTACAGATATGTAATTTGGATTCCTGTTTTGCTGTTCTGAAATGGTCCTCTCACCACTTAGATATAGAGGAGAGTGGGGTAAGATCAGCCAGTGGGTAAGTTGACCCACCCCCATATTATCATGTGACCGTATATTTTGGAACCACCCATAATTTCTGCCAGACTATGAAAAGGAGAAGCACATGGGAGGAGTGCAAGGCACCCATTTACTTTAAAAACTGTTTTTGGCTTGTCAAAGTAACATTTTTAGCATAACATATGTAATGGCTGTTACAGCAAAGCAAATTTGTCCAGGTCTAAAAATATTAATGATCCATATTGGTGATTTAGCAATATATAAAACCATGCAAATCATTTAGCTAAATATTAGCCTGTATTGGTAAGCTAGTAGTTTTGTCCAAAATGGCAGCTATGGGTCAAAGTGAGCTAAATGATGTGGGGTAAATTGAGCCAGCGTTTTAACTTACCCCATCATAAGGCACTAGTTTAGTTAAATCTATAAACTGTATAAACTAGTATAAAATATAAACGGGTATAATTTCAATGTAATATTACACAACTGCTTTAGTTAATAATTTTTTAATTAAATTTTTTTTTTTTTGAGTTTATTTGATCGGAACAATGTACAAGTACACCAAATCCTTCTCTGATATATATCTTTCCCACTGTAGTCCCTAATGGCCTAAAATGTTTGACATTGCAGAAAATTCTTTATTCTAAAATATTTATTAGTTTCAGTGACATTTATTCATTCATTCTAATTCAGTTTTTATTACTCAACAAACTCTCTGTTTAGTCTGTTTTTGGAAGGTTACAACTATGGTGTTCAACATATTGTTTCACAAATACAAACAATTTAAGATATTGAAATTTTAACTTCATTTAGTTGGCATTGTGTTGTTTAAATTATCTGTAAGAAAAGAAATATGACTATTTGTAAAAGTTTAAAATTTCACATGGTTTTGGTTCCGGTTCAGATGGTCAGTTTACTCCCAGATGGTGCAACTTACTCACTGACTCGGATCAACTTACCCCTTTGAGCCACAGGAACACTTTTTTATAAGAAGCCATATTTTTAGAACCCTTTGTCATAGATGCATTCTGATCATTTAAAATGATAGGAAACAGCCTGAAATTACTTTAGATGCTTTCACTGTACTTCTGGCTAATTTCCTATTATCTTGAGGACCACATAAGTAAAAAGTGGCTCATTTTACCCCACTCTCTCCTACAGTACATTCCCTCTTTTGAGAAGGAAATGACACAGATTCCCTTCTCAAAAACAGACAAACACACAAATAATAGACATTTCTATTTCTGGAAAGTTTTAAGTGTCTAGTAAAGCCGAAAACCCCCCCAGAAATTATTGTGTTTCCGCCAAGGTCACGTTTCAGACATCTCAGCGACAAAGATTATAAGCTTAAAAATTGAACAGATTTGGTCTGCTGTTAATTAGAATATGACTTAAAAGATTTGGGAATTTTAGTTTTCAGGTTAGTTAGACTAGTAAAAGAAAAGTTACCAGTATATACAAAGTTAATTCAAACATCTTTCTGTTTTTTTTAACACAGATGTCAGCCAGTGAAGATCAGTATTGCGTGTCTGACCTTTTTGGTGTGAGTGGGTTGCTGGTGGCTTTAATGTATTTTGAGGTTATTTTTAGTCTGAGGGATGTTGAGAGATTTGCTGAAGTCTCAGATTGCTTGACATCAAGACTTCAGTCAGAAAGACTCTCTCCCCATGTTCTCACAGAGAGAGGCCAGCTGCTTTCATTTCTTTCTTTCGGTGAAATCTCAGTTCTCTGGATAGACAGATCTTCTGCACTATACTGCCATTTACAATATTGCTAAACTGTACAGTTTAAATTACAGATTTTTGTAAATAACCTAACATTTAATAATATATTTATTTTTCATTTATTTACATTTTTTTGCAATTTGATTTAAATTATGTTATGTGTTAAACTTGGCACACTTTGGCAATATTGTAAATCATGTCAATATGACAGATAGATAAGCTGTTCTTCTTTGCCACTTAGTATTTTTGCTCTTTGGCTGATTTGCAAAGTCTTAAAGCTGCTTTGCTGAAGATTTATTTAAAAAGGAATTTTGTCATCTAACAAATTTAGTTCATTAGATAATATATTGTGACAATAAGAATTTATACGATAATAAAGAATGCCAGAGAGAAGAACCACTGTTTCTGGGAACATTACCCAACAGTTAACGTCACACATCCTCTGAAATATCTAAAGGAAATCACTATATTGATGTCATCTTGGAATCAGTCTGATTGTGTGCCCTGTCACATGGTATATTCTAATCCAGAATGTTTTCTAGACTTAACCCCTTAAATCACATACACATATGGCTATACTGGCTTTATCTGCATACCATGCATTCTGTTACTGCTGTAGGTTTGAAAGAATATATTAATTGAAAATATCTGGTGATATTAAACATCTTATATGAAGCTAATAATGCAACTAATTCTGATAAGAGTTGATATCGTGGTTGTGCAGTATTTTAGGACTACATATTTATTGTGTGTGTGTGTGTGTGTGTGTATTAGAGAGAAAGATGACAATAGGATGAGATGGTTTTGATGAATCTGAAGGATGCAAAAAAAAAATCCATGGCTGCTCTGCTGAACTCAGAAAATGTATAAGATCTTATACATTGAGTGGTGTGTGTGTGGGTGTGTGTGTGTCACTGAAGACTGACCAGCTGCTATTGCAACAAGTTTGGATGAGAAATCTAAGGATGACATCTACACACAACAGAAAGCATGTCTTTGTGGACTGCGCCACCTTTGGACTCCATGAGTGTGGCCAACAGTGCCAAGGGAGGAATTTGTAAGATTGAAAATAATATAATATCAAAAATATTTGAAATTGAACAAAGCTTTACTGTTTTCAACCCCATCTTTCTTACCAGAAGGGCCATTTGGAATTCCTAAAGACAAAGAGATGTTGAAGGCCTGTAGGCCAAAATGTGTCACACCTTTACAGTGGGGGAAATTGTAATTATTTGATTGGTCAGTATGAATGTCTCATATTTTGGTTTCAGTCACATGGTCAAGGAAGAGATAAAAGGAGGTTGTAACGGTTGCTCTGTCTCTTGATTCTCTGGCTCTCTCTCTTCTTGGGGCCTGCTCTCTGGCTCTTCTTTTTGCTGGGCTTCTTTGCTCTGGCTCTTTCTCTCTTTTCTAAAGCCTCTCTCTCCCTCGCTCTCTCTTTCTGTCCCTCAGTTAACATTCTATTCATGCTGCACGCTTAATGGTATAAGTTTTTTATCATCTCATACATCTATTTTGTAACTATTTTAAGTGTAACCATAACCAGATTTTGTCATTAAATCCTTTCTATTACAAATTATGTGCTAACTAGTTTTGATTCGGTATTGACTTTGAAGTGCTACCTATTGCCATACAATATAGTCACAGTATAGCAACGCTCTCCCACATATTTTGCAATTGTAACTGCGCTTATTTCCGTCGTTGGTATAAGTAGCAGTGGGTGGTAATAGACGAGAAATGTACAGTTTTCTACCATCTTGCTGATAACGTTTCTTTAGTCTTTCGTCAACCCTGCAGCCTGAACCACCCTTACAGCGTGTGTGTGTGTGTGTGTGTGTCCAGGTAAACCCTACGTTATGAGGACAAAATGTCCCCACAAAGATGGCAATATCCGAAATCCTTGTCCATGTGGGGACATTTTTTTGGTCCCCATGAGGAAAACAACTTATAAATCAGACTTTCATTGAGATTTATACATCAAGCTTTCCATTGATGTATGAGTTGTTAGGATAGGACAATATTTGGCCGAGATACAACTATTTGAAAATCTGGAATCTGAGGGTGCAAAAAAAATCTAAATATTGAGAAAATCGTCTTTAAAGTTTTCCAAATGAAGTCCTTAGAAATGCATATTACTAATAATAATACATTTTTAAAATATATTTACTGTAGGAAATATACAAAATATCTTTATTAAAACATTATTACTTAATATCCTAATGATTTTTGGCATAACATTTTTTTTAAATAATTTTGACCCATACAATGTATTGTTGGCTATTGCCACGAATATACCTGAGCGACTTATGACTGGTTTTGTGGTCCAGGGTCACAAATGATGTTTAAGGAAATGTTTTCTGTAATGGGTAGGTTTAGGGTTAGGGGATAGAATATACAGTTTGTACATTATAAAAATCATTATGTCTATGGAAAGTCTACATAAAACATAAAAACACAACATGTGTGAGAGAGATCCTGGTAAACCCAGTGGCACCACAAAGATAGTAATACCAGTCATTTTTGACCTCACTCTAAATTATGTTTATGTTTTTTTGTGTGAGGGTTGTGTTTTGGGTTAGGGTATAAGTATCATAATGTCTAAAGTGCACGGACATATAGCTGTCATAAGCGTTTGTATTAAGTTTACTTGTCTTTCTTCCACTCTCAAAATTCAGTTAGCTTTGCAGTACATACACACATATTAAAACATATTCATATAAAATAAGTGCCTATTTAATTTAAACATTTAATATATACAATTATTTTAAATTGTATTTAACACATATTAATAATATTAATAATAAAATAATGTAAAATTTTGTACATGTCTGGATTGACTGGTAGTTCACAGATGATAATAATACAAATTTGTTTTTCTTCCTTGAAATTAAATTTGCTGACAGGAAATTGACTGAATAGTAATTTCTCCCCCTCTCTCTTCATAAAGCACCAGATTAACAAAAAGATTTGACTCTTTTCTTAATCCTTTAACACTCAACCAGACAAATACACATAAGTCATGAACTTAGATGCTCCAAAAAATGCCATGCCTATTGCCTAACTGATGCGCTTTTTGAACTTTTTGAGTGTTATCCAATATAAATGTGATTTCATATTGTTTCATTGCATCCTCAGATTAAGTTTTTTTCAGGAATTTTCTCATTGCATACTTTTTTGTTACATTTTGCTCAAACAGTAACTAGAAAACATTGAAAACACAAGTGTAATTGTTAAATGTGACTGTTTTGGTTCTTTTGAAAAAGCTAAATATTCAAGATATGTTAATCAATGTGATGTTCACAACCCATTTTATTGATACATTTCCAAAACATAATATATCAATGAGATAAGTGTCTCTTCCATTAATAAAAGTTAAGAAGACACATTTTTAGAATAATATTCTACATTCATAAATAAAAACATGATAATGGGATTAAATAAACATTTGTTTTCTCCTCATGGTTGTCTTTGTGTTTCAGTTTTCTGCCTACAGAAACAACCCTGTGAATGTATAGCAGCTAAAATAGTTTTATTTGCATTAATCATTTTACTGAAAAACATCCTGAAACCATCCA
Source organism: Rhinogobio ventralis (assembly GCA_039654625.1). Classification (NCBI taxonomy): domain Eukaryota; kingdom Metazoa; phylum Chordata; class Actinopteri; order Cypriniformes; family Gobionidae; genus Rhinogobio; species Rhinogobio ventralis. Next base: position 18,338,085 of record CM077206.1, on the reverse strand, counting down.
TCCATTCATGCATTGTTCTCTTAAGTAACTTGTGCACGTAATCCTTATAGATGTGCATCACATGAATGTGGATACCCATATAATCCTATACCTCAATAGACATGTTGACTTCCCCACAGTAAGTGTGGCTTCATTGCCTTATCTAGGCCATTGTAAATGAATGTGGCAGAATCTCTATTCTCAGGTGAGAATCTCATCTCCTCAGTCAGAGATGAAAGGGAGTTTGAACTTCATTTGAATTGCAAATGAGTGCCATCATACATCACTGGCAGTTTAAGTTATTTATTAAAGCCCTTTTTATGTTAGTTGTCAGCAGGCATGGTCTTGTTGGAAAATAACTGTTCTGTGATCATTTAAGCAGTGCATATATTTTAACCAGTCTGGAGCTTAATTCAAGAGGCTTTGATAACCCCCCACCCCCCATTTTTGCAGTGCCAAAGTTTACATTTGAAACTTGAAAATCTGGGCTGTTAATTGAATATGGGTTTAACATGCACAGGATGAAAATGCTTGTTTCATTGTAAAAGTATAGGAAATAATTGCAAACATTTGCCAGGTTAGATCGATGCAAGATGGCTCCAAGCCTCTATGATATTCTGGGCAAAAATCATAAATCTGATTGCTTAGAGCCGCATAATTCATATTTGTACCACACTGAAAAAAAAGTGTGTTGGATTTACATGATTTATTCTTGTACATCGGTCCCACATGAATCAATGAAGTCATTTTAAGAGACCCAGTTAAGTAGTTTCAACGTGAATTTTATATGGCTCCCTGACATGATTCAGGGATACAATTTCATATATATTTATTCATCCAATTCAATTTCATATATTTTATTGTCACACTGAATTATAATACTGCACTAGCTAGTTGACAAACTTTTAGCTAGCAATAGCACACATTAGCATCTTAAATGCTAAGCATTAAAAGCTCCTACAGCAAAGTGTTGTATCAGTCCACATCCTAAGGAAATGCTCCACTCTCTTCTCCACAATGGTAACCCACTGTAATTTAAATTGTTCTAATAATTCCAACATAATTGAACATTAAACACTATTACACACTATCAAGTCTCCACCTTTTCTCATCTGGCTCAAAAATACATAAAATAACACTTTTACATATAAAATAACAACATTTACTCTCTCTTGATTTAGCCATATGCAAAGCATGCTGGGAACTAACAAGCTCCAGGCAGTTTCAGTTAATGCAAGACAAATCATTAATGTAATCTCAACACAAACGGATTTAGTAAACTTACATTTTATTATATTTAAGTGGATTGAACACAATCAAATTAAGTTAGGAAAAAATGTATAGCAACTGTGTTGCTTTAGCTCATTTTAATTAAGCAATTTGAACAAGCAGCAAAACATTTTTTCTTTCAGTGCGCAAAACTGAGGGTCAGGAGTTTATGAGCAGTAATAATAGTGATGCTTGCCAAGTTTAAAGGTGATTAAAGCTATAGTGTACGACAAGCCTTGACAGTCAATGCATTACGTGATCACACAAAGTCAGATATTAGATATCCTTCCTTACGACCATGTAATCAGCTTCTACACGCATCATCAGTCCAGTCCCCATGCTTATCAGGCGTGCATGGGTGGGACAGACCCCTCCAAGAGACCAGTGTTAAGTCTCAAATCCCTTGTCTTCAACAGCTGTGTGGACCCCATCTGCAATATTACGAATCCTACTATCAAGACTTAGCTTGTGAATATTACTTAGGTCATGTGTATGCTTCTTATAATTTTCCTAGAGCTGTGTTTCTCAATCCTGGTCCTGGAATACTGTAAATTTTAGATACCTTCTAATCTAACATAGCCTAACTGATTGACAATTAATCGGCTCATAAATAGAGGGGTCAAGACTTGAAATGTGTGTATTCAAGGAGACCCCAATTATGTGCAGTATTTTTGGGCCCCCTGGACGTGGATTGACTTCTTTACACAGCGTTATTAACACAGAGTTAATAATGTTTCGCCAATCATTATTACATATTTTGGTCTTTAGCGACTGGATCTATATCTAACACGGATGGATCTCTACCTGTCGCGATAATATAAAACTCTCCTGATATTACAGTAACAATTACAGAAGAATAAAATAAAACACATTTTGTTTCCTTTTGGAGCTTGGAAGGATTCAGTTTGAGCAGATGTTTTATACCATCATCAGTGTCCTCATCGGAGCTAATTTCCCAGCATTCACCACCTGCCGTGGCTCATATTCGCCATCTCAAACATATTCTCAAAACTATAATTTTCAACATCTTCAAAATCAATATTTTGATCGCTGACAGCTTCTTCACCAGATCCATCATCATTAGTGACACTAATATTTGATTGCGTTCAGCAATCGCTGAGCTATTTCAGGTTTTGCAGATGATACTTCCTATTCTTTTGTTTTCTGCCTGCGGTAACTATGAGTGAAACATCACTTCATCATTGTGTATCAGACATTGCCACCTTGTGGAATAAAGGTGAATTGCACTTATTCAGTCATCAAAGATTCAATTATTGTTGTGCAGAAAAAAAAAACGTATACTGATATGCACCTTGGGCCGTTAGTGACCCTATACAATTTTAACAAAGCTTGTTAAAATTATGGAAGCTTGTTTCTGCCACAGAATAAAACATTTTAAAAGATAATTGCGACTTTTTATCTTACAGTTGCGAGTTTATATAAATATATAAGTAAAAAAATTATTTTTCTCAGAATTGCAAGATATGAACTCACAATTGTGAGTTATAAAGTCAGAATTGCGAGATATATTATATATAATTTAGAAATAAAGTCTAAATTGCAAGATATAAACTCGTAATTCTGACTTTTTTTCTCGCAATTGCAAGTTTATATCTCGTAAGTCTGACTTTATAACTTGCAATTCTGACTTTATTTCTCATAGTTGTTATAAAGTCCAATTCTGAGGGGGAAAAAAGACTGACCTTTTTTCTCAGAATTGCACGTTTACACTCACCTAAAGGATTATTAGGAACACCATACTAATACTGTGTTTGACCCCCTTTCGCCTTCAGAACTGCCTTAATTCTACGTGGCATTGATTCAACAAGGTGCTGAAAGCATTCTTTAGAAATGTTGGCCCATATTGATAGGATAGCATCTTGCAGTTGATGGAGATTTGTGGGATGCACATCCAGGGCACGAAGCTCCCGTTCCACCACATCCCAAAGATGCTCTATTGGGTTGAGATCTGGTGACTGTGGGGGCCATTTTAGTACTGTGAACTCACTGTCATGTTCAAGAAACCAATTAGAAATGATTCGAGCTTTGTGACATGGTGCATTATCCTGCTGGAAGTAGCCATCAGAGGATGGGTACATGGTGGTCATAAAGGGATGGACATGGTCAGAAACAATGCTCAGGTAGGCCGTGGCATTTAAACGATGCCCAATTGGCACTAAGGGGCCTAAAGTGTGCCAAGAAAACATCCCCCACACCATTACACCACCACCACCAGCCTGCACAGTGGTAACAAGGCATGATGGATCCATGTTCTCATTCTGTTTACGCCAAATTCTGACTCTACCATCTGAATGTCTCAACAGAAATCGAGACTCATCAGACCAGGCAACATTTTTCCAGTCTTCAACTGTCCGATTTTGGTGAGCTCATGCAAATTGTAGCCTCTTTTTCCTATTTGTAGTGGAGATGAGTGGTACCCGGTGGGGTCTTCTGCTGTTGTAGCACATCCGCCTCAAGGTTGTGCGTGTTGTGGCGTCACAAATGCTTTGCTGCATACCTCGGTTGTAACGAGTGGTTATTTCAGTCAAAGTTGCTCTTCTATCAGCTTGAATCAGTCGGCCCATTCTCCTCTGACCTCTAGCATCAACAAGGCATTTTCGCCCACAGGACTGCAGCATACTGGATGTTTTTCCCTTTTCACACCATTCTTTGTAAACTCTAGAAATGGTTGTGCGTGAAAATCCCAGTAACTGAGCAGATTGTGAAATACTCAGACCGGCCCGTCTGGCACCAACAACCATGCCACGCTCAAAATTGCTTAAATCACCTTTCTTTCCCATTCTGACATTCAGTTTGGAGTTCAGGAGATTGTCTTGACCAGGACCACACCCCTAAATGCATTGAAGCAACTGCCATGTGATTGGTTGATTAGATAATTGCATTAATGAGAAATTGAACAGGTGTTCCTAATAATCCTTTAGGTGAGTGTATATCTTTCTATCTCAGAATTGCGTGATATACACTCGCAATTGCGTGATATAAAGTCAGGACAAAAAATTGTGACTGTATATCACCCAATTCTGAGATAGAAAGATAAAAGAATTGTGAAATGTAATATTGCAATTGTGAGATTAAAAGTTTTATTTATTTTTTATTCTGTGGCGGAAACAAGCTTTTAGAAAACAGGCATTCTTTTAAAATGTTCTTTTTGTTTTATTGTTATATTGTTTATAATGAATTGATTGAGGAATACTAAGTAGGTTGATGTCTAACTGTAAAAAAAAATTTTTTTATGAATGAGCAGGAGGGTAGTGAATGACGTCCCGGTTCAACGACTGGGATTCGGAGGTGAGCATCAGGGGTAAGACTGCTCTGTACAGGCTCTGTGCTCTGTGCTTTTGTGCAAAGACTCAATGCTGCACAAAATATTAGTAGCATTAGTAGTTCGGATGCTGCTGTTACTTATAGTCATTGTCATGACAGAGTATAATATTGAATTATTTATAATTTATAGTTTCATATTCTTATGTAGGCTATAATTTCACATTTTATTAATTATTTCACGTTTATATATATCCTATTTACATTTTTAAATATCTACAATATAAATATAATCAAATAATATTATATTCATGTTATTATCATATATACAACATAAAATGTTGCATTAACAGTCACATGACTATTAATGAGGACTTGAATGCTAACGATTTAGTGCCTTTCAGCAAATCAGCTACGCATACTGTGCCCAGGTCATGAAATTAATTAATATTCATGAGCCGTGTCTCTCTCTCGCTCTCTCTCGCTCTCTCTCAGTGCCACAATGAACACTCGCTGTTCAGAAGCACATCGCTCAGGAGTTTCTGCAAACACCTCGGCGTATTGAGTTTAATTTTAGTGCTTTCAATGGATTTTGTCGAATTTATTCTAGGAACGAAATGCAAATCTGTTTCAGAACCGTATTGCGACAGTATTAACTTGAAAATGTGCAAAAGTGTTCAGTGAAAGTGGAAATGCATGAGGGTGAGTTTGTTTTATTTATTGATAATGTTACTTTGTTGTTGATGAATGCTACTTTTGTCTGTCTAAATCGGTTAACGTTGTGCAAGTGTCAAACATGTTTTGAGTGTCGTAAATATGCCATGTAGGCTACATTTACAATAAAGTACCGTCGTTTTACCATAGTATCAGATGGTAAAATGTTTTCATCATGGTCATAATTGCATCTTTGTCTCCCTTCATCTATCTTGCCACAATCGTCAATTATACTATTATAACTTAATTGCAGGTTGTGCCATTTAAAAAGCAATGCAGTATTTAAACTTAAATGTTCAGTTGTAATGGGTTGACATTTTTATTATGCATGGTAGGCCTACTCCAAAATAAAAAAAATTACCATAGCATTGCAATGGAACCATGGTAAAACCATAGTATTTTTGTTATTGGAATTTGAGATGCTTTTCATTCATCCAGGTCATACCATCATTTACAGTTTATTTGTTAAAACATTAGATGACTTTGGCTTTCACTCTATGTTGTTTGGTCAGCCAGCCAAAAATGTTACCTGTTTAAAGTTATATCAAACTAGGCTGAACGTCTGCTTTGACCCCTCAGTCTGTATGTACTGTAGGTAGCCACATCCATGTTAGTACAGCAGATTGCACGAGGTCCTGAACAGACAGCTTCTCTACAAACCCTCAGTGAAACCACACTTCTTACAGATGCATTTACAGTATGACATAATTAGTCATTAGTCCCTTAAAGGGATAGTTCACCCAAAAATCTAAATTACTTCATGATTTACTTCCTCTCAAGCCATCCTAGGTGTATATATGACATAATTTTTTCAGACAAATACAATCTGAGTTATATTAAAAAATGTCCTGGCTAATCCAAGTTTTATAAACAGTGAATGGCAGCCCAAAATTTGAAGCCCAAAAAAGTGCATCCATCCATCATAAAAGATATCCACACGGCTCCAGGGGGGTAAAGGGTTAGTTCACCCAAAAATAAAAATTCTGTAATTAATTACTCACCCTCATGTCAGGAGCTGACCAACATAAACTGCGTAGGAGGCTGACACAGACGTGAAGAAATTGTTGAATAAAGTCGTTATTTTTGCGCATAAATTATTATCATCGCTTCAGAAAATTAAGGTTGAACCATTGTAGTCACATGGACGATTTTAACAATGTCTTTACTACCTTTTTTGGGCTTCATTCTGGGCTGCCATTTACTGCCATTATAAAGCTTGGATTAGCTTGGACATTTTTTTATATAACTCCGATTGTATTCGTCTGAAAGAAGAATGTCATATACACCTAGGCTGGCTTGAGGGTGAGTAAATAATGTGGTAATTTTCATTTTTGGGTGAACTGTCCCTTGAAGGTAGTTGTCTGTAAAAAAAGAGACTGGTGTAGTAGTTGGGTTATTCCTATTACTATTATGCTGTACATTTTAGGTCCCCATTATACTGTAAATGGCAGTTGTCTGCTATAAATTATAGCTTAGAAATCTACATATTACTCCATTATTTTAGCAAATATTAGCAATTGGTTTATCTCACTGTAAAACGTCCCATCATGTTTTATGAAATTGCAGAAATCGGTTTGATAATATTAGAATTTGAATTCTAACTCTCAACCCCTTATGTCATGAAAATCATGTGCGATGACCCTAAACACAACCCTGCCCAAACATGCTACAGTATATTTTAAAAACCTGTATTGTTAAGCAAAACGTTCTGGGTTCAAATCCATGGCAGGTGTCATTTTCCTTTTAATAAACCATGCAAAATGGAAACTCTGAACGTGTGGATGTATATCAGGAGTTAGGGAGCATGTTGAATTTTATTTTAGACTTCATTAACATGACCTGTACAATATAACATCCACCTTTTATACAGTATAGCTCAGTAAAGACATGTATAATGTTACAAAAGATAAAAAAATAATGAAATAAATGCTGTTCTTTAGAACTTTATATTCATCAAAGAATCGTGGATGAAAACGTATCACGGTTTCCACAAAAATATTAAGCAGCACAACTGTTTTCAACATTGATTATAATAATAAATGTTTCTTGAGCAGCAAATCAGCAACTTAGAATGATTTCTGAAGGATCATGTGACACTGAAGACTGGAGTAATTATGATAAAAAAACCCAACTTTGCATCACAGGAATAAATTACATTTTAAAATGTATTCAAATAAAAAAAAGAAAGATATTTTAAATTGTAATAAAATTGTTAAAAAAACTGTTTTCTAGCAGCCTTGGTTCTGCTTATCCTGATAGAGGAGGGTTTCGCACTGGCTCAGAAAACTCAAGGTAGGTTTGAATTACAAACTTGCCTGCAAAGCCACATGTTATATTTTGAGTGTGAGAGAGATTAAAATAAAAAACAAAAATGTAAATTAACATTTAATGAGTCTTTCCCATCTGTTTTGCTTTAATAACCATTACCTTTCATGTAGATCATCTTCGTGTGTGTGTGTGTGTGTCTGTGTGTGTGTGCGTGTGCGTGCGCTGTTAGCTTTGCCTCAGAATGTGGCTGTTGAGGATAAGAAGCCTGCTCACTGTGGAACTTTGATCCAGACAGCAAATGGAGGATCATTCAGTTCTCCAAACTACCCCAACACCTACCCACCAAACAAGGAGTGTGTGTACATACTGGAGGGTATGAGTCTCACTTCCACAAGCGAAAGATACTTATTCTTTCCTATTCGCTGTTTTGGTAAAACATGCATACATGTTGTTCAGCAAATTGATCAAAAGTGACAGTAAAGACATTTATAATGTTTCAAAAGATTTTTTATTTTAAATAAATATAAATAAATAATAAATCTAATCATCAAACAATCCTAAAAAGGAATTGCATTTTCAACACTGATAATAATAAATGCTTCTTGAGCAGCAAATCATCATATTAGAATGATTTCTGAAGGATCATGTGACACTGAAGACTGGAGTAATGATGCTGAAAATTCAGCTTTGCATCACACTTTATATTAAAACAGAAAACAGTTATTTTAAATTGTAATACTATTTTACAATATTACTGTTTTCACTGTATTTTTGATCAAATAAATACAGTATTGTTGAGCATAAGAGACTTCTTTTAAAAGCATAAAAAAAATCTTACCAGCCCCAAACTTTTGAACGGTAGTGTATGTTTCTCAGTCACAACAGTTGGACATTTTAGTCATAACCTCTTTCTCGTCTATATCAGCCCATCCACGGAAGAGAATCCAGCTCACCTTCGATGACATCTACTACATCGAGCCGTCCTTTGAGTGCCGCTTTGATAACATTGAAATCCGTGATGGGCCGTTTGTTTTCTCTCCGTTAATTAATCGGTTCTGCGGGGCAAAGAGTCCAGGGATTGTCACCTCCTCTGGACGCTTCATGTGGATCAGATTTGTCAGTGACGAGGAGCTGGAAGGCATGGGTTTCAGGGTGGAGTATTCATATACTGCAGGTAAATGCATTTGCAATTCTTCATGCTTCTTCATGATCTTAGAAACATTTACTCTGATGCTTTTTTGCTCTGTTCATTTTGTATTTATTTTATTGCACTGGTTTTTCTCATCCAAAAACTCACTTGCATCCAGATCCTGATTTTCATCTCCATGTTGGAGGGCTCTTGAATCCTATTCCAGGTAAACAGATAACACTTATATATGGAGCATGAGTTGGGAGGTGGTTATTCCAGGGGGTTTGTCCCAGTAGTCTATTTATTACTTTGGATAAAAGCTTCTGCAAACCGACTTATGTAAAGTTTGTTTAAGAATCATTACATTTATTATCAAAGTATATGGTTATATATATATATATATATATATATATATATATATATATATATATATATATTTATATAATATTATACACACATATTATACTGTGAAGCTGCTTTGAAACAATCGTCATTGTAAAAAGCGCTATATAAATAAAGTTGACTTGGATCTTTGAATCTCGCTCAGCAAAATTAACAAATCTTTTTTCAAGTAATTTCATTCATTTCAGCAGAATATAATTAAAATGTCACGTTAAATTCCCCAACACATCTAGTACTAGCAAATGTTGATATATATATATATCATGTATATATATTAGAATCATATCCAACCATAAACTTTTATAATAAATGTAATGATTCTTAAACAAACTTGACATAAGTCGGTTTGCAGAAGGTTTTGCTACCTATCAGAATAACACTTTAAATGGTCTCTTTTTCGGTTGCTATGGTTACCGAGCCCAACAAATATAAATGTAAATTCCATCTTTAGTGCATCAGTTATGTAAACTCCTGAATATTTTAGTGCCCCAGAATTTATTAGTATTACTTTTCCCAGTTGCTGTCTGCAGACTCTCAGGTCTCTTTCTTTAAAGCTATAATGTTATAATATTTTTATGTAATAATGTTAATTTGATTGCCTTTATCTTTACTGTTGTCTCTTCCCCTCAGACTGTCAGTTTGAATTGTCTGGATCAGATGGTATAATCAGATCTAGTCAAGTTGAGGAGGAAAACAAGGTGAAATCAGGGGAAGCATTGGATTGTATTTGGACCATACGAGCTCCACCTATGTCTAAGGTTAGTAATGCAGCCCTGGTAAACATCTGAAATTATGGGAGAGGAAAGTGACCATGAAACTAGCACAGCTATGTAGTAAATAGGTTACCTGGGAGAATGAGCAATTATGTAGTTCAATGTCTTTATTTAAATATTTTCCTCAGAATACTGTGAATGACTAGCCTGGATGCCAGCCGAACATTTGAGGTCAGGAGGTTCGGTCTGGACTTGATCCGTTGTGGAGTAACTATGCCCGAACAGAAGCTGTTCGGACCAATCAAATTGTCAGGGCGGGCTTTATACGATGATTGACAGATGATCATCAGTAACGTAATCATCCACGTCATCAGCGAGCGCTTGGGTTGAATTCGTTCTAATCCTAAACGTTCGTATATGCATTCACCTTTACTATTGATGATCGTGTTGGCAAGTACTCAGTGTATCCTTAAATTCTTTTTACAACACCAGCAAAGATCGTTTACACTCTTCTTCTTCTTCTACTTCTTCCAGCATGCGTGCAGTTGAGTTCTGTTGACAACCATGCGTTAGGGATGTGTCGTTCATGAACGATTCGTTCTTTATGAACTAATCTTAAATCTGACTCGGGAACAACGAGTTGTCTCAGAGTGCAATTTGTTCATTTTGCATTGACCCCGCATGTGCTACATCATCGGTTCTGTACAGGATCTTCTGCATTCAGCCTATGGGGCTGTGAGTTGGTGAACGAATGACTCAAACCCAAAGACTCGAGAGGTGAACTAATCAATTCTGTTTTCGGGACTGCATGCATTCCATATGGGACTGTCACAGCCCAGATCAGACACTGATGACGGAACTAACGACTTGAACCTGAAGACAGGAGAGGTGAACTAATCTTTCCAGGGAACAGACGTGATTAAATGTGAAGTGACAAAAGAATGAACGACTGGGATTCGGAGGTGAGGTTAACTAACAGACTGCATAGCCTGAAGACCCAGCTAAGCAATTAATAAATAATTTCTTAAAATTTGGCATTGGCTGCATTAGCTTATAATTTATTTTTTATTCTAAATGTGATCAACGTTTGCTAGTACTAGATGTGTTGGGGAATTTAACGTGGCATTTTAATTATATTCTGCTGAAATTAACGAAATGACTTAAAGGTTTGTTAATTTTGCTGAGCGAGATTCAAAGATCCGAGTCAAGTCAAGTCAAGTCAACTTCATTTATATAGCGCTTTTTACAATGATGATTGTTTCAAAGCAGCTTCACAGTGTTAAACAGGAAAATAATGCAGAATTTGATTTGGCTGTACAGACGTTCTGGAGAAAACTGGTCAGTCATCTAGCTCATTTCATTTGTCATATAGTGACAATATGGGCAGATCAGTAATTTAATTGATATAGTTAATTTAGTTTAGTAATTAAATTTATTTGGATATTTAGTTGAAAATTTAGTGTCCCCAACTGAGCAAGCCAAGCCAAAGGCGACAGTGGCAAGGAACCAAAACTCCATCAGGTGGCATAATGGAGAAATATAAACCTTGGGAGAAACCAGGCTTAGTCGGGGTGCCAGTTCTCTTCTGGCCAATTAACAAACAGTGAGACTAATTGGCATGGTCTCTGCAGACACTTCAGGGATGCGTTGGTCATGTCTGGGTGCAGGTCCAACATCTGATCTGGATACGGCTCGGATCCGGCTGACTACAGTAAACCTCGGGATAAACAGAGAGACTAACATTACCGTAGATGCCATTCTTTTTATGATGTAACGAGTACATCAGGTGTTATGGGAAGTGTTCCCGGTTCCGGCTGACCTAGTTAATGTAGCCTAACAATCATTTAATTGATTTGAATAATATAAATTAAAAATATTTTATGTGTATGCCATAGTAAAGAGATTTTTAGTCTAGATTTAAACTGACAGAGTTAGTCTGCTTCCCGAACAATGCTAGGAAGACTGTTCCAAAGTTTAGGTGCTAAATAGGAAAAGGATCGACCGCCTGCAGTTGATTTTGATATTCTAGGTATTATCAACTGGCCAGAATTTTGAGACTGCAATAGACGTGATGGAGTATAATGTGTTAAGAGCTCGATCAAGTACTGGGGAGCTAAACCATTTAGTGCTTTGTAAGTAATTAGAAAGATTTTAAAATGTATGCGGTGTTTAATAGGGAGCCAGTGCAGTGTTGACAGAACCGGGCTAATATGGTCAAACTTACTGGTTCTAGTAAGAACTCGAGCTGCTGCGTTTTGGACCAGCTGCAGTTTATTTATTAAGCGAGCAGGGCAACCACCCAGTAGAGCATTACAATAATCTAGCCTTGAGGTCATGAATGCATGTACTAACTGTTCAGCATTTTGCATTGAAAGCATGTGCCGTAATTTAGATATATTTTTAAAATGGTAGAATGCAATTTTACAGATGCTAGAAACGTGGCTTTCAAATGAAAGATTGGTATCAAAGAGCACACCCAGGTTCCTAACTGACGACGAGGGCTTGACAGAGCAGCCATCGAGTGTTAGACAGAATTCTAGGTTATTACTTGTGGTGTTTTTTTTTTGTCCAATAATTAAAAATTCTGTTTTTTCTGAATTAAGTTACAGGAAATTACTAGTCATCCAATTTTTTATATCAGCTATGCATTCCGTTAATCTTGTGAATTGGTACATTTTGTCAGGGCGTGAAGAAATATAGAGCTGAGTATCGTCAGCATAACAATGAAAACTAACGCCATGCTTCCTAATGATATCTCCCAGTGGTAGCATGTACAGGGTGAAAAGCAAAGGTCCTAGCACTGAGCCCTGCGGTACTCCATACTGAACTTGTGATCGGTGTGACATCTCTTCATTTACTGCTACAAACTGATAACAGTCAGATAAGTATGATTTAAACCATGCCAATGCAATTCCACTAATGGCAACATCATTTTCGAGTCTATTTAAAAGAATGTTGTGGTCGATGGTATCGAATGCAGCGCTAAGGTCGAGTAACACTAATAGAGATATACAACCATGATCGGATGATAAGAGTAAATCATTTGTAACTTTAATGAGAGCAGTCTCAGTACTATGATGCGGTCTAAATCCTGACTGGAAATCCTCACAGATCCCATTTCTTTCTAAAAAGGAGCATAATTGTAAGGACACTGCCTTTTCTAGTATTTTTGACAGAAAGGGTAGATTTGAGATTGGCCTGTAATTGACTAATTCTGTAGGATCAAGTTGCAGTTTTTTAATAAGTGGTTTAATAATAGCCAACTTAAAAGTTTTCGGTACATATCCTAAAGTCAAAGATGAATTAATAATATTAAGAAGAGTATCTATGACCTCTGGAAGCATCTCTTTTAGTAGCTTAGTCGGTATAGGGTCGAGCATACATGTTGTTGATTTTGATGATTTAACAAGTTTAGCCAATTCTTCTCCTATAGCAGTGAATGAATGTAATTTTTCCTCAGTGACACTACAATGCACTGTCTGATGTGATACTGTAGTAGATGGCTGCATGGTTATAATTTTTTCCCTAATATTATCAATCTTACAAGTAAAGAAGTTCATAAAGTCATTACTGCTGTGCTGTTGGCAGACATCAGAAGTTGAAGCTTTATGTTTGGTTAATTTAGCCACTGTATCGAATAAATACCTAGGGTTGTGTTTGTTTTCTTCTAAGAGAGTCGAGAAATAAGCAGATCTAGCAGTTTTTACGGCCTTTCTGTATGCAATCATGCTCTCTTTCCATGAAATGCGAAAAACTTCCAGTTTTGTTTTTTTTCAGCTGCGCTGGGACCAGAACAAAAAAATTTTTCCTTGACATCGTACTTGCGAGTTCACACACCTCTTTAATGTTAATTTTGGTGATCTCTGACTGGCGAAGCCGAACATCATTAGTGCCAACGTGAATAATAATCTTAGAGAATTTACGATTAACATTAGCCAGCACTTTTAAATTTGCTCTGGCTCCCGGTAAACATGTGACTATGGTGGCTGGTGTCTCTATTTTCATGTTCCGTGTAATAGAATCGCCAATAACTAGGGCACTTTCAACAGGATTGTCAGTGGGTGCATCACTGAGTGGGGAGAACCTGTTTGATGTTCTAATCGGAACAGAAGAGTGTTTTTTTGATCCGCGACTATGCCGTCTCACAATCACTCAGTTGCCCTGCTGCACAGGCTCTTCAGCCGGAACCGAACAATGTACAGAGTTCACTAAGCTAGTCGCATCCAAAGCAGTGTCTAAAGCTGTTACATTCTCACTACTCTCAAATAAAGTCTGGATGCGTGTCTCTAATTCTGAAATTTTCTCCGTCAGCCTGACTATCTCCTTACATTTATCACATGTGAAGCCCTATTCGCCAACAGAAAAAGATATGCTAAACATGTAACATGCAGTGCAAGTGACAATGACAGGAGAAGAAGACATGGCTTACCGTATTTGTTGATTAATCCAACTCACCACAGTTGTTTGATGAACTCAGAAAACAGGAGACCTGGTGGCAAGCTAATAGATGGCAAGCTAACAGGCTAGCGAAATGCTAAGGCGTGATGGTGATTTAGATTAAAAGCTAGCGATGTCAGATTTAATGTGGTAGGCAATATTAGACAATTTATGGTGATGGGTAAGTTATATTTAGCAGTTTAAACAACAGGAAATGATATCAAATAAAGATTCAAAAGCAAGCAGAGTGCACGCGAGCACAGCAGCAGGACCCGTAAAATGACCCGAACTTTCCACTACTACTATGCGTTGCTCAACATGCATCACTTACTCCGTTGCTCTGATTGATTGTAGGTCTATCCAATTGAGTGCAGAGGCATTTTCTTTCCTGGTTTGGTTGAAACACGCCCCATAATCACAGCCCAATGGAGCAGTATCAGACTCATATTCTGACTAGAATTGAGTATGACGACGTCAGGCTAGTGAATGAACAATTAGAATCCAATTTTTAAAATAAAAACCTTAAAAATAAAACTTTATCCTCTGGTTTCACAGACAAGACTTAAGCCTAGTACCACTAGCCACCAGCCTAGTAAAATGCACGTTTGAGCTGTTTTAAAGGGATAGTTCACCCAAAAATGAAAATTACCTCATGATTTACTCACCCTTAAGCAATCCTAGGTTTATATGACATTCTTCTTTCAGACGAATACAATCGGAGTTATATTAAAATATGTCCTGTTCCGCCAGACAGCCTTCCGTATTCATCTTACAAAAAAAACGTAACTGGCGCGACGATGACGTCGGATGTAGCTTAAATGCTTTGAACTGCGAGAAGTGCTACACTTTCTTCATAAGTTGAATACAGAAGGCGGTCTGGCAGAAGCTAGATATTTTACTTTATAAAGTTTTAAATATGGATATTTTTCTTACACAAACCCATCGATTCACTTCAGTAAGTCTTTATTAACCCCCCGGAGCCGTGTGGATTAATTTTATAATGGATGGATGCACTTTTTTGGTCTTCAAATTTTGGGCTGCCATTCATACACCTATATACACCTAGGATGGCTTGAGGGTGAGTAAATTATGGGATAATTTTCATTTTTGGGTGAATTGTCCCTTTAACTGAAAGTAACTTGACATAAATTAAAATATGTCAGTGCCATTGTTTTGTCTCAAGATGCACACCAGTAATGTTTTTTTTCTAAGACATGTTTATAAAAGCGACTTAAATGCCCTAATTGAAATAAGGCTTAATCCTGGCTTAATCTAAGCCCTGTCTGTGAAACTGGGCCTATTAAATTTAGGAGCACAGTAAAAAATGTAGGAACACTTTCTGATAAACTTTCCCATTACAGGGTAATATTTGCCCCTTAAATTAATTTTTTTTTGTTAAAGTGTTAAAGCTGTTGAACTCGCTCGCTCCCGCTTTTTCGCGCGCTCTCTCAGTCCTCACCGCATTGGATTTTGGAAAATAGTGCTTCAGCGAAATCAGAGAGGATTGTGGGTATAAACTAGTAAATTAATGTAGGAAATTAAGTCTTTAACTCAGAAAATGGCCAATACAAAATAGCCGAGACCTGATATAGTGCACTATATAGTGGATAGGGAGTGGTTTTGGACACAGCTTCTGTCTTTGTGAATGGGTCACTGAATCATTGACTCACCCGATTTGCTCAAAAACGCAGATTCATTCATCAACAAAACATTGCTGTGTGTTTTCTCAGAGATGCGCAGCGGCTCAGCTGTGACTATTTTCGTTGATGTAATAGAGCAAAATCAGACAATAATGTGCCTAAAATGCAAGTCACTTAATATTAACTTCTTGGTTATTTATCAATATCACAAATCACAATATCATAAATCAATATCACATTTGCAATCATGCTGTAATCATGCATGTTAACCTGCTACACCTCTGTCAACTATCTTGCGCTTGCTCTGCTGACTGAAGGCATGTAAAGCAGCCAATCACAGTGCGGAACTGAACTGTTGTGCAGTATGGATGCATTTTGGCAGTTGTAGTTAGTTTGTAGTTTGATTATACACTTGTTGTTCATTAGCTTTGATCGCACCGGTGCGCCCAAATATTTTTTCACAGCCGCATGCAGTAATTGACTGAAATGGTTGCACTGTGGTGTAGAGCCCTGTGTGTAAAAATGTTTACATACTTACAGTAGCATTAACTGTCTCTGTTTGTGTCTCTATTTCACACACTCTATTTCAGATCTATCTCCGCTTTCTGGACTATCAGCTGGAGAACTCAAATGAGTGTAAGAAAAACTTTGTTGCGATCTATGAAGGAAGTAATGCCATTGAAGATCTAAAGGCGAAGTTCTGCAGCACTGTTGCCAATGACATCACACTTGACAATGCCGTGGGTGTTGTTCGAATGTGGGCCGACGAGACCAGCAAACTGAGCCGGTTCCGTATGCTCTTTACAGTCTTTGCTGAACGTAAGCATTTGTGTACCTTTTCTACTTTCTGCAATTCTATTTAAGTAATAGTTTATCCAAAATAATGAAAATTCTGTCATTACTTTACCCTCATGCCGTTCTATACCTATATGCTGTTATTTTTCAATTGAATGCAAAAGGAGATTTTAGTTTTTAATCAAATTTTCCAACTTTTTGGATTAAATTTTCCTTGATCTTCAATCCTTTGTCTAGGCATACATTATAACTATAAAAAGATCTACAACACACAAAAACCATCTTTAACTAAACAAAATGTGTCAGAATATTGTGCTTCAGTAGTTTCGCACACACAATAACTGACCAATGATACTAGAAGACTGACCAATGGTATTAGATTTCAAACATGTGGTGTAAGAGGTCCATCATGTGGACATTATGGGCATTGCATGTCTGTCTGTTTTGCAGCTCCGTGTTTGGCCAACACATTTTTCTGTCACAGCAACATGTGCATCAACAATACTCTGGTCTGTAATGGTGTTCAGAACTGTGTGTTTCCCTGGGATGAGAACAATTGCAAAGGTATAATTGTGCTTTCACATGACCGTTTTCCAACTAGTGTCGCTATTGAGATGTAAAAGCTTTCTTAAGAATTTTAATGGATAGTTTTGCAAGCAAATTAATGAATCTCTTTCACAGAACTAGATTCAGGGGTTTGACCTCAATGAACTGATGTTCACTAAATTAATGTTGTATATAAAGCACATAATATTTATGCATACTGAATTATTAGTTTATGAAGGATTGGACGTCATGGGTTAAAGGGTTATTATGGAGTGCAGAAAATGCCATGAGCCCTGGTTATGTAAAGCAATGAATAGGATTCATGAATTCAGTTTTATTGTTCTTGTTTAGGTGGATGTTACTCATTTTTCCTCATTCATGGCCCTGTCCTCTTCTGCTTACTTTTGTCTTTGTTGTCTCGTCTCTCTCAGAAAAGAAGTCTAAAAGTTTTTTCCAGCAAATGAGTAAAACTCATTGCACTGTGATTGGAGTGTCCACTGGTGTGGTTTTTCTTCTTCTCATCATATCTGTATTTATACAGATGAAGCAGCCGAGAAAGAAGGTGACTATTTATATTGAGAAATCGCCATTTAGAATGAGAAATTAACAGCCTTCTTTAGTACAGGTGGCAGAAATGCACTTTAAGGGCATATACTTTTTCAACGTTAAAAATGTTTTATTCATCAGCTTCATATATACATAAGCTGTTGATTTCCCTGAAAAGGGTAAACACTGTGGCGCTATCAAAACATTACTAGTGCTTTTGTTTATTTCAGCTTCCCAACAATGCAATATTGACTCAGCCAATGGTGTGACTTTGGGTCTGTTTGTTTGAACAGTGGCGAGGGCAGAGTTCTGCAAAACCTTTGTTTTTGCATTTTTAAAAGGAATTCACTAGTTCGGCTAATTAATTGTAATTTATAATATAATAAGTAAATAAACTGACTTTTATATTTTTAATACATGTTCCTGGTCTAATTGTAAATGATTCACACAGGAGTATTATTCTAAAGAAGAAAATGGATATCCTTAAAATCTTTAACCAAAAGAACATCATCCTGACAGCAGGGCTGGGCGATTTACGATTGTGGCTTCCAAAGATTATAAAAATGACAAGATAATGGTGTGTGTGTGTGTGTCTGTGTGTGTATATACTGTAATTCAAATTATAAAGAAGATAAATAATTGAAAGTAACATTTTTATATATGTACTTTATTTATCTTCTTTATCTTCGTTATATATCTTCTTTATCATTTGAGTTTTACAGTTTAACAAGTTTTTCATTTATTAAGTTTAATAAATGCATGATCTGACAGCATGGATAATACTGAAAAAAGCCATTATTAAAACGAATGATTCAAATTAATGATTAAATTAAAGAATAATAAAACCCATTAAAATTTACTCGACTGATATATTGAATACACAAGTGCAGTCATATTGTGCATGTTTATTGAGCAAGTTATTCCAAATTTTTACTAAAATGTTCTTTACATCTTGAACAACTTTATTTTTTAGATGTTTCAAATCCTTCTTAAAATCAAAAGCGTATCCCTCTTTACAGTTTTTTTTCTCATTGAACATCCTTTTCACTAAAGTAGAATGGTTTGTGAAACTCTATTTTACATATATATATATATATATATATATATATATATATATATATATTTATATATTTATATTTATTATTATTATTATTTTTTTTTTTTTGGTGCATGAACATTTAACATGCAACAACATGTGACATTGCTAATGTGTATTTATCTCCTGCAGGTTTTGAGCCGTAAAGGTTTATTCAGTACTGCAGAGATGCAGGAGGTGCTGGAGCCGCCTCAGTATGAGCTGTTCTCCATGCGGGAAGCTGATCTGCCAGACGAGCTTTCGGAGGAGTTGGGGAATCTACAGAAACTCCGCCGGTCCTCCAGTGGGTCCCACTGCGTCCACGAGCATCACTGTGGTGTTTCGAACAACGCTGCCTCCATTGTTATGGCAACCAGAGCGCATCATCTCTCTCAGGCCTCTGAGGAGCTGAGTACGGTTGTTGGGGCCAGAGGCTGGGGAAGTTTCCATGGACGTAGGAACAGTTCGCGCTCGCACCCTTTCACACACGATCCGCGCTCACACGCTTACAGTGCACAGAGTCTGCACGAGGCACTTGAATATGAAGATCTGGGGCTGGAAGGACGTGTGATGGAAGAAATCGGCTACAATGATGTTTTCGGCCATGGACGCAATGTTGTGATGGTACGTAACCATGCCAACCCTGTCCAGCAGCGTTCCCTCTCTATGGACTTCTGAGTGGAGGGTCAAAATCAGCTGACACTTTTTGTCCTGTTTAAAAATACAATAATATAATATATGCAGGGGCGGAGCTAGGGGGTGGCCGAAGCTTGGCTTCACAATTGCCATTTCTGTCTTTTTTTTATTTTTATCTTGAGCAGAATTTTAGTTTATTAAGACGTCTCTTTACAACCACAACACACGGGAGAATTTTCAGGTGCGCACGCAAACTTTGCTGGTGCAAATCAAACAAAAACGTGCGGAAGGAGACTGTGTGTGTGTGTGTGTGTGTGTGTGTGTGTGTGTGTATATATATAATATAGAAATCGCTTAACAGCTGGGTAAATGCAACATGATTAAATATGGAGATGATTAAAGCAGCTTAAAAACAAAAAAAAATGCATGTATTTGTTATATATGCGTCACATTTATGAACATCACCCTCAAATGTATATTCTGCTATGTGAGCTCATAAGGCACAAATTAAATGTGATGTTTATCTGTAAATTAATGAACAAATAAATGTTCCCTTTCATTTGTACTCAAAAACAGGTATCATTTTGCGGTAGTTGGCAGAATACAAATGGAAATGGATCGCATTTAATAGTGTATAAAATTACAGATTTTACATTTCTAGCATTTGTTTAATGTGCTGCCGCCTTTATAATATTCACATTGTTGCACATGAGGATTTAAAAGAAAACAACTTTTTTTTTTCCCCCTTTGTAATGAGTTTAATTTAAGTATGATAGAATTTATTTATTTTGACAACTAATTGAATGTTAAACATTCAGTGCTTAATTTTTCAGTTGCAAGTTTTTGAAACTGATCTTACAGTCTAGGATTAAGAAAAAAGTAAAAAGTAAAATTCACTCAGTATTACTTGATCTATTCCTTGCACCAATATCTCAGTTACAAATAAGTACAATTAAATGTTTTATTAACAAAGTTAGGGAGGAACACGTTTAAATTATCTATCCAATCAGCACAAGAGGAGGCCTATACATATAGCCGACTCAGCTATATTTCAGTTTTCATCATCCCTCCGCCATCCCAACTCCTTACTCGGCTGGTTCCTATCCCAGCCAAGGATACGGGGGGAGTACTCTGGGTTCAGGCCATATTCTGAGCTCTGAGCCCCCTGTCGGACATCATGCCAAATATGCATACTCTCTTACTCTATCTGATTATTTTTAAGTGTGAACTCGTGAAGTGTATTCAGTTGTGTTGTTGGTACTAAAACAGTCCAGTATGTTATAGTCAAACTATTTTTTTATGTTTGAATAATAAACATTTCTGTGCCACCCCAGACTGGTTGCTGGCCCCTGCCTGGCCACCTCAATATCCTGGCTCTGCCACTGGATACATAGCTGTAAATGTTCACATTTGCCCACATCTTCTTTTATTAATTTATTTCAACATTTTTTCTTGTCATTCTCAGTGACCTCCTTTGCCGTTCCTATAATTGATTTCAAGCCAAGTCAAGTAGTTTTTATTGGTGTTATTCTCATTCCTCAATACTATATTGAAGGGCAAGTTTCTACCACACTTGACAATGGCAGGTTAATTGGCGGTAAATATTTCTTACTGCTTACTACTTCTTACTACTTATTTATAAATGTAATTTATTCCTTTGATGACAAAGCTGAATTTTCAGCATCATTACTCCAGTCTTCAGTTTCACATGATCCTTCAGAAATCATTCAAATATGCTGATTTGATGCTCAAGAAACATTTATTTTTATCAATGTTGAAAACAGTTGTGCTGATTAATATTTTTGTGTAAACCAGGGGTGTCCAATCCCACTTTCCTGCAGAGTTTAGCTCCAACACACCCGCCTGGAAGTTCCCAGTGATGCTAGACCTTTGCTAAATTTCAGAACTGCATACTAATCTTGCTGCTTTTAACATATCTATGGCAGAAATGGTTCTAATTTCAGCACATGATTAGCTGGTTCAGGTGTGTTTATTAGCTGAAAAGTGGCCCTCCAGGAGCAGGATTGGACGCCCATTTTAACAGTACGTCATGGAGAGAGAATGGTTCGGCATAGTTAATGGTTGGCTCTGTGGCAGTTAAGATAGTTTTATGGGCAAAATTGTCATACTGTCAGAAACAACAGTCCCTCATGTAAAACATGCCTTGGCTTCTGCTCCATTAAACCTAAAATTTCCCTCTGGAATAAAGATGTATGTAGACATTAATGTGAAAATACAAGGAATATGGGGAGGTGGGAGGTGTTTTTAGAGGAGGCAGTGATGCTCACTGAGGTTTATTGAGAGAGAGTCAATCATTTCTGAAGTGATGTTAATGGTGTAGCCTACATGGGGATTACCAAGAGGATTGTCATATGAACGTCATTGAGTCATTCTGTGGAAATAAACATCATGTATCAACATAGAAAATGATTTTTGTCATTTTTATTTTATTTTATTGGCTACCGCTTGAATTAGGTTAATATAGTTAACCAAAACTAAAACCATAAACAAAAACTATTTTCTTTACTTACAATAAAATAAATGTTAGCTGAAATAAAATAAAAATGTTAAACCTATTTTATTTCAGCTAGTTGCCGAAACATTTCTCATTTTCATTTAGTTCAACTAGACGTACTAAAATAAATAAAAATGAATAAAAACTCAACAAAATTACTAAAACTAAAATGAAAATGGAACATAAAAAAATAAAAACTAATTAAAATTTTTTTTATATATATAAACTAGTATCTCAGTGATACTAAAATAAAACTGCCTTGAATGGACGTTCATAGATTTTGAGGTTTACACTTTTTTTTTTTTTTAATAATGAAAATAATAATGTCATTAACATTTTTAATAAACTGTTCTTATTAAAGCAGTAAGACACTTGAGATATATTATTATTATTATTATCTATATTTGCATGTTTGTATTGAATATAATCACAATAGAGCACATGCTCTGGGTACTTTATTGCTTAATGCTTAATTTTATGTATTTGAAAAAAAAAAATCTACATTACTTCACAGTTTCTTTCATTTTTCTTTTTAGTATGAGGTATTCCACATATAAAACAGCCCTTAGACGGACATCCATAAATGCATACATGGTTATATGTATTTTTTAATTATTATAATGTAAAATCCCCCCTTTTCATAAATATGTAACCAGATGAGTTAATCGATAATAGAGGTCTATGTTGCAAAAAAATCCCCAATTTCCTTACTCTCCAAAAGACTTTCTTTTTCCCAAATGCACATGGAAACACCCACATGGTTTTGTCTGACATCACTGTGCAGCCAAAGGGCTTTTTATGGCTATATTATGACTGTAGACATAATAACCATAATAACCTGCCCTGTATATCAAACGGTCCAAACTATACAGAAATGTCATGCCCTTTTTCCCTCCTCTGTTTCGCTCTTTCTCATATACTGTAACATACACTATATTGCCAAAAGTTTTGGAACGCCTGCCTTTACATGCACATGAACTTTAATGTCATCCTATCTGTGGGGTTTAATATGGAGTTGGCCCACCCTTTGCAGCTATAACAGCTTCAACTCTTCTGGGAAGGCTTTCCACAAGGTTTAGGTTTTTAGTGTGTTAATGGAAATTTTTGACCATTCTTCTAGAAGCGCATTTGTGAGATCAGGCACTGATGTTGGACGAGAAGGCCTGGCTCGCAGTCTCTGCTCTAATTCATCCCAAAGGTGTTCTATCGGGTTGAGGTCAAGTCAAGTTCCTCCACACCAAACTCACTCATCCATGTCTTTATGCACCTTGCTTTGTAACCCCTGAAAAACCACACACCATAATTTAAAACTTTACACTTGGCACAATGCAGTCAGGCAAGTACCGTTCTCCTGGCAACCGCCAAACCCAGACTCGTTCATCGGATTGCCAGACAGGGAAGCGTGATTCGTCACTCTAGAGAACACGTCTCCATTGCTCTAGAGTCCAGTGGCGGCGTGCTTTACACCACTGCATCCGACGCTTTGCATTGTAATTGGTGACGTAAGGCTTGGATGCAGCTGCTCGGCCATAAAAACCCATTCCATGAAGCTCTCTATGCAGTGTTCTTGAGCTAATCTGAAGGCCACACAAAGTTTGGAGGTCTGTAGCTATTGACTCTACAGAAAGTTGGCGACTTCTTCACACTGTTTACCTCAGCATGCGCTGACCCCGCTCTGTGATTTTATGTGGCCTACCACTTCGTGGCTGAGTTGCTGTTGTTCCCAATGGCTTCCACTTTGTTATAATACCACTAACAGTTGACTGTGGAATATTTAGTAGTGAGGAAATTTCACGAATGGACTTATTGCGCAGGTGGCAACCTATCATGGAAAAAACGCTTGAATTCACTGATTTGAAGGGGTGTCCCAATACTTTTGGCAATATAGTGTATTTCAGATGATTTTTTTATTTTATCACATGTGTTCTTTGATTTTGTACATGTACTTTTATTCTGATCCATGTTCTTGTTCTGTCTCTGCCCTGATATTTGAGTTCACTTGACCATTTTGGTGAGCCTTTATGGTTTGTCTATATCATAGTCATGTAGGCTAACACTTCCTAGATTGTCATGTGGAGTTTTGTTATTTTAAATACAGTAAATCTACATTTGTTTTCTTCATGTCTCACTGAGCCCTGTATATGTGTGTGTCGGAGGTAATGCATTACAAGTAACTTGAGTTACGTAATAAAATTACTTTTTCAAGTAACTAGTAAAGTAACACATTACTTTTAAAATTTACAACAAAATATTTGAGTTACCTTTTCAAATAAGTAACACAAGTTATTTTGTTTCCCCATGTATTGACTGACAGCTCTCCTGTCCCCATGTTGAGAAAAAAACGTGCAGAGGCATAAACTGTGCGTAAACATGAGGGTTATTGTAGTTCTAGAATAAATGTGAGCAAGCACTAAAAAAGATTCAGTATTCCTCAAAATGAATAAAATCAGTCAAATGCAAAATGTTGAACTTATTGGTGAAGTAAGTGTTAAACTTTCTTCTACCGCGTCCTATTCTTCTGTTATCCAGAATGGCAGCACAGCTGAAAGGTTTGTTTGAGCGATGCCCTCTACTGTACACGCGTGAATGTGCACTTCCTTCAGCCTTATTATTTCAATTTTGGTGTGAAAGGGTCTTTACATTTGCCCAAAAATAAAACTTTTTTGTTATAAAAAAAAAAAAAACAGCCCAGGTGAGGAAAAGTAATGCAACACTTTACTTTTCTTAAAAAGTAACTAATGCAATATTGTAATGCATTACTTTTCAAAGTAACTTTTAATAATATTTAATAATATTTAAAGAATCTATTTAACAGATTTGGCAGCCATCTTTAGTAATAAATGCGTATAACCGGAATGTTTATTGAAGTCAAAATAAGCGAGGCATTTAGCTTTGATTTCTTTCAGGTTCTCTATCTAGAAGCTTGAAAACAATTGCACCTAGAGCATGGTCAGCGCATGCTGAGGCGCACAGTGTGCAGAAGTCGCCAACTTTCTGCAGAGTCAACAGCTACAGACCTCCAAACTTCACGTGCCCTTCAGATTAGCTCAACACACACACACACACACACACACACATATATATAATCTCAGCGGCATTAGTTTGTTTATTGATTAGATGAACTTGCTGCTGTGAATTAATAAATTATAAAGATGCTACAGTGAAAATGCTATGCTTTCCTCAACTGAGCATACTGCAATATTGTGTGCACATGCTGACTGCACTGTAGACAAAGTTACCAGTATTGCAATTCCTTTAATCACATCTATAAATCAGGCCTATTGATAACGCAGGCAAACGCTGTGAAATTTGGTCAGTTTCAATATTTATGATACCATACCTGGGCTGATCCCATAATATACTTTATGTGCATACTAGTTTTTTTGTGATCAAATGTTCACCCTATAATTTGTCATTTAGGTGCAATTGTTTTCAAGCTTCTAGATAGAACTGAAAGAAATCAATGCTAAATGCCTCGCTTAAAAGGCATGTAAAATGGATTTTGACTTCAATAAACATTCCAGTTATACGCATTTAGTACTAAAGATGGCTGCCAAACCTGTTAAATAGATTCTTCAAATATTATTCATTTGTTATGCAAATATGATCCAGATGGGCAGATATTTTATTTATTGTGAAATAAATTAATTATCCCTTAAAGCATTATGAAATATATAATGAATGTGACAAAAATAAAAACAGTTTTACCTCCAGAAATCAATTGCAGTTTTTAATGATAGTTCAGTCTACAACCATACATGTTTTACAGTCTCTTAGATTGCAAGAGGGCATTTTTATGAATTCAACCTTAATTATGTAATAATATTAATTATGTAATATACCACATGATCTTGTTTTTTTTTTCAGACTTTTTATGATCCTTGTGAAACTGCAATAAGCACAAAGGCTAAATGGAATCTTGATTATTTTATTAATTATTCTTTTAGTTTTGGATTACTGGTGGTTTCAGGTTGCACACAAAAAAGTGCATGCTGTGAACTCACCATGTGACATTTTTGTGACATAATCATTACCCTTTGTTCTGTACATATTTGACTGTTCTGTACTGAAAAACTTTATGGGATCACACTTTATGAGAAATTTTACAACCGGCCCTGTGGTATATGTTGCTTTGTCATTGTTAGGTAACGGAAAAGCAGAAAAAATCTTTCAGTCAAGAACTAAGTACCGGCAAATGGCTAAGTAGACGTTTATTGAATAAAACTGCAGTTCAACTTTTGATATACCAAAAATACACTTTCCATACAATATCGCTTTTGTAAATAAATAAAGTATGGTTTGAAAATAATCAACTAAAATTTTGTCTTTTTCAAGCTCAGCTATTTTTTTTTATACATTTCAAGTATGCTTTATACTGTTATGCAGACAGCAGTACAATTGCCTATCAACAGGCATCACAAATATATGTATACAAATAAATAAACATTTATTCTATCTGAACTCATATGTGGATACACACTAACATTCACATGATTTCATACTGTGATTTCATGATGGCTCATTTAATGATTGGTCAAAGAAGGCTCTGTTAGAATAGGCCATGAGAGGCAGTCGCTCCCCCAGCACGGCTTCTCTGAAATTGCGTCGTCTCCACGCGTACACAATACTGTTCAGAAAACCCTGGAGTGACACTGACAGCGCCTGTACAACAACACATGGCATATGCTTTTAAAGGGGACATAACATACAGTTTCTGCCAATCTCATGTTAATCTTGAGTACCTATAGAGTAGTACTGCATCCTTCATATGTCTGAAGAGTCTTTAGTTTTATCATATTTATAAAAGACAGATACGTTGTACCGATTATTTCTGGAAATAGCCGAACTCGTGAAGGCGTGCAGCGGGCGGAGCTAAAGAATCTTGAGCACACACACACACACACACACACACACAATACATCATGGCATTATCCCTGGATAACTTTCAATTCACTACTATACGTTTGTGTTGTTGACATTATATGCACTTACGCTCGCCGATTGCCAACAAAACACATTTGATGCAGTTTCACTCACTGCCTGTGGTTTCGACTCGTGACCGGGAACAAACAAACACACTTACAGAACTGGTTGCGCCACGGACTTTTCTGAGTTTTTTGTCGGTATGTTGCTCTCTATCCCTGCTTCTTCCGGCAGTAGCTCCTCACGGGCCTGCCCGGCTGCGTGTGGTGCTCTCATCGCCGCTAAGGATCTTCACCAATTCTGTGTGGTTTGCTTGGGCCTCAAGCACGAAGAAGAGGCCATAGAGAATCCGGAGAACTGCAGTCACTGCCTAGTGCTGCCTAAGAAACTCCTGCGACGCCGCCTTAAAGTTGCTGCTACCCAGTGCGGTGAGCTCGACTTTTCGGACTTAGATGTGGGACACGGTGACGACAGCGCGCTACCGGGGACCTCCCGGGATGCGACTGCTCTTATCTGGGCTGACCAGCCCAATCCTGAGTTCCCCGAAGAGAACATCTTCGCGGGCAACCCCCCGCTCGCCGACGATACGGCCAGGTCCGGTGATGACGACGACGCGGGCCTTCTCGGGGTCTCAGGCGAGGAGGCCATCCCGCTCTCTGGTATTCCCCAGGCTAGCGCCCCTGTGGCCGTGCCTCAAGCCATCCTCCTGGATTTGTGTGGGCGAGCGAGCGGCCGCCCGTCTCAACATTGAGTGGCCAGCTCCACAGAGCGGACGACCTGGGCCAACAGCTGGACAAGGGATCTCCCTTGCCTGCACTATGGAAGGAGATCATCACGGTTAACGACCTCGCTCTCTGTAACGCTCGTCAGGCCGTTCAAGCCTGCGGGCACTCCATGGCGCTTTCCGTGGTAGGAGAGCGTGCGCTCTGGCTCAAAAAGAAAAGACGTATTGCAGGCGCCCCAGTAGCCCCAGTAGCTCTTTGGCCCCGCTGTCACTCTGATGCAACAACGATGTGACGACATGAAGGAGGACGAAGCCTTCAAGTTGTGCCTTCCTATCGTCTGCAGTTTGCTATGAAACCCCCACATTTCAGCAGCGTTCACTTTTCTCATACAGAGGAAAGCACAGCGCACGTATTGAAGGAGGAAATCTCCTCTCTTCTGAGCAAAGGTGCAATTCAGGTGGTACCCCCCAATCTGATAAACCAGGGTTTTTATTCTCGTTATTTCCTGGTTCCAAAGAAGGACGGTTTCCTCCGTCCTATTCTGGATCTCAGGGTGTTGAACAAACATTTGAGGAAATACAATTTCAGAATGTTAACTCATGGTTCGCTCGCCTGCACCATAAAACGGAACGACTGGTTCACATCGGTCGATCTGAAAGATGCTTTTTTCCACATAAGCATTTATCCACCACACAGGAAGTTTCTTCGTTTCGCCTATCAAGGCATTTGTTACGAATTCACGGTCCTGCCCTTTGGGTTAAGCCTAAGCCCCCGCACATTTTGGGCTTGACTCCCCTGAGAATGTCTGGTCTACGGATCCTGACATACATAGACGATTGGCTCATCATAGCCGATTCGAGGGAAAAGGTGTTGCAGGACACCTGCCGCGTGCTCGCGCACATCACATCACTGGGCTTCAGGGTGAATGTGAACAAGAGCAATTTAACACCCAGCCAGAATGTGATCTTCCTAGGCATGGAGCTGAACTTAGTCTCCATGCGAGCACGTCTCTCACAGGAGCGCGTTTTCTCTCTAATGGACTGTCTGTCGCAGTTTAGAGAGGGGGCGAGGGTGCAATATCGCACATGTCTCAGGCTACAGGGTCTTATGGCTTCATCTATCCAGGTTTTGCCACTAGGACTCCTGAGAATGAGGGCGTTCATGAAGTGGGTTTTGTCACTACATTTCAGCCCGTTACACGATCGTTGCCGCTCTGTAACAGTGACGCGCACCTGCGCTGCAGCTCTGCGCCACTGGAAGAACGT
Source organism: Rhinogobio ventralis (assembly GCA_039654625.1). NCBI lineage: Eukaryota > Metazoa > Chordata > Actinopteri > Cypriniformes > Gobionidae > Rhinogobio > Rhinogobio ventralis. Next base: position 18,309,226 of record CM077206.1, on the reverse strand, counting down.
GGACTTTTACGCACAGGGCGCCCCTCTGGGGACGGTTATGTTGCGGAAAGTTGTGACGTCGGATGCGTCCTTAACAGGCTGGGGTGCCACCCAAGAGGGCAGAACTGTGAATGGTTTGTGGCCGAGCAAACTACGTTCAGAGAACATAAATTATTTAGAGCTTCTGACCATTTGGAAGGCTCTGAATCATTTTCTGCCTCGTCTGCAGGGACATCATGTGCTCGAACGCTGCGACAATACTACGGCAGTGGCTTATATCAATCGTCAAGGCGGCGTGTGCTCATCGAAACTTCATGCTCTAGCTTACAAGCTTTCGGTATGGAGCAGGCGATTTTTCCTGTCGTTACGCGCGACTCATGTTCCAGGGATTCTGAACAGAGACGCGGATCTTCTATCGAGGGGGAACCCGCTCTTCGGAGATTGGCGCCTGCATCCTCGGTTAGTAGACATGATATGGATGAGATTCGGACAGGCGTCCGTAGATCTATTCGCCTCGTGCGAAAACAGCCATTGTCCTATGTTCTTCTCGCTAAAGGACTTGGACGCGCCCCTCGGGGTGGACACACTGGCCCACCCGTGGCCCAGAGTGCTGCTGTATGCCTTTCCTCCCCTGTGCCTGATAATTCCCACACTGGCCAGGGTGAAAGAGGGGCGCCTGTCTCTCATTCTGATAGCGCCCAGGTGGCCTAAAGCACCCTGGCTGGCGGAGATAATCCCTCTGTTACATGCCCAGCCGTGGCGCCTCCCCCTCCACACAGACCTATTGTCTCAAGCGAACGGGGAGATTTATCACCCACACCCGGACAGGGTAGCTCTCTGGGCTTGGCCCATGAGAGGACGAACCTGAGCGCGTTAGGGCTTCCCCCGTGTGTGGTGGCTACTATACAGAATGTCAGGGCCGTTTCTACACGGTCCTTATATGGCTGTAAGTGGCAAGTGTTCGATGAGTGGTGTGATGGGCGGGGGTGCACTTCATATCAGTGTTCAGTTTCTGATATTTTGTGTTTCCTCCAAGACCTTATGGATAAGGGAAGGTCATTTTCCACTATTAAGGTCTATCTGGCAGCTATCTCTGCTTGTCATGTGGGTTTTGAGGGCTCAACGGTTGGGCAGCATCCTCTAATCCGCAGATTTATGAAGGGTGCCCATCGCTCGTTCCCAGTCATTAGGAGAACGATTCCTGGATGGGACCTCTCCATGGTGCTGGAAGCTCTGTCTCAATTCCCTTTTGAGCCTCTGGGAAATATTTCCTTAAAATTGCTGTCCTACAAGACAGCCTTGCTTTTGGCCTTGGCGTCAGCCAAACGTGTCAGTGAGTTACATGCATTCTCGGTTCACCCCTCGTGCATTAAATTCTCTCTGGGTGGAGATAAGGTTTTCCTTAAGCCTAATCCAGCCTTCATGCCGAAATGTTTCCCTGCGTTCACATCGGAGGTGTTGGAGCTGTCCGCCTTTCACCCTCCGCCCTTTTCCTCCGCGGAGGATCAAAGGTTGAATGCCCTGTGTCCGGTCCGTGCGTTACAGATGTATTTGGCTAGGACCAGTGCGGTCCGGAAGAGTGACCAACTCTTTGTTTCATGGGCTCCTCCCCACAAAGGGGATCCCCTGTCTAAGCAACGCCTTTCACATTGGCTTGTGGACGCTATAGTATTGGCTTATGAATCGAAGGGAGTGCAACCCCCAGGGGACATCAGAGCTCATTCCACGAGGGGCTTAGCCGCCTCTTGCGCTCTGTTCAGGGGAGTATCATTGCAGGATATCTGCTCTGCTGCCAGTTGGGCTTCTCCCCATACGTTTGTGCGTTACTATAGGCTGGATGTCACCAGAACCTCGGTAGCACATTCGGTTTTGGGGGTGGGGTCTTCATAACCCTGCCTTCTTTTGTGTGGGCCACACACGTTTTATGCCCTGCTTGTACACCGCAGTTACGAGTGTGCGTCGGTGTGGTGGGTTCATGATTATGAGACGTGTCAAGCACCGCCCCGTGGGGTGACCGTCTCGTTACGACAGTAACCTATTGTTTTCAGATACTCTTTAAACCTCTGATATTGAACAACAAGGCACTATCATTACACAATACACTCACTGATACACAATATATTTTGTGTATGCAATTTGCAATATAAACAAGCAAGATTGTGAGTGTGATCGATTTTAAACAACAGTTCAGTAAACAAGAAGTTAATACTGAGTAACCTACCTAAGACACAATATTGCTATTTAATTTGTCTGCTTTTTACTTCGCAAACGAGAATGTTGTGCATGTCCAAGCTACATGCATTCCTGAATGAATCAGCATTTGAAAATGAATCAGTTAGGTAAATGATTCAATGAGTCACTCATACAGTCAGTCACTTGTTCTATTCAAGAATTAAGGCCCGTTCACACCAAGGATGATAACTATAATGATAAAGAAATAGTTCTAAAAATCGTTCTAAATATAAAAGCATAGCAGAATCCACACCACAAATCTAATGATAACGGCACATAGAAACAATAACGTTAGAATCACTCTTAGAACGTTTTTAAAGAGCTCAAGCATTTAAAGCAGCAGACGACAAACCTGCAGTGCAGGCTTAGAATAAACAGAGCAGTTTGTTAGTGTGGATGCTAATATAGTTATCATTATTATTGTGAACGGAGCTTTAATCAGCATTTTTCAATGAATCAGTTGAGTGAAAGATTTAATGACACTCATACGAATTGGAAAAGATTTTTGCTAAATCATACGTATTTGTTGAGTTGCTCAATTCATATGATTTCGTACGAATGACCTAACCTCAAACCCTAAGGCCTCAAAACCTACCCGTCACAGTGGTTTAGACAAATCGTACAAATTCATACAAGCGAGGTTGTACGAATTTGTACAAATTAGGCACCTTGTACAAATCCGTACGAATTGGTCATAAGATAGCATTGGACCACAATACCATGCAGAAAGAGTCAATGAAAAATCCCTACTAATGCAGATGCGTTACTATTTACTAATGCACAATCCTACACACCTATCCACACACACATATATATATATATATATATATATATATATATATATATATATACTCACCTAAAGGATTATTAGGAACACCTGTTCAATTTCTCATTAATGCAATTATCTAATCAACCAATCACATGGCAGTTGCTTCAATGCATTTAGGGGTGTGGTCCTGGTCAAGACAATCTCCTGAACTCCAAACTGAATGTCAGAATGGGAAAGAAAGGTGATTTAAGCAATTTTGAGCATGGCATGGTTGTTGGTGCCAGACGGGCCGGTCTGAGTATTTCACAATCTGCTCAGTTACTGGGATTTTCACGCACAACCATTTCTAGAGTTTACAAAGAATGGTGTGAAAAGGGAAAAACATCCAGTATGCGGCAGTCCTGTGGGCGAAAATGCCTTGTTGATGCTAGAGGTCAGAGGAGAATGGGCCGACTGATTCAAGCTGATAGAAGAGCAACTTTGACTGAAATAACCACTCGTTACAACCGAGGTATGCAGCAAAGCATTTGTGAAGCCACAACACGCACAACCTTGAGGCGGATGGGCTACAACAGTAGAAGACCCCACCGGGGTCCACTCATCTCCACTACAAATAGGAAAAAGAGGCTACAATTTGCACGAGCTCACCAAAATTGGACAGTTGAAGACTGGAAAAATGTTGCCTGGTCTGATGAGTCTCGATTTCTGTTGAGACATTCAGATGGTAGAGTCAGAATTTGGCGTAAACAGAATGAGAACATGGATCCATCATGCCTTGTTACCACTGTGCAAGCTGGTGGTGGTGGTGTAATGGTGTGGGGGATGTTTTCTTGGCACACTTTAGGCCCCTTAGTGCCAATTGGGCATCGTTTAAATGCCACGGCCTACCTGAGCATTGTTTCTGACCATGTCCATCCCTTTATGACCACCATGTACCCATCGTCTGATGGCTACTTCCAGCAGGATAATGCACCATGTCACAAAGCTCGAATCATTTCAAATTGGTTTCTTGAACATGACAATGAGTTCACTGTACTAAAATGGCCCCCACAGTCACCAGATCTCAACCCAATAGAGCATCTTTGGGATGTGGTGGAACGGGAGCTTCGTGCCCTGGATGTGCATCCCACAAATCTCCATCAACTGCAAGATGCTATCCTATCAATATGGGCCAACATTTCTAAAGAATGCTTTCAGCACCTTGTTGAATCAATGCCACGTAGAATTAAGGCAGTTCTGAAGGCGAAAGGGGGTCAAACACAGTATTAGTATGGTGTTCCTAATAATCCTTTAGGTGAGTGTATATATATATATATATATATATATATATATATATATATATATATATATATATATATATATACACACAGGTGCTGGTCATATAATTAGAATATCATCAAAAAGTTGATTTATTTCACTAATTCCATTCAAAAAGTGAAACTTGTATATTATATTCATTCATTACACACAGACTGATATATTTCAAATGTTTATTTCTTTTAATTTTGATGATTATAACTGACAACTAAGGAAAATCCCAAATTCAGTATCTCAGAAAATTTGAATATTGTGAAAAGGTTCAATATTGAAGACACCTGGTGCCACACTCTAATCAGCTAATTAACTCAAAACACCTGCAAAGACAAAAAGGACTGCACTGCTGCTGAGTGGTCCAAAGTTATGTTCTCTGATGAAAGTAAATGTTGCATTTCCTTTGGAAATCAGGGTCCCAGAGTCTGGAGGAAGAGAGGAGAGGCACACAATCCACGTTGCTTGAGGTCCAGTGTAAAGTTTCCACAGTCAGTGATGGTTTGGGGTGCCATGTCATCTGCTGGTGTTGGTCCACTGTCATCTGCTGGTGTTGGTCCACTGTGTTTTCTGAGGTATACCAGGAAGTTTTAGAGCACTTCATGCTTCCTGCTGCTGACCAACTTTATGGAGATGCAGATTTTATTTTCCAACAGGACTTGGCACCTACACACAGTGCCAAAGCAACCAGTACCTGGTTTAAGGACCATGCTATCCCTGTTCTTAATTGGCCAGCAAACTCGCCTGACCTTATTGTGAAGAGGAAGATGCGATATGCCAGACCCAACAATGCAGAAGAGCTGAAGGCCACTGTCAGAGCAACCTGGGCTCTCATAACACCTGAGCAGTGCCACAGACTGATCGAGTCCATGCCACGTCGCATTTCTGCAGTAATTCAGGCAAAAGGAGCCCCAACTAAGTATTGAGTGCTGTACATGCTCATACTTTTCATGTTCATACTTTTCAGTTGGCCAAGATTTCTAAAAATCCTTTCTTTGTATTGGTCTTAAGTAATATTCTAATTTTCTGAGATACTGAATTTGGGATTTTCCTTAGTTGTCAGTTATAATCATCAAAATTAAAAGAAATAAACATTTGAAATATATCAGTCTGTGTGTAATGAATGAATATAATATACAAGTTTAACTTTTTGACTGGAATTAGTGAAATAAATAAACTTTTTGATGATATTCTAATTATATGACCAGCACCTGTGTGTATATATATATATATATATATACACTCACCTAAAGGATTATTAGGAACACCATACTAATACTGTGTTTGACCCCCTTTCGCCTTCAGAACTGCCTTAATTCTACGTGGCATTGATTCAACAAGGTGCTGAAAGCATTCTTTAGAAATGTTGGCCCATATTGATAGGATAGCATCTTGCAGTTGATGGAGATTTGTGGGATGCACATCCAGGGCACGAAGCTCCCGTTCCACCACATCCCAAAGATGCTCTATTGGGTTGAGATCTGGTGACTGTGGGGGCCATTTTAGTACAGTGAACTCATTGTCATGTTCAAGAAACCAATTTGAAATGATTTCAGCTTTTTGACATGGTGCATTATCCTGCTGGAAGTAGCCAGCAGAGGATGGGTACATGGTGGTCATAAAGGGATGGACATGGTCAGAAACAATGCTCAGGTAGGCCGTGGCATTTAAACGATGCCCAATTGGCACTAAGGGGCCTAAAGTGTGCCAAGAAAACATCCCCCACACCATTACACCACCACCACCAGCCTGCACAGTGGTAACAAGGCATAATTGATCCATGTTCTTATTCTGTTTACGCCAAATTCTGACTCTACCATCTGAATGTCTCAACAGAAATCGAGACTCATCAGACCAGGCAACATTTTTCCAGACTTTAACTGTCCAATTTTGGTGAGCTCATGCAAATTGTATCCTCTTTTTCCTATTTGTAGTGGAGATGAGTGGTACCCGGTGGGGTCTTCTGCTGTTGTAGCCCATCCGCCTCAAGGTTGTGCGTGTTGTGGCTTCACAAATGCTTTGCTGCATACCTCGGTTGTAACGAGTGGTTATTTCAGTCAAAGTTGCTCTTCTATCAGCTTGAATCAGTCGGCCCATTCTCCTCTGACCTCTAGCATCAACAAGGCATTTTCGCCCACAGGACTGCCGCATACTGGATGTTTTTTTTTCCTTTTCACACCATTCTTTGTAAACTCTAGAAATGGTTGTGCGTGAAAATGCCAGTAACTAAGCAGATTGTGAAATACTCAGACCGGCCCATCTGGCACCAACAACCATGCCACGCTCAAAATTGCTTAAATCACCTTTCTTTCCCATTCTGACATTCAGTTTGGAGTTCAGGAGATTGTCTTGACCAGGACCACACCCCTAAATGCATTGAAGCAACTGCCATGTGATTGGTTGATTAGATAATTGCATTAATGAGAAATTGAACAGGTGTTCCTAATAATCCTTTAGGTGAGTGTATATATATAATTAAGTTTGGTCACACTTTAGTTTAGGGTCCACTACGACTTTTGCCTCAATAAACTCCTAATTACTGCTTATTAATAGTTAGTAAGGTTGTTAAGTTTAGGTATTGGGTAGGATTAAGGGATGTAGAATATGGTCATGCCGAATAAGGCATTAATATGTGCTTTATAATTACTAATAAACATCCAATATCCTAGTAATATGCATGCTAATAAGCAACTAGTTAATAGTGAGAATTGGACCCTAAACTAAAGTATTACCAAAGTTTTTTAACAGAACATGTTCTAGTTAGAAAACGTGTTTTACCTGTATGACATAGAGGGGGAAGAGATGTGGTATCTTAGATTGTGGGAAGGACAGACAGATGAGAACCAGAGCTGAAAAAATTAATCAAAACATAATTTAGTTTAAAATGACAAATACAACCATTCATATTCAGGGAAATACATTCAGACATTATTGCATATGTGTAGCATTTGAGGACACGTGTGTGTTATTGTACTGACCTGGTGTCCAGCAGAAAATGATAACAAGGATCATGTATCGAGCCGAGGACCAAATCCCACCTGGATGTCTTTGTGACATTGTAAACATGCTTGTGTTCTCATAATGCCTATAACAGCTATGTAACCTACAGTACACCACCTACAGGATGACAGAGATTATTTAAATACAACACCTACAGTGACTCCAAAAGTATCTGGACACTTAAAATGTCTGAATGTCATTGCATTAGATTATTTTAAAGACACTTTTCAAGCAAAACATGACATATTAAGTCCACTATGGATTTTCATGGCAAGTGACGAAATTAATGAAAAATGTCAAATGATGTGATTTGTGATCAGTATTATTTGTAAACGTGTGTACCCACTGTGCAGCTGATGATGACAATCAACACACTGCTGAGAGTGAAAACACGAATGAACTCAGCATGACCCCCATCCTGTTGGACAAAAGACAGCATAATGGGAACAGCTCCAGCGATGATTTAGCATAACTTGTTGTCTATCAATTTCTTACCACTGTTGAGCAGGAGTCATTTGAGAGATGCAGGAAGAGAATGCAGCTGCAAGATGAAGCAGACATGAATTTAGTTAAATGACACACATATGCGTACGTTGCACACGCTCACATACAGAAACTCATTCTCACCTGCCACAGAACTTGGCGGAGGGCCCTCTGCTGCCGTGTGTCATATCAGGCATGTGTGCTTGTTTATTTGCTGGTGTGAGAGTAGCTTCCATAACTCTGACGGTATTAATATAGACGAGGTATCCAATTATTGGTACAAGCCTTTAGAAATGACATGTAAGCATATAGATCATTACATACAGATTGCAATCATATTTATCATGTTACTTTATCATATATACATAAATCATATTTAAATGCATTTAAGAAAACTAAATGGAACTACTCACCACGCAATTACATAGATAAGACAAAACCTCTTCCTCCTGCGTGATAACTGTGACTGTGAATACATTAAAAATGAAAAATTAGCACAATATGTCTAAATCTGTTTTAAATTTCTTTTTTCACTTTAGTTTTATTTAATATTTTAGTTAACTAAAACTAAAATTGAAACCAAAACAATAAAAACCATAAACTTGAACTGCAATAAAAAATGTATAAGGCAACATTTATCATGTTCATTTAGTTCAACTAAAATAACTAAAACTGAAATAAAAATGAATAAAAACTATATAGACCTATTTAAGAAAAACTAATTGAAAGGACAAAAACAAAACAAAATTACTAAAACTTTAAAATAATTAAAATATATAATATATAAATTAAATATATAAAAATAAAACCTAATTCAAAATATTAATAAAAACTATAATAGTATCTCAGTGATACTAAAACAATGTTTTTAGTCAATGTTTTGTTGAGTGTCGAGTGCATTTTTATTTAAATATGTCTGTATAGCTTTATTTATATTTATTAGTTTTAGTTTATTTACTTTGGGTTATTTAGTACCTCAAATTAAACTAAATGAAGATGAGAATTGGTGCCTTGGCAACTAGCTGAAATAAAATAAGTTAATTTTTTAATATTTTATTTCAGTTTACATTTATTTTATTTCAAGTAACACATTTTTTAAATATGGTTTTAGATTTAGTTAACGACAGCAACACTTGAGTTACCTTGAGTTAAAATATTATTTATTATGACTGAACTACATTAGGTTACAATAAAAAACATTTTAGTGTAGGGTACTTCTAAGATACGTACTGCACAGACATAATTACAGTAGGGGAGAGTGGGGTAAGTTGAGCCCTTTTTTTACTTATGTGGTCCTCAAGATAAAATAAGGCAGAAGTACAATGAAAGTATCTAAAGTAATTTCAGGATGTTTCCTATCATTATAAATGATCAAAATACATCTATGACAAAGGGTTCTAAAAATATGGCTTCTTATAAAAAAAGTGTTCCTGTGGCTCAATTTACCCCAGGTTAGGGGTAAGTTAATACGAGTCAGTGGGTAAGTTGCACCATCTGGGAGTAAATGGACCATCTAATTGAATCTGAATCAAACCCATGTGAGATTGTAAAGATAATTTACCTCTTTTAAAAACACCTTCAATAATCAAATTTCTTTTTAAAAATTCTTCTTTTTTTAAAGCTAACTTAAACAACATAAAACCAAACAAATTAAGTTGAAATTTCAATGTCTTTAATTGTTTGTATTTCTGAAACAATATGTTGAACACCAAAGTTGTAACCTTCCCAAAAACAGACTAAACAGAGTTTGTTGAATAAAATTAAATAAAAATTTTATTAAATAAAAATAAATTAGAATGAATAAATGAATATCACTGAAACTAATATACATTTTAGTCAAAAGGTTCTTGGCATGGTAGTTTTTCTGCAATATTAAACATGTTAGGTCATTAGGGACATTAGGGAAAGATATATATGGTTAAGCATCTTCTGGTTCTTATCAGAGAAGGATTTGGTGTACTTGTACATTGTTCCTATCAAATAAAGTCAAACTATTTTTTTAAAGAAAATTATAAACTAAACCAGTTGTGTAACATTACATTGCAATTATACCAGTTTATACTTCAGAGATTTAACTTAAAGGTGGGCTAAATGCTTTCTGGTAACCGATGTTGATATTCGACAAACACGCCCCTATTTTGATAGCTCCGCCCCACACATACGTAACCCAGGCAATGACTATGGCGTGTTACTATGGTAATCCAGGTTGAATGTTCAATGAAAAGTCATTCCTTCCATCCCAAAAACACAAACAGTTCTCATGAACAACTCGATAGCATGAGCACGACAGTCCAACTAACGAACATATTACAATTATGACGATCACGAAAAGAGGAACCAAAGGAAACAAACACATATAGGAGTATATTATCTTACTTTTCGGACACATTTTGGGAGCTGACGCTTGAAACAGAAAGTGAGGAGATTTAGACGCTCCAGGCTTATCGGGTGTAGAAATGAATGGGTCTTTATCATCGCTGAAGTGAACGACAATATGATCGCAAATGAACAAACAAGCGAACATGACACACGAGCATATTCAAGCAAAAGTCAGCATATATTAGTTCTGTGAAACAAAACAAAATCAATGTTACTCGCCTATCGAGAAGAAATAAAGCAACTTGAGTTCTCTCCAGCGCTGGAAAGCTGATACTTCTTGCCTGATCGTAAGCCTTCTTTTGTTCCACAGACATCTTCCACTTTAGTTTTTTATCTGCATTCTCTCTCTTTCTACCATCTATCTGCCATCTCGCTCTTTCATTTCTCTTTTTCTGTCATCGCTCGGCTAATGTCCTGTGTGTCATGTCTTTTGAATAATGATGTGCACTGAGCGATCTCGTCTCCCCATCATTAGTAGACACGCCCCTTACTGCTGATTGGCTACAAGTTTGTTTTGGTACTCGGCCCAAGACACTTTTCTAATTCATTTTAAAAATATCACTTACCCCACCTTTAACTACAGTGCCTTATGGTGGGGTAATTTAAAATGCTGGCTCAATTTACCCCTCAGTATCTGGCTCACTTTGACCCATAGCTGCCATTTTGGACAAAACTAGCTAGCTTACCAATTCAGGCTAATATTTAGCTGAATGATTTGCATGGTTTTATACATTGCTAAATTACCAATAAAGATCATAAATATTTTAGACCTGGACAAATTTGCTTTGCTGTAACAGCCATTACATATGTTATGCTAAAATTTTACTTTGACAAGCCAAAAACAGTTTTTAAAGTAAATGGGTGCCTTCCACTCCTCCCATGTGCTTCTCCTTTTCACAGTCTGGCAGAAATAATGGGTGGTTCCAAAATATATGGTCACATGACAATAAAAGTGTACAGTTGCCAAGATAAAGGGGGTGGGTCAACTTACCCACTGGCACATCTTAACCCACTCTCCCCTATGTGACTAAAGAAAATACAGGAGGAATGTGGCACAACCTGACCGGTCTCAGACTCATAGCTCATAACATTCATAGCTGCTATCATGTAAGGAAATACCAGTGACATTGATTTAATTTATATAACAGTGACAGTGTGTGTGTGTGTGTGTAAGCAGCAACCCTGCTCACCTGCATTTCAAATGCTTCTTGCTCTGCTTTTTCCCTCCATACTTGAAACATATGTGCTGACTCACAGGCATAAATAATGACAAGCAAAAATGAGACGCAGTAGAAGGCCTGGGACAAGACAGAGAGTTAATGCTTGAACAGTGAAAGCTTTGGACACACATGACTGCATTTATGTTTGATTTAAACATGTTTGACAATTCAATTTAAAGGCGTATGCGATGCTTTAATTTGTTTTGACAAATGAAAATGTGTATTGTGGTGGCCTCATAAATAAATATCCTCCTGTAAATAATAAACAGATCCACTGTGTCAACTCGGGCAGTGCATGCATCGGTGGTTCTATATGTGCAAATATCAATTGTTTCAATTGCTTTATGGCAACACACAATAATGCTGGAAACATACAAAGCACTGAATAAACATCTGCTGTGTAATTCGACACCAATGTCTCACTGTTACCAAGATGTTCATTTCTCAGCTGTTCAAGGAAGTTGTTGCATAATAAGGACATTATTCAGTAAATGCACTATATAGGATCTTGTGTCGGAGACACACACACACAAAAAAACCCTAAGTATTTATTTTTCTGCATTGAATGTGCACTTGTATAAGTATCCTGGTTGAAGATATAAACAAATATTTTTATTAGACTTATGCAATATTTCAACAGCTATACATGATTAAATGTTTCTGTATCAGCAGTTTCTCACCAGAGACAAAGGCAATCCGTTGTTGCAGATCGTTCCACTGAGTGACAAAATTTCATTGGACATATTAATTATGACAGTGCACATCAAAACAATTGATGCCAGGAAATCTGCCAGGGCCAACTGAAGAAGAGGCTTAGCCTGTAATACAAGAACAATGATAAAGAAACATACACTAAAGGTTCTTTAAAGAAGACCCTTGAAGAACCATTCCACTCCACAAAAGATTCTTTATAGTGGAAAAAGGTTCTTTAGATTTTTTAAATGTTCTTCTCTAAGAAAAAAACTGTTCACTGAAAGGTTCTTAGGGAATCAAAAATGGTTATATGCACCGCTGAGTGTATGTGATGAAACATTAAACAGAACACGCTGTATATTTGCAAACGGGGAGGCCCGAATCAAGGAGACTGCTGAAGAAATATTTTTACAAATGTTTTAGTGAGCTTTGTAAAAGAGTTATCTAAAGTGTGTTATGCTGATTAAGAGAGATGTATGCAATGATGTAATCAGAGGGCTTAGTTTTCATTGTGCATACTGGCACACTGTTAGCCAATATTGACTTTTGCAGCAAGATTTCTGTGATTCAGCTGGGGAATGCAGATCTATCAAATCCATAATTTCATTCCATTTGTCCATTATCTGCTGGAATTCAAGTGGGCATTTGATGTGCCCATTTAGACTATGCTGTGAGATTAAATGAAAATTTACATTTGCATATTGACTCACCTGTTCATTGAGATGCCTTCTCTTTATAATGGACACCACCACCACAGAACAACTACCTATCAGACTGCAACAGAAAAAAGTCATTCAAGTAAGGAATTCTACTTTGTGATTTTGAAAGCAACTTGTCCCTGTTGCTCCTAAGCTGCAAATGCAATTTTAAGAACATATTTCTACCTGATTTAACCCGTAGAATTTAGTCCATGTAAACTAATATACCCTCAGTGATGGTAAATAAAATGAATTATTTTAGATGTTACCACATTAACCCCATTTTGTTAGTTAAATGTACTATTAGTGCTGTCAAATGATTAATCGCATCCAAAATAAGTTTGTGTTTACATGATATATGTGTGTGTACTGTGTATAATTATTATGTATATATAAATACACACACATGCATGTATATATTTAAGAACAATGTGTTACATTTATATATAAAATATTTATAAATGATATATAATATAATAAATGATAATGATAATAAATGATAGAAATATACATACAGTATACATGCAAATATTTCTTATATATATATATATTGTATATTGTATAGTGTATATTCAAATATACATAATAATTATACACAGTACACACATACTTTTATTTTGGATGTGATTAATCGCGATTAATCGTTTGACAGCACTCATTTTTATTTGTTAATTTATTTAAAAAGAAAGCTGGTTGCTGTGGTTGGTCACAAAGCTGTATTGAGGTACTATAAACACACATGACATATTGCCATAAACAACATAAAATTCAGTATAAAACGATCATTTGCATAATTAGTAACAAAAAGTAAGGCAAAACTAACTTTTTAAGTAAAATCCAAACAAATGTGATGCTTTGTGCAGGGAATTCTGTGAAATGTCCATCTCTCCATAAGGTCTAAAGTGATTTATACTTTAATTTAACCTAATTTTAACAATGTTCTACTGTATAATACAGTAAATATGAATATTGCATACGTTGCCTCATTGTCTCAGTAAATTATAAAAGCAATTCATACTTTTTACTTCTAAAAAACATGTTCATGTGCATATTTAAACTGCCTCTCAAATCAAATGCATAACTCCAGATGCAAGTATGGTTTCTCTTTGAGTGTGAGTGCGTGTTGAAAAAGAAACTCGCATACTTCATTTTACTGCATTATAGTCTTCAATTGAAACAGATCGCAAGCGCTTATATAACATTTCTAATTTCCTTGGAATCACATGTCAGTCGAAACAACTTTATACTTCTCACCTTAAACTCAAAGTCGAGACGTAGATCCAAGACAAAGCAGTAATATGTGCCTGCAACTAAGACGAAAAATAAAGAATGTCAATATGTAGCCTATAATATATTTTTAACAATAAATGACGTAGCCTAATCAAATCGAAAGTTTAACAGCCATCAAAGCAGATCAATGTATAACTGTCAACATTAGTTTTTGGTTTCAATATTTAAAAGTAATTTGTAGCGTGGCAAATAATGATATACTGTATGCTGTTTTCCCCACATTAAGATGTATTATCGTAGACAGGTGTGTGATTAAATACCTTTTCTTCATCATCTGATAATCCACCACTTGACTTCATGATATTAATTCCGTGAACTACATGCCAGCTCGTTTTTCTGTGTGTCCTGTCATGTACAGTCGCTGTCTGTCTGACTGACTGACTCCCGCCGTCTCACCTGCACGTTGAACCTCTGGTCATGTGACTCCTGCAGCCTCACCTGTGCACAGCGCGCTCCTCTCATTGCTTTCATAACCATGTTTTTGCGGGTAAAACCAAATGTGTTTTACATTACGGTCTGTGTCATTGATATACAATATAAAAGTCAAGTTCCTTAAATTATTAGATGTTGCCTAACAATTACTACATACAATTCTTAACATCTTTGGGAACACTTTCAAATGGCTAACATATATAGGCCTAAACATTAGCCTAATTATGCATAGGCTATATATGTATGTTGAACTACTAATCTGTAAACAGTGTTTCTGTTTTGTTCTGTTGTACTGATATCTTTTCGGACCCTCACCACGGATACTAAAATAAGCATACAGTGACATCCACTGGTCAAAATGCCACGTGCAACAGTTTGACAAAATCATGTAGCTGTCCCATGACTGTGAGTTGTCCAGAGAAAAAATAAAACTGATGTGGTTATGGCATAGTTAGCTATAAAGATCACTCAATTTCGAAATAATATACAAATACTGGGTGACGGTGAGATAATATAATATTTAATCAATTTTAATCAACTTAAACCAACCAAAATGAATCATAAAAATCAACAAACAAAACAATAAGATAAAAAATGTCAAAAATAAGGTTGTCCAGTGCTTTCAAATTCACCATTTCCCTGAATATAGGGATTTTACTATACAAAAAAACAGAATAATGTCAGTCTAGTTTTTATGCTATCATCAGACAGGGGCGTTTCAGAAAATATCGGAAGTTATGAATAATTATGACATCACTGCCCAGAATGCGATTGCAGCAGGAAGTGACGCCAAGACTTCCACGGTGGCTCCTCTTCTTACGTGGCAACGCGTCAAGCGACCGCGAGACACTGAGCACAAAGAGACAGAATATTCATTAAAATACGTTATTACATTTTCTTTATTGTTTCGCTTGTTGATAGGGTTTAAGTTCTTCTTTTAAATCATCATGGGTTTGACCATCTCATCGCTGTTTGGGAGACTTTTCGGCAAGAAACAGATGAGAATACTGATGGGTGAGTGTTTCAAGTACATTACACTTGTGTTTCTTATGTATTTGTGTGGTAAATATTGAATTCTAAGACAATGTGGATATTATTTGGGTGTAAGATTAAATAAAACATGATTTTTATATCATTTCCGCATTGAAATTCAACAGCCAATGGTCATATTTCTTGAGCAGTGGCTAATGTTAGCTTGCTAGCTTCAGATAGAGCTTGTATGAATAGATAAAAAAAAAAAAAAAGTAAAATCACACCATTGTAATGAATTTGACAGCTAACGTTTTTTTTTAATTATTATTTATTTTTCAGTGGGTTTGGACGCTGCAGGTAAAACCACAATACTTTACAAGCTAAAGCTGGGAGAAATTGTCACCACCATCCCTACTATAGGTGAGATTACACTAACATAACTTTGTTCTCCGTTTTCTAATCACTCTTTCACAATGTTACATTTTCATTTAAGACAGAAGGAGCTACTGATTCAATTTTATATGTGATGTATGTGAATCTGTTTTTAAGATTCTGTTTATTTTGATGATCAGTATCTGTAATGTCATTGCCATTGCATTTACAACTTCAGTGTGGGATTTAACCAAGTGTTTTCGTGGGGAATTGCACTTATAGTAATGTGTTGTCTGACACTGACATTATTCACAAAAGCTTGGCTGATACAGATATCTAGATGGGTCCAATTGCCAATATATTACTGCTATATTGACAGCATATACAATTAAATAACGTTTTATTTTATTCATTAAAATATTTGAAATGACAAAATATGATTTTATAAAGTAAAAATTATAAAATATTTTATCCATTGACAATGCTTTCTTTCGGTCTTGGAGCTGCCAGAAGGTGGGATTGCTACTGCTGTTAATTTACTCACTAAGCCCCGCCCTAAAGACATTACTGACCAATCCTACCTTAGCAACTGTTGTTCTCTGCCACATTATCACAAGCTTTTTATCCAAAAATATGGTAGAACTCTGTTGCACTCTCATTGTTTCTGAGCAAGCTACAGTAATCGAGGAACGAAGGCTAGTGAATCGGCATGGCTGATATGTTTGCCTATCATTAATCTCGTTTAGCCAATCAAAGATATTTGATATTATGATGCACCTTGAGTAAGGTCTTGTTGAACTGTGTTGTTTTCTGCTGGTGGACAGGTTTTAATGTAGAAACTGTTGAATACAAGAACATCTGCTTCACCGTGTGGGATGTCGGCGGTCAAGACAAGATTCGTCCTCTCTGGAGACACTATTTTCAGAACACACAGGTATGATTTTTATGAATTTTGCTGGCAAAGTTGCTACTTAGCTTTTTCTGAATATGTTTATCCAAAGCAACTTATAATAAATCAGTTACAGGCACTGTGCAGTTACAGCAGCATCCTGATCTGAAGTCTCTTTTTAAGTGAAAAATATTGGTTGAGATGTACTGTAATCTTTGTAACTTTTGTGAATGTTGTTCATTTGAAGCATTTTTAGGATATTTTTACTGTTAATTCTTTTGTCCTCAGGGTCTGATCTTTGTTGTGGACAGCAATGACAGAGAAAGAGTTGCAGAATCTGCAGAAGAGCTTTCTAAAATGGTAAGCATTCCGTTTAATCTTCAGATGTTGCAAGAAATCTGTATCACGCTCAAGAACCTGTTCCTTTCAGTGACCTGAACTGAGATCACGTTACACGATGTATTTACATTTACATTTATGTTCTTGGTAGAGGCTTTCTTACCAAAGTATCATGTGTTATGTTTGTTAGGAACCTTTTAAATGTATTTTTCATGTAAGTTAACACACAATGCCATTTAATTTCTGGGAATAATACTGCATTACATTTTTCACTTTTAAAGTCATTTGTTCCCTATTGTGAGATGTATCCGAGTAAAACAACTTCTCGGACAAGAAAGGGCGGGATTTTGCGCCGTCATGTTTCTATAGTAGCCCTAAACCGACAAGCTGCTCTATAGAGCGCTAGCTATTCTCTCTCTCTCTACGACATTTTTGTCCTGTGTCGGCCACTGTAGCTTCGAAAGGGAGGGGTGAGCGGTGGGCGATTTGCAATTCACAACCTCACCGCTAGATGCTGCTAAAATTTACACACTGTACCTAAAAGTTACCTAAAGTTCATTTTAAAATACTAGGTTTTTAACATGCAGTATTAGTTAATTTGGCAGGTGGTCCACGACTCATCCCTATTGTTGAGCTCTGTAATGTATAAATGTGTTGATTGATTGACATTGCTAGATCAGCCTCATCACACTCACTTTTTTCATTTATACAGTTGCAGGAAGATGAACTGAGGGACGCCGTGCTGCTGGTTTTCGCAAACAAACAGGATCTACCCAACGCTATGGCTGTCAGTGAACTCACAGACAAACTTGGGCTGCAGAGTCTACGCAGCAGAACGGTACGCACGCTTACTTGACTCCAACATCTACTTATTTAAGCAGTGACTGCATTTTTACTGTCTGTTGTCTGTTTTCCACAGTGGTATGTTCAAGCGACCTGCGCTACACAAGGCACCGGACTCTATGAAGGACTGGACTGGTTATCAAACGAGCTCTCCAAGCGCTGATAGTGAACTTTAGAAAGACAGAGGGTGTCAGTTGATAGACTCTGTCCTGAAGAACTTGAGTGAGTGTGTGTGCAAGTGTGTGGAGGAGCTATCAAGTGTTCAGCATCATGTCTAATCTATCTTATCTGTCTTTTTCTATGCTGTATTCCTACTAATGTTCTTTTAATTTTTTTCCTTACAAATCTGATTGTTTTTCATGTCTGTAAGATAATGCTTAAATTGCACGTTTACTTGATAACTGTGAGAGCATTATGGCACAACAGAGAGGACGTTTAGGGGGAATTCCAGGTTGAGGCATCCCTCTCACGCAAGTTTGGAGTAGTTGTAGCTTAAGAGCGAGTAAATGCCAGGAAGAAGTCATTGTGTATTGACGTTCACTCCAAGATCCCTGTTGCAGTGCTGCCTAACCTGACTTGCGAGTTATAGGACTCGCTGCTCCATGAACATTCCATTTCATGGCAGTTAATTTTATTCCAGGGGGTTTTGTAAAGCTACACATTAACTTTTGTTGCAAAAGCCTCCTAAGTCTTGTTTAAGGGACTTTGCCACCAACAGATTCTTTGAGATGTTTGGAACAAAATGGTACATGAAGTATTGACAGCAATATGAAGTCATCCATGATTGATTAGCCCAATAATCTCTAACCGCCTTTGATGTAAAATACCTCCATTGAACAATGTGTAAGTAAATGTTTTAGTTGAAAGCATTTGAACAGATCATAGTACCTTGCTTGATTTTTCTGAGGTGGGATGGACATGGTGGATTGGACAGGGATGAATTGCTTCTTCAATCTGCTCCATGTTTCTTTTCTTTTCTTTTCGTGTCAAACAGATGTATGTATGTATGTATGCTGGCACCTTTTAATATCAATGATCAAGGTGCATTCGGTGAGAATTTTGTATGGGACACTCCAGTAAACCAATATGGTCCCCGTTTCCTGAGCAGGATTTTCTGATCTTGTACACTTCCCTACTGTGGCAAATGCCCTACTTTTGCTCGAACTGTGCCACAAGGTCCACCCCTGTGAGAAAATAAAAATCTGATAAAAACTGAATGGAAACATTGTATGCTGGTGATTTATTTTTTTTCTCATTGATTTACTCTGGTTACAGACCAAAAGGATTTTCTATTCTTAAAGACCATTGCAAGGAATGCATTATTGCATGGCTTTATGCTGGGTTATCTCATTTGAGATGCATTAAACTGATTGATTGTTTATTATTTTCAAGATACCACTTGATCAATCTGACTTGTTTAACCTAATTTTAATCTCTGTAAAATCTGTTAATATGAAGATGTTTTCTTGTCTAATTTCATCCGCAGGACCGAAAAGATTAAGTTATCCTGGGATGCATGATTAAACCTAAAAAAAGTTATTTAAGGGTTCCTTCGGGTGTAATACAACATAGATTTTATATGACACAAATGAATTTCATCAGTTTCATGAATGTGAAAAATAAAAATACAGAAAATATCTTTCTTAAATGTATTAGTGTGCATTGATGGAAAAAATCCAAATAGAATGAAAAAAAGGTTGGTTTAGTCTAGTAATGACAGGGATAACTGCCTATAGTGATTACCTCACTAGGGCAGAATGGTGTATGGTTCCATTTACATGTACAGTTTTGAAATAAGGAGTCAGCTGCTGTTGCCCGGCTTGCATAAGCCTGCTCATTGTACCGAATGTATGAGAAAAACATGTATAAAAAAATCCTCATGTACCAACATGTTATAGCGCCTTCTGGATTTTATTGTTGATTCCCGTATTCACTATATAAACAATCATACAAAATAAGACTGGTACATTTCACATACTGCTGATGTTGCACTTCTTTTGAAAGAGGTTAATGTTATGCTTTATATTTAGACCCGTCTGAATATAAACCAAAGACATTTTTATTCTGGCACCACTATAACGAAGGCTGCCGAGATGCCAACTTTTCAAATATGTGTAGCACTGACAAGCATACTGAAGAACCAAAAGTACATTCTCATATCTTTAATTCGTGCTGTCACAATAGGAATTTTTTATTACAACCAAAACAGCGTATAATAATACAAACAGGAACACATACCTGTAATATTATTTAATAGTAGTTAATATTAATAATAATTCGTTTTTTCAAAAGTATGTGTACTACTTTGTATTATTATAAGCTGTTTTTTGTTCGAAAAGCTGTCATTATGAAAAACTCCTTGTCGGAAGTGGCGTGGCATCCTGTCTTCCACGACGGCCGTGACGTGGCATTACGCAAGCGCAGAGTTGACAGGCTTTCTTGACACCAGACGAGCATCACAACGAAAACTTTAGACATTAGGACTAATTCCGTAGTTTTAGGTGATTTGTGTCCTTCATCATGGGTTTGACCATCTCGTCGCTATTTAGCAGGCTGTTTGGAAAGAAACAGATGAGAATTCTTATGGGTGAGTATTGAGCATCTTGCTAGCTAAGCTAACTTAGCGGCGTTAGCCAACTTTCGCAATTCTGTCATTCCCCAGAAAGTAACAGATGAAATAGAAAACTAAAACTGACTTCTGCTTTTCTTTACAATGTAGACACAGAGCTAAGTCAAGTGGACATTTATTTGTAGGATAAATATTCTGCGATATGATCTCACAAGCTTTAAATTTCAATGAATGTATGTGATAATTTCAATGTAACGTTACGGTCAGTTCATGAGCTGCTCATGAGCCACTGCCCGTTTAGTATAATTTATCTTCGAGTGAAGTAAATTATTTTATTGAATAATGTAGTATAGTGTGTCTTGTTTTTCATGTGCATTTATGAAATAGTGTACTACTTTTTCTGATAACTATCATGAAACCACCTCACGTGTATTATGGCATAATACTTACACAGGTATATTGTTTTGTTCGATTCCGAAATGTATCAATTAAAATATATTCCGTTGTCAAGAGCAAGACCTTTCTCGGTTTTTGGGGGGGAACTGACTTTTTGACTTCACTGAATATTCTAAAAAGAATGAAGTGCTTTAATTTAGTTCATTCATATTTTTGACCAAATTTCACATTCATCAATGTAAGTTTATTAATAAAAAGTCAACAAAACCATAAATTTGAGTTAAGTAAGGCTGTACATAGACAGCATTAGTCTTTGAATAAGAAAGCTTTAAAGACTAAAAGTTTGTAAGCATAGTATTTTTTTTTTATTAAATCATAATTGGTATGCCTGATTGTACCACTATTTTATGTATATATGTTATGTATATTATTACCTCCTGGCACTTTTTTCAGGTTTTAGTACATGTTATATGTTATTTTCCAGTATGTTTAATAGAATAGAATAATGTAGTTTATATTCTTGGCCATTTAAGGACACAAGTTCTTCTGAGAGTTTTAAAGACATGTGACTGCTGTTTCTGTCTTATGTATTTGGAAACCTCATTCCCATCATTCACTCTTGGTGTTTTACAGTGGGGCTGGATGCAGCCGGCAAAACCACAATATTGTACAAACTAAAACTTGGAGAAATAGTGACCACCATTCCAACCATAGGTAAGAGGACAGGACTGTTAAACATGTGACACCATAGCTCTTCTTTATGATCTTAAAGCAGTTCTCATGGGTAGATTGAGGTCATTGTCTGAGCAACAGTCATATGAGTATCCCATCATCCACTGGGGACACTTTTTGAATTTGTGTTACTTTTGACTCCCTTTATGATATGTCAACATTCACTGGTTGTCATCATACATGTGGTTTCTGTGATTGCCTGATTATCCTACCTTACACCACTAAAGTTTTCAGCCAGTGTTTCATAAAAAAGCAGAACTGTTCTATTATTGTATAATGTGTATTTCTGAGCACTGTGTTTATATTGGGCAGGTTTTAATGTGGAGACTGTTGAATACAAGAACATCTGCTTTACTGTTTGGGATGTTGGTGGTCAGGACAAGATTCGTCCTCTCTGGAGACACTATTTTCAGAACACACAGGTCAGATCTTGTAATGTGATGTGCAATCGTATGAAATAATATTGCTTCACTGCACACTTACTTATAGTTTCTGCAGAGACTAATTTCTCTGTTTCCGCTCAATTTTTTGTCTCAGGGTCTGATCTTTGTGGTGGATAGCAATGACAGAGAGAGAGTAGCAGAATCTGCAGAAGAGCTTTCTAAAATGGTAAGCATATATCATTGTGATCGTCTCTAATGGCAGCAACCTTGTACAACAAATCAGGACATTTGTGGAAGTGTTTTGTTTGCTTAATGTGGTTAAGTTGCCTCATCAGTGTCTTTTCCTGTGCATATGTGCAGTTGCAAGAAGATGAACTGAGGGACGCCGTGCTGTTGGTTTTCGCAAACAAACAGGATCTGCCCAACGCTATGGCTGTCAGTGAACTCACAGACAAACTTGGGCTGCAGAGTCTACGCAGCAGAACGGTACGCACATGCACACTAATGAGACCAACGTGCAGCTCTACTCTCTAGCTTCGACAGTCATACCTTTTGATTAAACTGCACAAAATCAGAGTAACATCCAATTAAAGGGATAGTTCACCCAAAAATGAAAATCCTGTCATTAATTACTCACCCTCATGTCGTTCCAAACCCGTAATATGTTCGTTAATCTTCGGAACACAAATTAACATATTTTTGATTAAATCCGAGATAGATGGCAACGTTATTACCACTTTCAAGGCCCAAAAAGATAGTAAATACGTTAATCGTTAAAATAGTTAATGTGACTACAGTGGTTCAACCTTAATGTTATGAAGCGACGTGAATAGTTTTTTGTGTGGTAAGGCTGCATTTATTTTGAAAATACTGTATAAAGGTAATATTGTAAAACATTACAATTTTAAATAACTGTTTTATATATGCATATATACATTTATGAACTCACAGACAAACTTGGGACTCAGCAGAACATTATTTTGTTGCGCAACCTAATTACCTAATTACACATATATATATATATATATATATATATATATATATATATATATATATATATATATATATATATATATATATATATATATATATATATATATATATATACACACACACCCACACACCCACACACCAGTCTGGCATAACATTATGAAGTGAATAACACTGATTATCTCTTCATCACGGCACCTGTTAGTGGGTGGGATATATTAGGCAGGAAGTGAACATTTTGTCCTCAAAGTTCATGTATTAGAATCAGGAAAAATGGGCAAGCGTAAGGATTTGAGTGAGTTTGACAAGGGCCAAATTGTGATGGCTAGACGACTGGGTCAGAGCATCTCCCAAACTGCAGCTCTTGTGGGGTGTTCCCGGTCTGCAGTGGTCAGTATCTATCAAAAGTGGTCCAAGGAAGGAACAGTGGTGAACCGGCGACAGGGTCATGGGTGGCCAAGGCTCATTGATGCACGTGGGGAGTGAAGGCTGGCCCGTGTGGTTTGATCAAACAGACAAGCTACTGTTGCTCAAATTGCTCAAGAAGTTAATGCTGGTTCTGATAGAAAGGTGTCAGAATACACAGTGCATCGCAGTTTGTTGCGTAGGGGGCTGCATAGCCGCAGACCAGTCAGGGCACGTGAGCATCATAACTGGACCACAGAGCAATGGAAGAAGGTGGCCTGGTCTGATGAATCACATTTTCTTTTACATCACGTGGATGGCCGGTGCGTATGCGTCCGTTATCTGGGGAAACCAGGATGCACTATGGGAAGAAGGCAATCCGGCGGAAGCAGTGTGATGCTTTGGGCAATGTTCTGCTGGGAAACCTTGGGTCCTGCCATCCATGTGGATGTTACTTTGACATGTACCACCTACCTAAGCATTGTTGCAGACCATTTACACCCTTTCATTGAAATGGTATCCCCTGGTGGCTGTGGCCTCTTTCAGCAGGATAATGCGCCCTGCCACAAAGCAAAAATGGTTCAGGAATGGTTTGAGGAGCACAACAAGAAGTTTGAGGTGTTGACTTGGCCTCCAAATTCCCCAGATCTCAATCCAATTGAGCATCTGTGGGGTGTGCTGAACACACAAGTCCAATCCATGGAGGCCCCACCTCGCAACTTACAGGACTTAAAGGATCTGCTGCTAATATCTTGGTGCCATATACCACAACACAAGATTAGGAATATTAGGTCATAATGTTATGCCTGATCTGTGTGTATATATATATATTAGACAAAAAGTTTTCCTGTGATGGCAAATGATCCTTCGGAAGTCTAATATGCCGATTTGCTGTTCAAGAAACATTTCCTATTATTTATTAATGTTGCTTAATATTTTTATGCAAACTGTGATGCACTTTTTTCAGGATTTTATGATGAATAGAAAGTTCAAAAGAACAAAATATATTTGAAATAGTAATCTTTTGTTACAAATATCTTTACCATCACTTTTGATCAATTTAATTCATCCTTGCCGAATAACCCCTAACTTGTGAATAGTAGTGAACATACTGGACAAAACTGCTGCTACTATCGTATTATCTAGGTCTGTTAGTCTGACTTGACTAAAAAGTAGAAGTTAAAGTAGAGTGGGCTGCATCAACCTACTTACAGGCATTTATTTTACATTTTGGCTGATTTTCTCTGTCTGGGCTTCTTGCAGTGGTATGTTCAAGCGACCTGTGCTACACAGGGCACTGGACTCTATGAAGGACTTGACTGGTTATCCAATGAGCTCTCCAAACGCTAGTGGGTCTGTTAGAGGCAAGATGATGTGTATGAATCAATGGAAAGGCTAGAGACTCCTCTTAGAATGTTTAAGTGTGTGACACAACTGGAAGCTGGGGAGAAACCATCAAACACTCTGCGCCTGTCTTAGCTTTCCTTTTTTTACATTATTTTGTTGCGCAAGTTTATCTGTTTCTTTTCTTCTTTTTTTTGTTTTAATTCCAACAAAAACAACTTGTTTATTTTGCGAGAGAAAAAATGTTTCGAAGGATTTTCCTTCACTTCGACTTTTCAGTTTTTCAGAAAGGCCTTGTGCAAAACCAAAAACACTGGAGTCCCTGATCAGTGAGCAGGGTTATTGGTTTTGCTTTAGTATCCTTAACATCTGACCATCATGTTTTAGCGTCTAGCTGAGAATTTCTGTTAAGGAGCTCACTGGTAAATCTATGGGGTCAATAATATTTCAGAACTGGACTTTACAGTCGTTGGGCAAATCAAAGCCATGCCGTTTCCATTGATCCTTAGATATGCAACGTTGTAAAATATGTTACATCACATTATCCGCTGTAGTGGTGTGGAGTCCTGTGGTCCTTCTGAACATTATCCTCGTCTGCATGAGTTTACTTCATTCTGGATCTTGGTTGAAATTCCTCACATCAACAGCACATGGCATGAATGGCATGAAAAGGTTAAGGCTTTTATTAGGTTAGTTTACTCCCCACAATCCATTGTTGTTTGTGGCAAATGTTTGAGTGACCCCAAACACTGGTTTTAATGTAGGTCAGAGTCTAAGGGAACATTATGTTCTTCAGCCACGACGATGCAATGATAACATCTCTGAAGTTCTTTCCATTATAATTTAAAGTTTAAATTGATTGTGTTTTATGTTTGTCATGCCATATGTAATGTTTTGCTCAGGTGTGTTTCTTGAGCTTATCATTATTTGTGACTGAATCTGACTCCTGAATGCAAATTTAATGTATTGATGAATTCCATGTCTGGTTGAAATGGTTTGGTTTCCTAAACTGAGGTGTAACAGATACAATCTATTTTACCCTATTATCATGACAAATTTGTTTGTGTATTATATGTATGATATTGTTTTAGAATAAAACATAATCGTGAACATATTGTGTTGAATGTTATAAATCTATTTTGCTCTTTGAATGCAGACTTTAAATTCAGGTGTCCCACTTCTTGGGAGCAAAAATCATTTGTATATAAAGTTAAACATCCAAAAGTATTTTAATGTTTATAATGATTTTCTCAACAACACAAATCTGTAAGTATCTCAGTTGTATTTAATCTAAGTTGCATTAATGCATCAATCCAGCAGATGGCACCTGGAATTAACAACTTCAGCCAACTCGCTTATAAGAAAAAGAAACTAAAATAATTGGAACTGATATTGAAAATATTTTTTGGTTTATTCATTATATAGATCACATCAAGTATATATTTGCAGTAGAGAGCGAGAGAAATGCATCTTTAATTACACAAGCTATACAGTAGAGTTACATGAGTTGACATCTGTGTTTTGAAATATATTTTTTATTCCTTTAACTGGAACTCTTTTGAAAGTATTGTCATGTTCTTGTTCATTTTTGAGATGCATTGATTACATGTGCTGTGCAATGCATTTTAAAGCCACAATATGTAATTTATCGCCACTAGAGGTTGCTTATTCAAAACAAAGGCGTAGCTTGATGCCTTGATTTCGCGGAGCTTTTACTATGCCTCAGACAAGTGCTTCCACTTTTTCCGGTCATGCGCATGCGCTATTTTATCAAATACAATTGAAAGTTGTTATAATGCTACTATGAGACACTTGTTGCTCACTGCAGTAAGCTAGATCGATATTAGGCATGGTAAATAAAAAAAAAAAAAAGGATTTAAACAAGACTAACTGTGTTGAGCTATATAACAATGATTAGTTTTCCGTCAATGAATGTATCTAAACAGTTGCTCACCTGTCTTAATAAAACACCTAATATATTAGGGATGGGACGATTACCGGTTTCACGATAAACCACGATAAAATGAGACACGGAGTCATCGTGTGGATGCTCGCACGCGTCCTCATCGTTGCCGCAGAATGAGCCCAGGCCCTCAGCTTCGAGCGGAGGGAACAGGTCCGATCGAGAGAACATCAAGAGAGAAACGTCTCTGTGAGGCGAAGACGAGGCACGCGGGCACTGGGCCGACGTGAGCTCGTTAGCCTAGGTGTACTCAGCCCTCGGGCTCCGTCACGCTTTTTCCGCCGGGGTTCGGACTGGAAAGGGAACGGGAGAGCGCAAGGGGCGGGTTCACGCTCTGAGAAGAGCGCTATCCGCGAGCGGAGAGAGGAGATGGGCATACCCTCGCAGTGAGAGCAGCCGTACCCGGAGAGAGCAGCGTCTGCGTGGGCTTAGCCCAGACAGATCACACATCGTGGCCGTCCTCTTCATGCAGGTGAGTGCTGCATGTTACACATATATTGCACGACATTACGTAAGTCGCTTATTGTAAAAACAAGGATACACCGTAGTGTTTCACCGGAGAGCGCAGGGGAAAGGCGCGACAGCTCACAGGACCGCTGGCAATTGAGCGCGCTGAAACAGGCCGCTGACTCGTTGCAGGATGTCCGGGCTGGCTAGCTCACGATTCCGCTGCAGGCTCGTCTTTTCTTGGTGAAAGGTGGTGTAGCTTTAAGAGTTTATCAGCAAGGACCAAGATTGTTGCTGAAGGAGATTAATCTGACGTTTTAGGCCATTACAGCGTACCTTTAAGGCAGATGCCACGGCCATTTTGGTGGGCTTTGTGCCCATTGGTTCACTCAGTTACGCTGTTCTGCCATTGGTTCATGCAGTTTCCACTGGCCAGCCAATAGCGTGCGAGATATCTCTACACTGTTTTGACTGGGCAGTAGTACTGATTTTACAAAAATGCTTCAGTAATTCGAGAAATAGATTATTTACCATTGCGTCTTAAGACGCAGTACGACTGACCGTTCGAAAGGGAACCGTGTTTGATTATCATGATTTTGAAAACTCGCGGTAAATCCTGTCCAGCCAGCATCAGCGCACAACGTTGCTTTGAACGAGAAGAAATGGCGGAAGGCAGTGACAGCCCTCATTTCTCAGCCTTCTAAAAGGACTAAATCTAAGGTGTGTCCTGACGTAAACTTAATCGAGAATGGTCTGCAGAACATGCAAAAAGAAAGTCGCTGCAATGGAGGGAAACACTTCAAATCTGCCAAGTCGTCTTCCTGACCATCACACACTGATGTATAGCGACCGCAAGGCAAGTGGACTTTGACCTCAAAGAATTGAATTGAGATTAATGTTTTAAATCTTACCTGTTCATAAATCCATTTTGTACAGCGTACAAAACAATAGACCTTTCACACAACTTCCGTATTTGTGACCGGAAATACGCAATCGTCGTGGTAATCTTCTTCCTCACTGGTCAGGGCAACATAACTTTTCTTGTTATTCCCAAAAGCAGCCATATCTGTCGTTTCATTCCTTCCCTGTTAATGGTGAAGTTTGACGGAAATGGATTCAGGCTATCCGGTGGGATGAAGGACCAAAGTAATATTTAACTTATATTATTTATATTACCATTATTTACTGATATCTATTTAAATGTTTTACAGGCTGTAGTATTGTTTGACTGACGGAACTAAAAGAAAATAAACACGCATGCTTAAATGGATGTTTGAGCCTCGTTTATATTTTTTTTATTTTCAAAATGTATATTTGATTTAATAATGAGGCTATTTAAAAAAAAAATATATATATATATATATATATATATATGCATGTATGTGTGTGTGTGTGTGTGTGTGTGTGTGTGTATACTCAAACATGATCAAATTAAGCAAAATTCACTTTTGCAAAATGCCTCCATACATATTGTGAATATATTTTGTTTTAAAATATATAACCGTGATGTTAATCAACATTATTTTTATTATATTTTGTTAATATTTAGCCTTTATTCATATTCAGTGCTATGCCTCTTCTAAAAATATTGTAAACATATATTATTATTATAGATTGTCTTTTTCAAAATAAAAATATATCTATAATTTTATAAAAAGTATTATGTTGTATGTTAAATTTTTTTGAAGTTGTGTAGACTCTGATCCATTTTCCCGGGTATGTTTTTCTGATGTGTTGATGCTTGACAGGAACTCCGGTTCCGCAACGGTTACGTATTTCCGTTTTTTGTGTGAAAGGTCTATTGTCCAGATAAGATGATCACAAGAAGTTATAGTAATTATAGTAGTATTAATAATAAAGTAGTAAATTTCATTTTCAATACAATCAAAAACAGAGACGCAAGTTGCATTTGAATGAAACGAGAGAGCGCGTCCATTGTGATACATGTAATACACCGGATGTGCACTGTGTTATAATGCGTTGCTATTGACGACGGTCATTATAAAGAAGGAAATTCCACAGAATAGAGTATTGGTTTAAAAAAAGTGCATTGAGCTGCTTGTTTTATTTGTTGATTTTCAAATACAAGACTAGTTGAAATGTTTTCAGTGTGTGCAATAGTTCTTTTTGAACATTTTCATCTCATTTCAACAAAACCGTGATAATCGTGATAATCGTGATAATTTGGGTCACTATAATCGTGATGTGAAATTTTCATAACTTCCCATCCCTATAATATATTAAAGCGTCTTTCGATAATCGAGGATAAAGCTGGTATGATGTCATTGATAGGCTACGCATGGTTCGTGTCCTGGTTAAAATTGCTTATTTCTCTGGATTTAAACATTCTTGGAAACATTTGGGATAATGCAAGTACACAAGTAAACAAAATGTATAACGCTGTTCTAGTAGTTTTTGGATATTTAAATCCAAAAATCTTACATTTAAATTATGTATCTTCATGTTTAATCCATAGACTGTAAAAAAAAATATGGACGTAGTGTCCGTGACGTCACCCATAGGATTCTGAAGAGCAGTTTTGAAGCTTAAAGTAGGGTCGAGCTGGCCGTTGCCATCTTAGCAGCACGTCATCGCGCGTCACTCCCGGATAACAGAAAATGGGCAAAGAGGCGGAACGTGGCTGGAGCTGAGGTGACGCGATGATTAACAGACAGCAGATAAATGGCTGTCCACCTGTCACTCAAAATGGCCACGCCCTTAATTATGCAGAACTTTAAGGCTTTATATAATGTAAACGAATGAGATATAAAAATATTCACCCCCCTCACAGTTCTCATGAAGGGCAAAATTAGATGTATAGACCAAAACCACAATTTGTACCAGGCTGTAAACATGTTTTTTTCTGCTGTAAAGTTGGGCATTTTAACATGGGGCTCAATGAGATTCTGCTCCCTTCTGGAGCCTGTCTCTAGCGGCCAGTCGATGAATTGCAGTTTAACTCGCTTCCGTATTGGCTTCAAGAGAAACTAGGGGAGGTTGCCGCTTGGTTTAATCTTAGCGAATTTTGTAAAGGGCTTAAATTGAATGTACTCTAGCCATCCCTCTCCATAAAAGGTACATAAAGTCATAAAAATAACTCCAGTATCTTAAGTGCATGCAATGAAAAACATACTGAGCAACCAAAACTAAGAGCGGGATAGAAAGTTACTTGCCACAGTTGTAAACATAACTGATACCACTCACAGCCACAGGAACTTCCCTGTTGCGTGCATTTGTCTCTTATCAGTCGTAATTAGATTGGGTGTGGAGATGACTTTCCAGGACTTTCCAGGTGAGGGGGTGTTGAATTGCTTATTTTTTGAGCTTGGTCAATTTTCTTTGGTTTGTGATCGTCCGTGAATCAGTTTTACACATCTGTGGTAATTCCTCTGTGGAACCTGCTGCTAGCACTAATGGGTGAGTAGACCTTAAGAAACAGGTGAACTGTACATAGATAAATGTAATAAAAACTTCAGTTACATTGTCGATTACATAATTGATACATTGCAGAATAATTGATAACACCACCTGCAGTCCCATTTTGCTGACCTTGTTTTGTTGTTTGATTGTTTGTGCTGATGTGCAGATGCATGGAGGCCGGTGATGCGCTAATGAAGTGAAGTCTTATGCAGTTAGATATTGTTAAAAATAAAAAATGAAAAATTAACCAAGTTGTGGTAAAGGATCCCCGTTTCTGTGGGCTTGGTTTCGGTTGGTTTGGGAACCAACAGACAAAACTTACCATAATTCTTTCATAATTCATAAAACACTTTATTTTACAGTGTCCTTGTTACACATATTACATGAAGTTACTGTAGTAGTTTTTATAAATTGTGCATAATTTCATGCAACTAACAATAAACCACACACTATTCCTAACCCATAGTAAGTAATGCAGTTAATAATTATTACTCAATACAGTATGTGAATTTTTAAAGGACTTTAAATGTGCTTTTTATTATTTACAGGTGTTTATTAGTGATTTAATTTGAAGCATGCTGTAATACGTAATATGTGACTGTTTTAATGATTGGTTTCTGTGTTTTAATTTGGCTATGTGTTATGTTTATGTCTGAAATAAGTTATGTGTTGTTTTCTTGCCCTACTGTAATTGCCCCTTGCGGGACTAATAAAGTGATAAACTTAAACTTAATGTATAATTACACTGTAACACAGACACCTTAAAATAAAATGTAACCTTTTTTTAAAGACAAATTATAAATAAAAAAAACATTATAATAAAATCTGTAACTTAAGACATGAGTTAGTCTCCTAAATCTATAAGTGTAAACACAAATGTCAAATTAAATAAAAAATAAAATAAAATAAAAAAACGTCAGTAGTGTTGCTTTCTATTTACTGAGAAACTGAGACTGGTAAGGAGAGGGAGGAGTTTATTAAGGAAATGCTGTAGGGTATTTAAACGAGAGGAAGCAGAGATCAGTCTTTATCCTGCAGACTCTCTTGTCTGAGATGGAGCGGAGATGGTCTACTTGTATGCTGTGATCTAGTGTGCAGTCTGGTAAGTGATCATGTCTATTTTTTGCTTTTTAAAACATACAGCAGTAATAATTGCATAAAGTTTTAATAATTTTTCTTTTTTCTGTGACCTCTTTACTGACTACAAAATAAGGGAGTTGTCCTTGTGTAATGTAATGAAAAAAAATCTCCACCCGTTTGTCAAATAAAATCACAATCTATTGAAAAAGTTCCATTTAAGTCTCTAAGATTTAACTGTCTAAGAAGACAGTTTTATTGTAGTCTGAAAAGAACCGAAACTCATCTGATTAATAGATAAAAATAAAAAACACTTCCTGGTTGATAGGCAAGTTCTTGATCATTTGTGATTATGTGCATGTACTTATCTAATGGATTATATATATTGGATTAGATGTATATATATGTAGAATTGGGTTTTGATTTAGTTAATGGTATAGATGATATTAATGTTATTTCTTCATCTCCTTTAAATTTTAGCTGCCACCAGATGACTGCACACAAGTTGAGAAGTCACGCTGCCTAAGGATCTCTTTGGCATTGTGCCGATGCTTGCGTTTATTTTTTTGTAAGTAGATTTCACTCTAAATTCAGAGTTCAATACTGAGATCAGTCTGAAGTTTTAGATGTAATATTGTTG
Organism: Rhinogobio ventralis; assembly: GCA_039654625.1. NCBI lineage: Eukaryota > Metazoa > Chordata > Actinopteri > Cypriniformes > Gobionidae > Rhinogobio > Rhinogobio ventralis. Next base: position 18,276,962 of record CM077206.1, on the reverse strand, counting down.
TCATTTCATGTTTAGATTTTGAGGAGAGGAGGAGAACCCATCTGCCAAGGGATCGGCACTCGGGTCCACTGCCCTGTTCTAGTGCATTCTCTGGCAACACTGGATGCCTGGCTGGGGTCCAGTGGACCTGGAGTGGACAGCGCCAGGTCTATGACCCCGCTGACGAAGCACCAGAAAACTAGAAGCAACCAAAAACCAATAAAGCCGACAACTTCCCCAACCCTTTTCCTTAGGTCGGCTTCTGGTTGTCTGTTGCTTGGTTAGCAGGTTATGGGGATGGCCTGCAGTAAAACAAACCTTCTTTTTTATAAAGGCTGACTGCAACTTCAATAAAAAATCAATAAAAATGGAAAAACCTGCTGAACTGAAAATAATATCTGTGTTTTATTTTATTTGAGTAATGAAGCTGTTTTTAAGAATAACAGGGTTAAAGGGATACTGAAGGGAAAATTTAGATTTTTCCCTCTCATGTCATGACTGTCACTTTAAAATAATGCTTATTCCAATCTAGTTTTAAACATGCAATGTCAATGACATTTTATCATGTATTAACATTATCTTTGCTCATAATAACCTGCTTATTCTGTGGCCGAAGAAACCCTGCTGATATCTAACGAAGGAAATAACATCTTTTGTTAACATTAGTTAATGCATTACCTAACAATGATTAGCCTATTTTTACAGCATTTAGTTATCTTTGTTGTGCATTCATATTAATTCAGTGCATTAACTGTAAGTTAACATGTACAACTTTTGATTTAAAACAAATCCAGTGGTAAATGTTGAAATGACCATCAATTAAGATTTATGAATATAATTCTTTATTAGTTCATGCTAAAGTATTATCTGTTGAAATCATTTTCCGAGCCAGATTTCTACCATTTTTAATATTCTCAAACAATATTTATAATAAAACAAAAGTGTTGCAAGGGATGCAGTGTTTCATCCCCTTGTATCTAGGGGTTGTAGGGGAATAGCATATCAAAAATATACCAACGAGAGCAAAAGAGCAAGAACATAAGAGGGATGGCTGCTTCAACAACACTCATCACACAAATGAAATACTTCTTTACAAGGTATTTTTACAGGTGAAAATTGTTATTAATAGTAACAATAATTTGAAATTAAAAGAAAATCAAATAAACAACAAAACTCTTCCCTGACTTTCTTACTAACCCAACACAGGAGTAAAAGGTTTAGCAAAGAAAATGTCTCCCTACTGCTTCTGCAATCAATTAGAAATAATATTGCAACACATCAACTTTGACTGCCGCAACAGGTTTTCTAAAAAACAATATAGCTCAGTGCACACACTGTCTGAAGAAAGTCTTTCTCTGAAAAGCCAGTTCCTTTGGTTAAATACAGGCTCCTCTCCACAATCATAAGCTGGCACCAATCACTGGAGCACAGGAAAACAGGCAGAAAAACTACATTTCCCAGCAGACTGTTAGCCAGCTGTAACAATACAATACAACACAACACTACATAAATATACGACCTGGGACGTCAGAAAAATGTGTTATCTCAACAAAGAAGAGTTCATTTTAGTGCATGTTATATTTACAAATGGAGTATTATTATTAACAAAAATGCTGTGTCATTCATCAAGAATAGGCTATAACGAAACCTTTCCTGTAGAGGGATGGGCAGACAGAAGATTAGAAACTTACAGAGAAAACGAAACTTATGAAAACTAGGGCAACAGCTGTTCTCAGATCAGTTGAGGGCGTGAACAGTGTACGAGTATAAATTGCGGAGAGACACATTAATCTGTCCTTCATGAGAGCCTCCTGTTGACGGATCAGGGTAAGAGAATTTCTCACAAGTATTATCATTACTTATTATGATTGTTATTTAGAAGAATGTATTCCCTAAAAATTTTGTAATGCAAATATTATTTTGGTGGTTTGTTAGTGTGTAACCTGGAAACTGAATCATTTTAACAGGCCTATGGTGGTTCCTCTGTGGGAGACGCCATGGAACCTTGAGTGATCTTGTCGCACTAATGTGTGAGTATACTGGATATTTCAACCTTTTTTTTGACCTACTGTAAAAGACATTAGTGAACTAAACATAAACAAACCTTGCAATGTTACATTTAATGATTCTTTCAAATGCATCATTGTTATATAATTGTCACACAATTGTTATTTGACACCATCTGCAGTTCCTGTAGCTGAATGGTTTTGTTTGTTCTAGCATCATGAAGGAGGTGGAGCTCATGTAAATCCTCGCTCCCACGGGCAAGGTCATCTGGCCCAGCGCCATTCAGAGGGGAAACTCCGTCTCTACCTCTGTTTTGCATTGGTGTCCAGATGCGCAGAGGCCGCTGCGAAGCCTGACATCTTGCGTGAAGCCTCAAGTCTACAACAAAAAGTGAAGAACCAACCAGAAAAAAATCGTACCAATGCATGTAATGCCTAAAGTGAACCATGAAACCTCTTTAACACATCGCTGACTCCTGAATAATGCTACAAATGTAAACTCAATAGTGAAGAAGTGTTTTTTTCGGTGAAACCTTTGGTTTCTGCATTGCTTGGTTCGGTTGGTCCGGGGCCCAGCTGATAAAACAAATAGCCCCGCAACAAAATATAAAAAACAAACTAAATAAAAACAGCAAAATTCGCAACAAAAATCCACATTGTGCTGTGTTTATTTTTTGTTCATTTGCCCATTTTTTATGAGTTTACTAATGATAGCACGTCAGTATAGGCCAATATGAGATTATTTTTAGGGATTTATATATATATATATATATATATATATATATATATATGTGTGTTTATATAGTATATGTGTGTATATATTATTATATTTATATATTATATATGTGTGAGTGTGAATAAATATAAAATGAAATAGTCAAGTCAAGTCAACTCTATTTATATAGCGCTTTTTACAGTGCAGATTGTTTCAAAGCAGCTTCACAGTGTTAAACAGGAAAATAATGAACAAAATTTGATTCGGCTGTACAGCCGCTCTGGAGAAAACGGTGATGTCATCAGCTCATTTCAATTATCATATATATTCAAGTAATGTAGTTGATATAATTTAGTTTAGTAATTAAATTTATTTGGATATTTATTTGAAAATTTAATGTCCCAAGCCAAAGGCGACAAATAATACAAATAGCCTAATATATATATATATATATATATAATTTGTATTATTTTATTTTATATTTATTCACACACACACACACACACACACATAATCCTCTATGCGTTCACTTTTCCTTAATCTCTCCATGTTCTAGCTTCTAAATGATGTCTGAAACTTTATTGCCTCTTTATGATGAATTACTTATAGTCCTCATTTGTAAATCACTCTGGATAAAAGCGTTTGCTATGAATAAATGTAAAATGTTGTTTTGTGTTCACCCCACCTCTGTAGAGAATGTGTTTATAGTGTGCCAGAGGTTTTCTTAGGTTTTAGGTGTGGTGACTCTAGAATCTTAACTTTATCTGAATTGTTATGTGATAAATCACATGATTCAGAAGCAAAGTTTCGTTTCTGTGAAAACATCGAATGCCATGTGTCTGCACCGGATTGGCTGCTGTTTTGTGTGTTCCATGAGGTGGGAACCGTTTCTGTAGAAAGAGTATAAATAACGGAGGAAGATCCATTTATGCAACTGCACAACTACGCTGCTCTGAAGCTTAAACAAATCATCAGAATGGTAAGCTTTATGGTGAAATGTTGTTACTATTTTTGCAAACCTTTGGATTTATATTGTTAAGTATGGAAGTTTTGAAATGTGGGTCTATGTGAAAACAATCAAATACATCATTTTTTAAGTGATGCGCAAAGCTGTTTAACATTGTTAGGCGTACTCACTGCAGAGAAAATACTTTTAAGGACATTCAACATTAAACTGTCTTATTGGAATAATCGACACGATCGCTTCTACTATAATATTATAACAGATACATATACATTTAAGTATATTAAATATTAATTTTGTGTTTGTGTGTGTAATCTTAGACACGTAGTTCAAGTTTGTTTTGTGTTCACCCCACCTCTGTAGAGAATGTGTTTATCTGCGAATGTGCCAGGGGTTTTCTCAGGTTTTAGATGCGGTGACTCTAGAATCTTCCTGAAACGCACACATAGTTTCTCCCTATCTATCTGTCATGTGCTGTATGAAACTGACGGTACTTGCTCTCTCTAGGCCCATATCAAGTAGTGTATATATATGGAGTGGGGGCTGTCAGATTTGGCAATACAATTTACTTGTATCAACAAAACTTGTCAAGTTGAAAATACTTAATATTCAAAGTACATACAACTTAACTAAGGCAAAGCAAAATGATAACTATAAGTTAATAAGTTAATTTTTTTGTGTTTTTGTCTTATCCTGAATCACTACGGTAGCTACGCCTATAATGTGTTTTACGCCTATAACTATATTTGACCGGGCGGGACGACAACTGCTGCGGAGTAGCCCAGTATCTGCGACTTGTCATACATAAACAGAGACAAGTAGCTCCGGCTACAATGTTCTTCCGCAAGAAGCATGCAGTTTAGATAACTATTAACCACTAATGCACCAAAAGATACATAGTGTACCTTTAAGTTGAGTGATCAAAATTTAATTACAGTGTATTTATCTAAGCAACTGTTTTTCCTCCGTCAACAGATCTTTTCCGAGGGGAGTGATGAAGGGGATGACGACGACGATGATGATGAAGATGATGGGGGTGCTGGAGTAAGTGTTTGCTACCAAGGGTAGGCAACTGCTCCAGACCTTGATGCAGCCAGTGTTGAGAAAGACCCAATAGTACGCTGGATCCATGAACTGTGTGTACTTGCTGATACAAGCAAGCAGCAGCCAAAGAAACACACAGCTTCTTTTGTGACAAATGTCACAACCTAAGCACCTCCCACGCCATGTGTGTCCATGGCAAACCTGACACGTAGACCACAATTCCTCCATGGGAACGATGGACCTCGCAACTTTCCCGCTGTGCAGTGGCAGCACCATCGGTTTTTTTTCAGAACGGCTCTGCTTTTATGTCTGTTTGTGCAACCCTGAAGAAACCATGGAGAGAAGAATGAAATATACATGGAGAGGTGATGACCTGATGGTTAAAGAGCTGCTGTTCCAGAGGTTGGAAGATGTGAGCCAGTTATTTCTGTCATCACAATCGTCCTTAATCACCATTGTGCCATCGAGCAACGCACATGACTCCAAGTTATTTCAGCAGGACTGACTTTTTCTGCAACAGGTCTACAGTAGTCAAAAATCCATTAAAATACAAACAGCGATGGGCTTTATGGGCATTTTGAAAATGTACTAATGGATGTACATTATGTTGCTCATTTATTTAATGGGAGGTCAATGCCCTTTGAAGCCCAGATGTATTTGTTGTAAGGATATATTCAGACTATGGCTGCTTGGTCCAAAACTCTCCAGTAATAGCTAGCAGAAGGTTTCTGGAAGAGCGGATCAGGGTCAGTGGTAAAAGCCCACTGTTTTTGTTGTTGTTTTTTTTTATTTTATTTTATTTTATTATTTCATTTGAATTCTTTTATCTCACTTGATGCCAAGTCAACGCTACTCAGCTATAGAGAACATGCTTAGAGCGAGATGACATGTTCACCAGGATAGGGTTCACAGGCACCACGATTCTGCAGGTTGTGCCGACTTAGTTGAATCCACTGGTTCAGATACCTTACTAACACTACACAAAATGACACACTGCTGAATCTCACGCACAGGTGTTATTGCAGTGCTGTTGAACAAAAGTTACACAAAAAATGTAACTGACCTGTAATGAGAAATCTCATACAGAACATGGTCCGAATCAAAGGACCTATACAGGTCTAGCCCGAAATGAAGCCCAATAGATGTGAAACAACATCAGAGGCCCTTCATATCCTATTGAGCCATAATTAGATTCTTGGTTATGTGGCAAGGGAATCGCTAGAAAGTGATCTGTTTAGTTTTTACAATGATGTTCTTCAGAATGTCATGATTGCAGATGGATTTCTGTGCATTTGTCTGCCTGAATGCATCTCTTTCTAATGAGCTACACGTTTAACTTCCCCTAAATAAAATTTTTTGAAAAATAATTGGTCTATTTTGTGTGTGTGTGTTTTTTTCCCACTTGATGGGACCGATCTCTAGCTTAATATTTCGGAAGATGTGAAATTGGAGCATTCTGTCTTTCTCAATTCAGTTCTTAATGACCCACAACCATGACTACCCTTACAAAAAAGAAGTATACTTCCATTTCATTTTTATTAAGTATACTTAAGTAAAGTTCAAGTATATTTTTAAGTATACTTTATGTAGTAAGTATAGGCCTACTAATATCAATGTACTAGTATACTTGTAAGTGTACATTTCAATACTAATTGGGACCAAATTGGCCCACTTTTTAGTGTATAAAAGTATACTTTTAAGTATACATGTACAGTAGTAAACTTTAAGGACACAACTAGGGCTGCGTTCCACTCCACTTTTAGACACACTCACAAACTTCCCTAAGCACTTCCCCTTGGGGGAATTCCCGCCGCCATTTTGAAGTGCGTTCTATTTCTTGAAGTGGACGAGGGAAGTTTATATGGACAGACCCTCGTCTCCTCGGTCAGAGCGAGTCTACTCCGATGTACACTTCAAGCAGCTCTATATCCCACAATTCAACTTGATTGTGACGTCACAGCAGATTGCGCTTGACTTAAGTGTATGATATATTATGTTGATATTTAAGCGCATACTTGTAGCTACCTTATGTTCACAGTCAAAGTTTATACTATTGAAATGTTTTTAGTTTGTGTAATTTTATCTTTCTCCAACAGCTAATATGCATATAGGATTGTAAATATTTTCTTCAACAACTTATATGCATATAGAATGCTACATAAAACAAATTCATAAGTAAAAAAGGGGTTTAAATAATAAATCAGCCATAGTGAAACAAAGTGATCAAGGGCTTAGTGCATTCCATTTAAACCTTATGCACGACTTCCGCCAGTAGTGGGCACTTGTGCAACGTATGCAATGACGCACATCCGAGTCCACGATACGGAAAGAAGTTAGCGAGTGAAGGGCATAACAATTTAGACTGGAACACCGCCTAGTTTACAACTACTTTTTTAATTTGTACTGCAACTATAAATACTTGTAGCACATTTCTTAGTTTATGAAAATACATTTTGAAGTATACTCTCAGTAAACTACTAGTTTAGTGGTTTTATACTGCAAGTATACTTAAGTTTTCTTTAAGTGAACATAACATCATACTTTTAATTTTCTATGGCCTGGTTTCGTAGACAGGGCTTAGATTAAGCCAGGATTAGGCCTAAGTTAAATTAGGTTTTATAAACATGCCTTAGCTTAAAATATTTCAGTGCCATTGTTTTGTCTCAAGATGCACACCAGTAATATTTTTTCTATGTCAGTGCAAGTTGCTTTAAGTTAAAACAGCTCAAATAAGCATTTTAGTCTGGGCCTTGTCTGTGAAACGGGGGTATGTGTTATTTTTGCACTTTAAGTATACTACTATGTACTACAGTAGTATATTAAGTATACTACAGTATGTTCCTGTACTTTAGCTCTTTCCCCGCCAATGTTTTTATTTATTTGACAGCCAGCACCAGCATTTTTGATCATTTTCACAAAACTTTCATGCCCCAGAATATCTTTGTTGTAAGAATATCTGAACATACAATAAATCAAAAGAAAGAAAAGAGCCTCTGTTCTTTCGTCATGCATTCTTTTTATCAACACTTGAATGTGGGTAAGTTTCATTAAAAAAAAATGTAAAAAAAAATGTTAGAAAAAAAACAATTTTTTTTTGTGCTTTTTTTGTCAAAAACATCCATATCAGATTCAGAGCGATGATCAAAACATAGATGGAGTAGATCGCGTCCATTAACACCCCAAAGCTATGAACCTTTAAGGGGTAAAAAAGGAACAAATATGTCCTTTTAAGGGTACTGCCCCAGTGACAAGCTGTTGTACCCCTAAAGGTACAATTTTTACACAGTTTTCTGACAGTTTAACTTAATTCAGACGAAAGAAAACTTTGCAATTCTTTTCCTAATTTCCTTTGATTAAGTAAAATGCACATGAGAAAAATATTTCTAGTCGTTTGGTAGGTATTGTATACAGACTGCTGGACCCAGAACACATTATATAATTAGACGTAATACGAATCGTGAATGTCTATATCCACTAATGTGTTTATGACACTTAATAAGGATTAGAAGCCAATCGCTGGGTCAGCTTTGCGGCATTAACATGTACCTGTATGCAATAGTCATGTTACATTCTCTCTACATGTTTGTCATGCCATCTACATGTAAACCTTTCACGTTTAACATTTTCTTTGGATGGAGCCACATGGGTAAGTCAGTTTTTTTGACTGTCAAAATGATCAATAAAGAAAAGCTCAGAGCTGGAGATAAGTCATCAGTCTTAAAATGTAGGTCAGCTAACATAACAGTGATTATAGTGTATTAGCTTGATTGCTCTTCTGTTATTTTAATTCATTTCTTGTCTTGTTAGTATATAGTATGAGGAGATTTAACAGTTCTGTAATTGACTGCAAGTGTGCATGTTTTCTGTCTGTATTCCCGTCTATAGTATTCCTCTGCTGATTTCCCGAAGCACAGCACATCCACATAAGGGCCTGCTACATTTTAAGCCATTAGTGCATATAGAAGCAGTCATTTGCTGTTAGTTTCTCTCCTTTCCTCTCCTGTCCTCCATGACTCCGCAAGTTCCAGTGCCCAGACCATCATATTCTCAGGCCAGGGAGAGTCTGGTGAAGGCTGTTCCTCCTAAAATAATCTGTCTTCTGGCCTGTGGAGGGAGAGACTGCCGCTATGAGGGTCCGGCGTGCTGGAGCGCGAGCCAGCAGGCCGTTAAAGGAGTCTTTAGCAGCTGGTGAGGCCAACAGCGTTCTATTGACTGAGCGATTAAGTGTTAGAAGTGACACACCAAACATATAGGAATGTTTATATCTGAGAGTTGCAATCAAAAATATTCAACCCCTGGAGACTGTAATAACTTACAAATGTAAGATACAGAGTTAAAAAAAATTGCTTCTAAACTGTTTAGTGTCAAAATAAAAGTAAAATGGCAATATACACTCACCTAAAGGATTATTAGGAACACCATACTAATACTGTGTTTGACCCCCTTTCGCCTTCAGAACTGCCTTAATTCTACGTGGCATTGATTCAACAAGGTGCTGAAAGCATTCTTTAGAAATGTTGGCCCATATTGATAGGATAGCATCTTGCAGTTAATGGAGATTTGTGGGATGCACATCCAGGGCACGAAGCTCCCGTTCCACCACATCCCAAAGATGCTCTATTGGGTTGAGATCTGGTGACTGTGGGGGCCATTTTAGTACAGTGAACTCATTGTCATGTTCAAGAAACCAATTTGAAATGATTCGAGCTTTGTGACATGGTGCATTATCCTGCTGGAAGTAGCCATCAGAGGATGGGTACATGGTGGTCATAAAGGGATGGACATGGTCAGAAACAATGCTCAGGTAGGCCGTGGCATTTAAACGATGCCCAATTGGCACTAAGGTGCCTAAAGTGTGCCAAGAAAACATCCCCCACACCATTACACCACCACCACCAGCCTGCACAGTGGTAACAAGGCATGATGGATCCATGTTCTCATTCTGTTTACGCCAAATTCTGACTCTACCATCTGAATGTCTCAACAGAAATCGAGACTCATCAGACCAGGCAACATTTTTCCAGTCTTCAACTGTCCAATTTTGGTGAGCTCGTGCAAATTGTAGCCTCTTTTTCCTATTTGTAGTGGAGATGAGTGGTACCCGGTGGGGTCTTCTGCTGTTGTAGCCCATCCGCCTCAAGGTTGTGCGTGTTGTGGCTTCACAAATGCTTTGCTGCATACCTCGGTTGTAACGAGTGGTTATTTTAGTCAAAGTTGCTCTTCTATCAGCTTGAATCAGTCGGCCCATTCTCCTCTGACCTCTAGCATCAACAAGGCATTTTCGCCCACAGGACTGCCGCATACTGGATGTTTTTCCCTTTTCACACCATTCTTTGTAAACTCTAGAAATGGTTGTGCGTGAAAATCCCAGTAACTGAGCAGATTGTGAAATACTCAGACCGGCCCGTCTGGCACCAACAACCATGCCACGCTCAAAATTGCTTAAATCACCTTTCTTTCCCATTCTGACATTCAGTTTGGAGTTCAGGAGATTGTCTTGACCAGGACCACACCCATAAATGCATTGAAGCAACTGCCATGTGATTGGTTGATTAGATAATTGCATTAATGAGAAATTGAACAGGTGTTCCTAATAATCCTTTAGGTGAGTGTATAATGTAATGCTTTTGAGTTGAGATTTTTTTGGGGTAACACTTTACAATAAGATTGTATTAGTTAACATTAGTTAATGCATTAGTTAACATGAACTAACCATGAACAACACCTCTGTTCAGCATTAGTTAATCTTTGTTAACGTTAGTTAATAAAAATACAGCTGTTAGTTCACAGTGCATTAACTAATGTTAACAATATTTTAATAATGCATTAGTAAATTTTGAAATTAACATTAACAAAGATACATAAATGCTTTATAAGTGCAGTTCATTATTAGTTCATGTTAACTAATGTAGTTAACTAATGTTAACTAATGAACCTTAAAGTAAAGTGTTACCTTTTTTGTAACACAACTATGTCATAATTATTCAATGCTGCTGTTTTTAAGTCACTTATTTGTATGGTATGGTACAAAATTGTGTTAAATTGTGCCTTTGGACTCTCTATAACAAAACACATGCATGTGCTAAAGTTGAGTAGCAAATATGGCCAAGTCAAAAGAGCTCTCACAAAAGCTATAGAGAACAAATTGTTTTATTACATATGCCTACAAGAAGTTATACCTTATACTTGTTATACCTTAAAACCTTTGAGGTAGAAACATAGAAAACTATGGGGTATTGTGAAGAGGAAGATGCGATATGCCAGACCCAACAATGCAGAAGAGCTGAAGGCCACTATCAGAGCAACCTGGGCTCTCATAACACCTGAGCAGTGCCACAGACTGATCCACTCCATGCCACGCCGCATTGCTGCAGTAATTCCCAACTAAGTATTGAGTGCTGTACATGCTCATACTTTTCATGTTCATACTTTTCAGTTGGCCAAGATTTCTAAAAATCCTTTCTTTGTATTGGTCTTAAGTAATATTTAAATTTTCTGAGATACTGAATTTGGGATTTTCCTTAGTTGTCAGTTATAATCATCAAAATTAAAAGAAATAAACATTTGAAATATATCAGTCTGTGTGTAATGAATGAATATAATATACAAGTTTCACTTTTTGAATGGAATTAGTGAAATAAATCAACTTTTTGATGATATTCTAATTATATGACCAGCACCTGTATAATGTCACTTTAGAAGATCTTTAGAAAATCTAAAAGATCAAGAATGGTCACACTTCATCCTAATCTAAAATTTCCTGCTTTCTTTGCTTTGTAGAATATCCTTACATAGCCATGCAAATATTCACTGCTGTGTGTTTATTTATCACTTTGTATTTAGGGTGACGGATGACATTCTTGCAATGGCACGACCTTCTACATATCTCATCAAGAGATACAGCATCATAGAGCAGTTCAAACAGTGAGTGTTATTTAATACAATCCTAATTAAGATGTTTAATATTTACTCTGCCAGGGGATGTTTCTGATTAATAAGTGTCAATGTTTGTGTGTGTGTGCTTGTGTACATGCTTACAGGTTGAACATTAAATCCATAATTAATATGCAGCTCCCAGGGGAACATGCTCACTGCGGCCCTCCTCTGGAGCCTGACAGTGGGTTCACATATTCACCTCAGATCTTTATGGACAGCCAAAGTGAGTCAAAGACATGCAAAACATGTCATGAACATTTCTAGTTTATATTACAATATTACACCACAAAATAAAAAGATTTTATAAATATATAATATAAATATTTTTTAAAATATTTAAAAATATGATATAAAAATTAATGTTTTACATTGTGCTACTTCTAATTCTTATTACCATAATATATATATATATATATATATATATATATATATATATATATATATATATATATATATATATATATATATATATATATATATATATATATATATATATATATATATATATACACACATACACATCTCCCCTTTAATTTAAATTATAAAAAACAAAACATAAAATGATCATTATAAATTATAGTCTATAATTACAAATATATATAAAGTATAAAATTATATTAAAATAATTTAATTTTGCTGTGCTCAAGAAACATTTCTTATTATTAACAATGTTGAAAACAGTTTTACTGATGAATGTTTTTGTGGAAACTGTGATAATTTTTCAGGATTCTTTGATTAATAGAAAGTTGAAAAGAAAGTTCATTTTGTAACATTATAAATGTCTTTACTGCCACTTTCGACCGATTTAATGCATCTTTGCTGAATAAAAGTATTCATTTCTTTAAGAAAAAATCTTACTGACCCCAAATTTTTGAATGGTATTGTATATATTATAATATAGATTTGTTCATGCCATTCAAATATACATTTTCCTTTTTTTATATTGAGATGGAATATGACCTAAATGTTCCTTGTGAGATTCACCCAATACATTAGCTGATGAATTACTGAATTATATTCCTTTTTTGGTCTGACAGTTTTCTTCTATAATTTTGGGATGTCTGATTTTGGAGTGTCATCTCTGGAGGGGATGGTGGATGCCGTGAAGGTTTTGGCCTTCTCTGTGCAGGAAGGGAAGGTGGCTGTCCACTGCCATGCTGGATTAGGCAGGACAGGCAAGTTGCAACTTCTATATCATTATTTTCAATGTAAATTTAGTGACATTCTATTCTATTTAATATCTATCCTGCTTTGCAGGTGTTCTTATCGCATGCTATCTAGTCTACACCTGTCGAATCAGCGCTAGTGAAGCTGTCCACTACGTTCGGATCAAAAGGCCTCGTTCAATCCAGACTCGATCACAGATCAATCTGGTGTTTGATTTTGCTCGGCTGGTGAGCTCTCAGTTGGCCCAGTACCCATGTCTGAACATACGCCATGGTGCCACCTTCAGTCTTCGGCAGTATCTCTTGCGTCAGGCCCTTCTGCTTCACGGGGAAGAGTCCAGAACACTCAAACACACCCCCAAGATCCTGCACGTCCTCTGCAGAATGCTGATCATTATAACCCAGGGAGCTCCCAGTCCTCCAGAGGTCCAGAGAGAACTGGAGAGGAGGGTGAACATTTTGGCTCTAAAGAAGTCAGTGAAGGAGACACTTTTGAAGAGGAACCTTCCTGCTTTGAAGGAAAGGCGAGGCTCGTCCAGAATGTTCTCCTGCGAGTCCTGGGATGAGCCTTTCGGATTCTTGGAGAGGAAGAGAGACGTCCTACTAAACAAGCGAAGCTACAGCGAAACAGATCTCAGCAAGATTACCATCATTGAGGTGAGAGCCAATCGTTTTTTAGCAAGATTTGCTGTATTTTGGAATTTCAGAAAATAAAAAGAAACATTCTGAATCTGATCCATTTTTCATAAAGTGGAATTGATCTGATGAATCAATTCCGGATTAAATGCACCCGCATTGTCACCAATGTTGGAATTTTTTTTTTTTTTTAATAGCAGTTTTAATATATTGTTTAAAATGTAATGTATTCCTGTGATTACTCCAGTTTTCAGTTTCACGTGATTATTGTTAAATCATTCTAATATGCTGATTTGATGTTGATTTCTCAATTATTATTGGTGCTCACTTAAGAAATGTTTCTTGAGCAGCAAATCAGTATATTAGAATGATTTCTGAAGGATCATGTGACACTTGAGCAATGATGCTGAAAATTCAGCTTTAACATCACAGGAATAAATTACATTTTAAAATATATTAAAATACAATACATAATTTACAAAAATGATGACATTTAAAATCTTGTTGTCTCTGCAAGGATTTCATGTTCTCACACTACTCTCCTCAATCTGGTGGACACCATAAAATAAGCAATGAAGAAATCAGTCCATCAAAAGATCAGAGAAACCTAACAGAATCCCAAAAGATTCCTCATACCCTGATAACAGACCAGTACAATGAAACATCAGCTCCTAACTCATATAATGAGACTGTTTAAATCACATTTTCTTGATTTACCACGAGTAGCCTACCATGTTTTACCATGCCTAATATCGCTTACTGCAGTGTGCAACAAGTGTCTCATAGTAGCCGCTGAGCGAACACACAGAGAAGCATTATAACTTAACTTTCAAATCACTCAAATGTATCTAATATCATATGATAAAATAGTGCTGCGTTACCCCACATACGCATGACCAGAAGAAGCAGAAGCGGTGGTCTGCGGCATAATAAAAGCTCCACTGCGCTTGTCTCTCATTAGCAATTGCTCTAGCAGCCTTGTTCCGCTCCCACCCTACTTCATACTACAGTAACTTCATTAAATCATTCTAATATGCTGATTTGATGTTGATTTCTCAATTATTATTGGTGCTCACTTAAGAAATGTTTCTTGAGCAGCAAATCAGTATATTAGAATGATTTCTGAAGGATCATGTGACACTTGAGCAATGATGCTGAAAATTCAGCTTTAACATCACAGGAATAAATTACATTTTAAAATATATTAAAATACAATACATAATTTACAAAAATGATGACATTTAAAATCTTGTTGTCTCTGCAAGGATTTCATGTTCTCACACTACTCTCCTCAATCTGGTGGACACCATAAAATAAGCAATGAAGAAATCAGTCCATCAAAAGATCAGAGAAACCTAACAGAATCCCAAAAGATTCCTCATACCCTGATAACAGACCAGTACAATGAAACATCAGCTCCTAACTCATATAATGAGACTGTGAACAAGAAGAAAAAATGTACATCCAAGAAACCTCAAGTTTTCCTAAAGTTCAGCTCAAACATCGAGGTCAGTGTGAAACTATTTAATGTCCTCAATTTTTTTTCTGCATCTTAGATCACTGCCTGAATGGATTTGAGAACTTTTATTTGGTATTATCTTTAATTTTGTGCAAATGTTGTGTGTGTGTTTTTAAGTTACGACGAGAGGATCATACGTCAGATCAATCGTCATTATCGAGAGCCGTCGCTAAGGCAATGGCACAACAGCGCCCTCCAGTAGACACTGTATTGAAAAGAGCAGCGGGTTTGCAGGTATAGCATGTATGGCTTGTTTTCGACAAGTAAAATATGTTCCTGAATGCATACACTTATTAGTTACAGGACTGACAAAACATTTTGGTCCATGCAGGAACGCAAAGCACGATCATGTTTCTAAGGTTCACTTTATTGGTCATACAACTGCATCCATTTCACATACAGATAAAATATAAAACAATGATTAAAACATATTTTTGGATTAAAATATCCAAAAACCACTAGAACATTGTTATATATTTTGTTGACTTATACACCTAGGCTACATTATCCCAAATGTTTTTGTAGAAACCATGGAAAAACCAAAGACGCTTTAATATATTATGTGACAGGTGAGCAACTGTTTGGATACATTCATCGACAGAAAACGAATCATAGTTATGTAGCTCAACACAGTCTTATTGTTTAAATCACATTTTCTTGATTTACCACGAGTAGCCTACCATGTTTTACCATGCCTAATATCGCTTACTGCAGTGTGCAACAAGTGTCTCATAGTAGCCGCCGAGCGAACACACAGAGAAGCATTATAACTTAACTTTCAAATCACTCAAATGTATCTAATATCATATGATAAAATAGTGCTGCGTTACCCCACATACGCATGACCAGAAGAAGCAGAAGCGGTGGTCTGCGGCATAATAAAAGCTCCACTGCGCTTGTCTCTCATTAGCAATTGCTCTAGCAGCCTTGTTCCGCTCCCACCCTACTTCATACTACAGTAACTTCATTATCATTCAAAATCAAGGCGTCATCAAGCTACCCCTTTGTTTTGAATAAGTAACCGCTAGAGGCGAAAATTACATGTTGTGCCTTTAAATCATGGTATATAATCTATAATCTTACTTGCTTTAAAATCACTCAGATAACCATACTGACTTTCATTTTGTTTATATTTATCTGTCTGTCTCATTCTGTCTGGGTGACTGTATAACAAAATGTTTTAATATACATATATTGGCTGCAGTTATAAATAAAAAAGCAAATTTCTTACTTTCAAAGTAACCAAAATATATTCATAATTTCTATATAATTTGTTTCCCCCCCAGGTTTAGCCAAGTAACAGAGCTGTTTTAAAACAGCAACTACAGTGGGTGAATATTGTGGTAATGTAAGAGATTTGAACCTGTTTTAATTCTCTGCAGGATGAGCTCAACTTAAGTGAATGTGGCTGGTTTACATTAGTCATGGAAACCGATCCAGACGTTCTGAGCACACTGTTATGGACCTGGCTGGACAGACTAAAGGTCAGAGATCACAGTATATGGTAGTTCTGGCACAAAATTATTTTTTTTAGAAAAGATTTTCCTCATTGTTTCAAATGCAATCGTTTAGCTGTTGTGCTTTATTATAACAGGAGCCTGTTCTCAATAAAGATGACATAGAGAGACTGACCTCAACCTGGCCTGCACAAAACCCCCTTATCACACTTCACAAGGTGTCTGGCCTCCTTCTATTGACAGAACACACTACAACTACAACGACTTAATACATGTAGTAGGCTAAATATACATTTTAAGCATAAAAATCTTTGAAATTAACCAATTGTATAGTTGTCTTTTATGTGAGTGCGTCATACATATAAGACATAAATCATCTTATAAAGCTTTATCAGGTTATAATGTTGTGCTGTTTTAGTCTCAGGGGCACACCATCTGCTGTTTGCTGGACTGTGTGGGTCATGTGGTGGTTCGATGTCCTCAGTTTGAACATGCTATACTACAGAGACTCATTCGAGCTTTAACAAGAGTAAGTCTGTGTGTACATGTGCTAATTTTCACAAATAAAGAACAAATAACAGAAGTAATTGAGGACAGATTATATAAACTTTTGCTTGCTTTTGTATTACAACAGCGCCCACCTGAGGAAATAGAGAGAAACAGCATCTTGTTGCGCGTGCTCAGAGCTACAATGAGAGAGCTGTACCTACACAACCACCATCCAAATACTGCAACACCATCAAAGTGTTAAAACTAATAAAGATATCCATATAAAGAAGTATTGTTTCATTAACTGTATGACTGATCAATAAACTGTACAGTCGTCCCCAAAAGAAACACTTATCACATGTATAACTTGGCCTACTGTTTTTGCAACAAGCAAGCCAAGTTGCATCTGCAGAATTACTTTTTCTAGCCATTTGCAATATAATTCAAAACGTTTTATGAACTGTTTAGCCTCAAAGTGTGCCTGTGTTTTCTTTATTTATTACTTTACTCATTTATATTTGCATACATGCACGTCAGTTGGTTTCATATTTTGATATTAATGTAATGGTATTCACACACATTTTTAGATGTGGCTTAAGTGTCCTAATAATTAACTTATATGGTCACTGCAGGCACACTTTTTAGTAGCCTATGTAGACTGGTAACTTTGAAATTGATGAATGTGTTTTATAAGTGTTGTATAAGTAGTCTGTAGCTCTGGTCTAGCGACAAGACAGTATGTGTGCATTAAACTTTGAAATATCTCTAAGGAAAGGACTTGTTGAATTGTTTGTTAATAATTAATAATACTGCACGGGTTACAGTGGATTGGCATGTAGAGCAGCTACTCGTGAACTTCTCACCATTGGAATGTCACTCAAACTGACATCAAAGAATCACCAAGGCGACGGCGTCATAGAGATGCAAAAGAAAACAATTATAAAGCATAAAAACAGTTGCAGCAGTTGCGAATTTGATCGGTGGCTTTCTTTTACCTTTAGATGTCAATAATATAGTTTTTGTTGTTGTTGTTGTTGTTGTGTAGATATCGTGTCAGCATCGCAATTCTATCGTTCTAGTTATCTAAGTTATCTAAGCGTAACTTTTTTATCGTTTGACATCTAAAGGCCACCATCAATATAAGCGATAATTTTATAGGAACGTGCGTTTAAACGAATATTTCTTTACAAAATCACCCGGAGATCGAAACGTCTATTAAACTCACGCACTTTTTAATATCTTGCACTTAAGGTAAGTTATTGGGTTTCTGTAACGTTTGCTGTAACGACATATCACGCTACGGTTAGCCTAACTGCTACAGAAATCTCTGTTTTGATAATTTAATCAAATTAAATTAGAAATGCAATTTAAGCGCATAACTAAAATGGTCATGTCATGGTACTGTGTTAGTAATACCCGTCATCAAATCTACCACAGTACTTTTTTTTTTTTTTTTTAAATGTAGTGAAGACTTCTCTGTCTTTGCATCATAAAATGCAAAAATTCATGTGTTATTGTTTTATTTAACAGTTTTTTTCTTAAGTATTTTTTGTAATTCTGTAAAAACATTTTTTTAAACAGGCGTCATGTCACCTGTGGATGTATGGGTGGGTTCTTGGAGGCCCCACAGGCCAAGGGGCCCCATCGCTGCAATGTATAACAGTCCGGGGCCAACATATGCTCTCCCAGGGGCAACTGGTACACACACACACACACACACACACACACGTTTGTTTCACTATTAGTGAGGACATCTAATAAACTTCCATTGTCTTTTATATCAGGTTAATGATATTTTCTATCACCCAACACAACCTCTACTTCTAAAATTAACCATCATAGAAACATGTGCAAATCACTAGATTTAAATATAAACATGATTAGGTTGATTTATAAGCACCGTAATATTAGGCTACACACACAATTTACAAAAAATCTAATGGGCTTGAAAGATTGGAATGATTCTAAGAACCCACAACAATTTTTAAATGTTATTTTTTAAAAAGGGTATAAGAGTCCAGAATGCCTAGCTATTGCCCTGCAGTAAATCCCAATGATTTTGGGAGTTTTCTGTGCCCTTTACAGGAATTAACAACCATGACCCGCGAATGCAGAAAGGCCCAGCATTTAGCTTCGGCACGCGCCATCGTGACTTGAAGGCCAACTTTTCCCCAGGGCCTGGATACCTCGTTCCTTCCAACATCACCAGGGTGGGTCGGGACGGAACCCCTGCATACTCTGTCTATGGCCGACGAAAGGATATTCAGCCCTTCCAGACCCCTGGCCCAGGTATTTTACACAACATAAACACACAGGTTTTGTAGCTGTCTGCAAATATAAAACAAGGTAGAACATACACAGTAAAGTTAAGCTGGCTTTTGATTTCTTTTTTTATTTTCCAGGCAGTTACTCACCTGAAAAGGCAACAAAGACAACCTATTACTTGGCCCCAGCGTTCTCCCTCTCTGCAAGAACTAAATTGTTCCGCAATGACCAAACACCAGGTAGATTCCCACATATCTACACAGCAATACTACTAGAACAAGTATGTTTCCCATGTGTTAGCAGACGTTCGTGCATTATCTTGTCTCCAGGTCCAGCTGCGTACATGCTTCCCCCAGTATTAGGGCCAAAAGTCGTGAATAAAACAGCCGCTCCAAATGTCTCCTTCAGCGGCCGTAGTAATATTGGCAGCTTCCATGAAGATTTAAGGAAGGTGCGGACACATTACAGTATGTACCTCTTAGTATGTACTTTGCAAAGATGATAACAATCCTTTTCTCAGACTCCAGGTCCAGGGACCTACCAAGTGGTGGATTCGTGTGTGTACAGACACAAGCCCCCTCAGTACAGCATAACCGGTCGCAACCTCATGCCTGGGGACACTACCAAGAAACCAGGACCTGGAGCCCACAATCCAGAAAGGGTCTGTACTAATACACTACAATTCCAAATTTTGGGGTCAGTAAGATTTTTTTAATTAAAAATGAAACGAAGGCTTATATTCAGCAAGGATGCATTAAAGTGTAAAACATATATTCAAATAGGAAACAGTTAAATTGTAATCATTTTACTATATTTTTGATCAAATAAATGCAGACTTCTTTCAAAAACATTAGAAAAATCTGACCGACCCCAACCTTTTGAACAGTAGTGTATAGGCTATATATTTAGTTTCTAGTTTAGAATTGCTCTCTACTTGTCTGGCTATCACCAGACCAAGCTCAATCTTTTAAGATTGAACATTAGTCTGGGGAGTCTGCTCTGTATTTTCTACTGCACAAGAGGCGTAATCAACGAGCATAATTCAAATGACTCTGTATGCAATTGGACAGTCCTTCAACCAATCAGACCAACGATCCGGGTGACGTACTTTGCAGAGCGGTCGGTAGTAAGGCAAATACATTCTTCTTTTGTAGGAATTGTTCCAGGGCAAGTTTTTGTTCCGTTTTCAAAAACTTTTTGAAATCTTTCAAAAACAGCAGCGACAGCGGCATCAACAGGTTGCTGCGCTTCGGTGGCCACCATGTTGAATGTAAATTAAAAGCTGCTTGCCGTCGCTTCTCTATCGTCATTGTGTTAAACCCGCCAATAGATAAGGCGCCAGGTGGATAAGCCAGTTTGTGATTGGTCCCCGCAGATTTGTAACGGAAGTAGGATAGTAAAATGGACAGGTTTCCAGCCTGGGCTGCCGGGTGAAATCAAATTGCCCGCAGATCGGGCTGGGTTTACCCAGTCTAGCTCTCTACTAAAACTACTGTTAAAATAACAAGTATGCTAAAACTTTTTCCTTTGTCTCTCTCAACAGGTTACATTCACAGGAACCAAAGCTCCCAGCTTCTCCTTTGGAATTCGTCATTCTGAGTACATTGCTCCCATAATTGTGGATGGTGATGATTAAACAGGTCCTTTCTGTCCTAATAAATTCTGTCCAACAAGCTACAGTCTGTCATAGCTGGTCTTAATATTGCTAATATACAACTTGAAATAATGGTGTTTCAGTAAAAAACAAAAAAGCTCCAAGATGCAATAATTGTGCTACTCCATTCCAAAACCAAGTGAACCAAGTCTACCCAGACTAGCATTTTAACACATCACAGACACATGAATTCAGGTTGATTGGGACACTTTTTGTCCAAATGAAGTCACACTATATACAGTATATTGACACTACTCAAAAGTTTGGATCGGTGACATGTTTTAAGGTTTCTTATACTCACCAAGGATGAATTTGTTTGATCAAAAATACAGTAAAACAATAATATTATGGAATATTATTACAATTTAAAAAATAACTGTTCTCTGTTTTGATTTTAATAATTTATATTAAAATTTGATTTTTTATTTGATTTTAATAAATGTAATTTATTCCTGTGATGCAAAGCTCAATATTTTAGCATCATTACTCCAGCCTTCAGTGTCACATGATCCTTCAGAAATCATTCTAATATGCTGATTTGCTGCTCAGAAAACATTTCTAATTATGCCTGTTCTTATGATTGCTTGTTAACAGAGTATATGAGGAAGGATTCAGTTTGGATGCTGTCTTTGTAGGTAGCAGACAGCAAAGCAGCTCACTAGGTTTTGGAACAGAGCTAAAATGGCACAGAGGCGGTAAACAGCACTGATGATTACTGTGTAAATCAAGAAAGAAAGTAAATCTTTGAATCAAGATACTTCTTGTTGTTGTCACTTTATTGTCACTTGGCACAGGTACTATATTTACATTAATAGTACAGTTGTTCATTGTTTCACGTCCTTATTTTTAATCTTTTCATTAAAAAAACATTTCTGCTCCATGACACAAAATAATTCATTTATTTAGATTTACTTAAAAATAAAAAATCTCTGAAAACCTTAAAAGGTACACTGTCACTTTTTTTTTTTTTTTTAATTAACAAAATTTAAACAATGAGTCAATACACCATCAATCCTTCTCCCAAAACGTGTATTTGACTTACCCTGATTCACTATGGTAAGCCCGTTAAGTGTTTGTATTTTAGGCAGAGCGGGATGCTTTTCGAAGCACCCTCCTGGTAATGCCGACAGATTATACATTGAGTTGTTGTCAACAGCATAATCACCTGACCTGGGACTTGATGCTATCCTGTGTCTTATCTCCTGCTCCCTGATTACTGCTTAATCAGGTAATCATTCATATTCATAAATTTGATGAATGTAACTGATCTCCATTCAGTTTAGCCTGTTTCCACTGAAACACAATCACAAAAAAAAAAATCTTGTGTTTATTGAGAAAGTGACTGACATGGCTATTTTGTGACAGATGGCAACATTGTTTTATGTTGTCGTTACATTTCAGTTGTATTTTCACTTTCAACAAAAGAGATTTAAAATCAACATCACATTATCAAACAATATTACCAAAGATTATTTTTGGTTAATTTTAGTGTTGATTCAGCAACAGTGATGTAGAATCAACATCATAGTGTAAAGTTGATTCAACAATATTACCATTGATTATTTTTGTTAATTTCAATATTGATTCAACATCAGTGATGTAGAATCAATCATAGTGTAATGTTGATTCAATAGCATTACCATTGATTTTTTGTTCACCATTGTTTCAACATTAAATGCGGGTGCAAACGTGATATTGAACCATCACGTCATAATGTTGATTCAATGATTCAATGTTTTATTGCAGTACTGTACTTATGCTAATGTCTACTTTTAATCCAACTGATATCACAGTAACCTATCAACTTAACTTCAGTTTAAAAGTTGTATTGGCTCTAAATGTGTGCTTCCACAGTTGTCTTTACTGGTATGATCCTCAACGGATGTTGCATACAGTGATTATAAAAGTAAGGAAATACTTTCTCAGTGAACGTGTGTTTAAACACATGCAGACCAATATTACGGCCCGAATCTGTGAAAACGAGTTTGCCCTTGTTCCAGTCTAGCTGCACCCTGATCCTCTGAATTCTCTGGCTCACCCGTAGAAGGGTCAGGATCTCAGGAGAATAGCCCTTCCCGTATTTACCATTGGAGAAGCCCACATACCACAAGCCTGTCTTGGAGGGGTTCTGTCTGCGTTTGTACGCAGACTCTGTGATCACTCCCACGGCCCACGCTGTGCTGTCGCCCACCTCGATGTCCCAGCTGTGAGACCCTGAGTCAAAGCCCTCAGAACCAAGAATGCTTGTGTAGCCGTCAAATCTCTCCGGGTTTGCTGGAAGCTGTTGGAAGTGCTCATCAGTGTAAGTTATACTGGTCAAATCATCAGACACGGCCAGATAAGGATGGGCGGTGTTGGGGTCAAGGGTTACTGGGGCTGGAGGGGTAGAGATAAAAATGTTCACCCACTTTTAAGACACAATAATAGAACAGATGAGAAGATTTTTACTGCTCAGTACTCACTGTATCGAATGTTGGCTTGTAGTTTTTTTGACACTTTAAAGGTTATGTTACCCACATGTTTTGCAACATTGATGAGCATTCCTGAAGGTCTGGTCTGATCCCGCAGTGTAAACTTTGTTCTGAAACAACATTTAGGAGTCAGTACTGATGTGGGCTGAGAACCATAAAAGTTAAGAAAAGACATCTTCTTACCTTTCAATTGTAGTCTTGTAGTTCTATAAGTAAAGAAATGTAGATAGAAACAGAAAGATTAATCTATGTTATGTGATCAGAAAATATACACAACTGTTCAAAAGTTTGAATTTTCAGCATCATTACTCCAGTCTTCAGTGTCACATGATCCTTCAGAAATCATTCTAAGTTGCTGATTTTCTGATCCAAAAACATTTCTTATTATTATCAATGTTGAAAACAGTTGTGCTGTTTAATATTTTTGTGGAAACAGTGATGCTTTTTATTCAGGATTCTTTGATGGAAGAACAGAATTGATTGGAAATAGAAATATTTTGTAACATTATAAATGTCTTTACTTTTTGTCATTTTAATGCATCCATAATAGTAGAATAATAGTAGTCATTTTTATTCTAATTTGAATTCTTTCAAATTACTTAATTTAACTTAATATAATGAGAAAAAAATCATTGATGTTTTAATATAAATGCAAGTACTTACCACAAGAAATGTGAAGTCATTCCTTCTTAGCTGTTCCTCGATAGACTCAATAATATGTGAGAGAGATAACATCCCTGATCTAATCTCCTCGATCTTCTTTTTAATGATCTCACTCTTCTGCTCTTCTTCTCTCCTCAGTGCTGTCATGCTGGCTGCCTCTTCATTTTGTAGAAACTGGTGAAGCTTTTCAAACACCTCCTTAATTTGCATCTCTGTCTGCTGGCTTTGCCTCTAGGCACAAAATATCAGCAAAATCAGGTTGAAACACCCATACAGTTGAACAATGTAAATGTTGGAATTTCCTCCCAATACTCACCTTAATGTACTCTGCTGTTTCATCCCAGGACTGTTTAAATCGTTCATAGACTCTGAGTTTCTCCAGAAAGGCCTTTAGTTTCTGCTGGAACTCTTTCTAGAAAGATAGAAGAGAGATTCGGACAAGTTGTCACTTTTTTTTTTTAAATACACTATCTCAGGTTAGGGATATTTTTGATATTTTACTATACGTGTTATTTTAGTATTATTTATATAATTATAGTATTTGTGACTATTTTTATATTTTTCAGTTTTCATTTTAGTTTTAAATCATTTTGTTTTGTGTTTTTGTCATATAAAAATGTAATATAGCTTTAATGTATTTTTATTTGTAGTACTTTTATACTTCATCTTAAAATTATTTATTCACTTAGTTGAAAAAAATGTAACATTTATTTTTTTAAAAGTTTTTTAAATCTAGGGTTTTATGTAAGATTTATATTTTATTTTATTTCAGCTTTATTTCTGAATTTCTGAAATACAATTTAATATATATATATATATATATATATATATATATATATATATATATATATATATATATATATATATATATGTGTGTGTGTGTGTGTGTGTGCATTTATATATACATACATACATACATACATACATATATATATATATATATCTTGTTGTGCTCATTTCAGCCTGCAGATGTTTACTGTACATGTCATTCTGTGTTAATCTGTTACATGATGATTTTCCCAGCGTTGTTTACATATAAACAGGTTGGTTGTTAAAAACCTGCATATCCAAAATGGATCAGGTCTATCCAGATAATATTTGACTTTATCAGCAAAGTTCCCATGAAACTTTGTTTTTGTAGTCTGGGAACACGTGTCATATAAGGGCCATTAGTGTGCTAAGACCTGTCTGACAAGACAGCTTTCATATTTCAACCCTTTCCAATCCATTAAATCTGACACCGACAATCAGGGAAATCTGACCACAAGCTGGACATTTTGACCAAGCATTTGACTATTGCACTCTAAAAAATAGCTCTTTGGCTAAACATGATCTAATCATGGACAGTGATTCCACTTGAAACAAGTAAAACCCTGTGTACTAACTAGAATCAATGGTAGAATGAATGGTTTTAGTATAACTTAAATAAATGGTTTTCATTTAAATGGAATTATTCAAATAATCCTATTTAATGCTTCTTGTTTAGTCCTGTGATTTAAATAACAACAAACTAAATATACCTTTTCTTTACACGTGCAATATTCTGTGTTGGCAGTCCGGAAGTGATACTGGTTTCAATCAGAGTACTACCATAGCGGCCACTTAAAAATGTGCTTTACATTTTTGCTAGCAGGTCCTCAACCCAAGCACAAGCTAACATTACATAACAGAAACTTTTAAACAAACACCAACATAATAGAACATTCTCATCTTGATAAATAAATGATAAAATAGCACTTTATTTGAACATTTACTTTCCCAATTCAGCCCCTTTGCAAAACATGATGGGAAATGAATGTCCTGTTTGATTGAGTTACTTGATTGAAACATGTTATTTCAAAATGAAAACATTAAGTTAAGTAAAAGAGTAACTGTTTCAAGTCAATTTAACATGAAGCAATCACATTTGACACAAAGGTGTCAAATCAAAATGAATTGTTTAAATAAACTGAACAGCATAAAAAAATAATATTTGTACTGTTTGAGTTGTACTGTTTCCATACATTCTTACCCTGAGGTCCTGTGATGCGTCTGTTGTTGCACGGATGCGGTGGTTCTTATGTGATTTAGCATTTCTGCATTTTCCACAAACTAGTTCTTGATCTTCAGCGCAGAAGAAAGAAAGAGGTTCTCCATGAAGACTACAGAACCCCACCGTCTCTACAGGAAGGTCCTGCGTGGTTTCTTCTCTCATCAGATCACACATGTTTCTCAGCACAATGTTTATGGGTGGATCAGGGTTGGAGGACACAGTTCTGCAAATGGGACACTCTTGAGTTCCTCGCCGATTCCAGAAGGTTTTCACACAGCCGTTACAGATGCTGTGAGAGCAGGCTAAGAGAACTGGATCCCTGAAGATGTCACAGCAGATAGGGCAGTAGAAATCCTCCTCTGAAATAGACAGTCTACGGGCCATTTTGCCACAGTATATTAAATGTTTCCTAGTTGTCTTTCTCTCACTCTCTCTGTGTGTCTGGTCCAGCTGTCAGGAGCTGTCTCTCAGCTGTGTTTACATCCCAGACACATGCAAATTAGGGTGGAGCTTATAAGAGCAAAGACAGCATTTTAACAGAACCTTCTATTATTCATAGCGTTCCTTTTCTTTTAGAACACTAACAGTACATTTGGCAACACCCTGGAATAATTAATTTCAATAATCAATTAGACATTAGAAACTTTATTTAACAAGTAAAAAATTACAATTTCACTTGGTGCTGGTGTAAACATAATAAAAATACAAAAAATATATGATAAAGTGACATACAAAATATTTTTTTAAAATATTTTATGTATATATATTCATGTTTATATATGTAGTTACATAATAATTAGTACAGCAAATGTGAATTTCTGCAAGTTAGTAAATTGGATACAAAACTATCCAAAAAAAAGTTGATAGGTGTATTTGAAGCTCAATTACTATTACTATTATATTTATTTATTAATATTTTGAGCTAGAGTTAAGTTTTGCTCTTTGGTCATTTTTTAAATATATATATATATTTATATATAACTTTCTTTTAAGCTTTTTATCCAATATTTATTTTTGGCTTTATTTCAGCTTTTTAAATAGTTTTAGATTGAGTTAACAGTAACACACACACGCACGCACGCACGCAAACACACAGTTGGATACAAAATATTTAAAAAAACATTATTTAATAATGTTTAATAGAAGTGTCCACATAGCTACTAGTTTTTATGGTTCTCATAACAGATTAAATGACTAAATTCTAGTCTTTTTTAATAATTGATAAACGCTAATTGTGGTTAAAGTTGGTTTTACCAATGATGCATGTTTATAGACTTTTGGGAACCATCCTTCATTCATATTTCTGTATAAACACTGAGATCTGTATCTATTCTGTTCTTTAGCCTTTCAATTTTAATCTAGTCATGCACTCACTGACCTCTGTGGGAAAGTAGTAAAGACTTTTCAGACTGTTCATCAAGCAGATCTATATATAACATTTTTGTTATATCTGCAAGAGTGCAAATGTCTGTTCTGCGTATTCCCATGTCAAGAATGTGACCAAGACAACATTCTGTAACATACTACTTAAACTAAAAAAAGGTAAGATTATGGTGTTTGATATTACTGACAGGTAATTTGTCAAAGACAAAGAAGACATTCCAGGTATTGTTTATTGGTTTTGTTTCCTAGTAAGTGTAAAATATAGGTCAAAGTTTACACCTTAATATATTTCATAGGCCTACATAATTTTTTTAAAATGATCATCACATCTAAATAATAACATTAGATTAAGATATTATTGCTTCATCTAATGTATTCTTCTTTGTTTTGTTGTTGTATTGTGTTTAGAATAACCATTAGAATAAATTGAGAATTAGAATAAAATTGAAAAATCACAATGAATCAGGCACCTTCAAAGGCAGCCTGGTGCTTACCAGGAGCAAAGGAGGCCCTTCGTGGGTCCTGGCGTTGCTTAGAAACGCGTTGTTGTCGTGCATGTTCACTGTGAATTTTCTGGAACCAAACCGAGATTTTTCACCACAAAATAGCGATGTTTTCTCGTCTAGAATGCCAGCCGTGAATGCGAACAAACTTACGACGAGCCTTAAAAATATTTCTGCCAAAGATTGTTAAATAATATTCTGTCGTAAATATGTATTTAGCGTAGTTAGTTAGATAGCTTGGGTATCAAACACGCTAATCTGCTAATTAGTCAGCTAGCCAAAGCAGTAACACTGTCGGGTTGTGTTTGGGAATATAACATTTACAGTTTGTTTTACGAATTTTTGCTTGTATAGATGAACTAAATGATATTGATAGAGTTAGAAAGCGTGTGATGGAGTAAAGCAGCGCCGTGTTTCAGCTGTTCTGGTCAGCTGTCATCTAATCCCGCTGCATTAAGAGGCTCAGAGTTGAAACTCCTGCTGCTGCTTCTGTCGTCTCGCAATGGACGCAGGGGGCATTTCTGATCTGGACCTGGAGAAATATGACGCGGATGAGCAAGTCAAGATCATCTGCCTCGGAGACAGCGCTGTGGGCAAATCCAAGTAACTTATACTTAATGTATTACTGACACTAATGGAGGAGCTGTGTTATTGCTCTTATTCAGTGACAAGGCATTTGCATTATTTCTAAAGGTTTTCATCATATCTTTTCAGGCTTATGGAGAGATTCCTTATGGATGGATAGTATCCTTTGACTTTATTACTGTTGTGTGTGTGTCACCAATATCTGCATGTTCTCTCTCTCTCTGTCTGTATGTGGGTGTATCATTCATTCTCAAAGTTGACAAGTTCTTAATGAAATGTATCAGTCGGCCTCAGCAGCTGTCCACCTACGCTTTGACTCTGTACAAATACACCACCACCATCAATGGTCAAACCATCCTGGTTGGTAAGTTTGGCATGAGAAATAGTGTTATTTCTGTGCACAAGAATGGAGCAATTTGCTGTATTGCATATTTTGGAGTTTTATTATTGATTTGCACATTATTGGCCTTTTTGATGAAGTTTCATACACTTGCCTCCCTCATCCTTCCCTTGGGTCATTTTGACCTGAAACTCATTTTGTAATTTTTTTGTTGCACTTGAACCATGAATACACACAAAAAAAAATTGACTGGATTTGAGGAGCATTGTGCTTGAAATTTAAAAAAAGTAACAAATCCTTCCCTCGTGGGTCAATTTGACCCGCTTAGAAATGAATGGAATGCAAGGAATGCTTCAGTATACATAGAAAAACCTAAAAATGCTCGAAATCCAAACTAAAAATGCTACACAAAATAATTTTGTGTCTGATTGGTCCAGACGCTAAACATGTTTCAAGGCATGTGATTGGCTATTCGCTACTGATGTCACACTTTCATGTGCACATGCTCTATAAACTCAGGATCAAAGTGAAAGTTGATGATCCGTATCATAATACCAATAAAGCCTGATCGGATAGGTTAGGTTTGGTTTTGAAGATCTGAATGTTCACTGTGATTTAGGAAAAGATCATGTTGGTGTTTAAATTGAGAATCTTGATCTTTTAACGATTAATCATGCAGCTTTATAATACCAGGGTTTTTAGTTTAGTTTTCATGTTAGTTGAGCAGTCATGCCTTTGATGCCATTAAAGTTTGTGTATCTAACCTGAGCACTTATGCACTTGTTTATCTCCACCACAGATTTCTGGGATACTGCAGGGCAAGAACGCTTTCGAAGCATGCACCCGTCTTACTACCATAAATCCCATGCCTGTATCATGGTAAGAGAAGAGACGGTCACAAAACACTCTATTTTAGTTATTCTTATTTATATATTATTTTGGTATTTATTAAAGGGATAGTTCACCCAAAAAGGAAAATTATCCCATAATTTACTTACCCTCAAGCCATCCTAGTGTATATGACATTCTTCTTACAGACTAATACAATTGGAGTTTCAATAAAAAATGTCCTGGCTTATCCAAGCATTATAATGGTAGCCCAAAAATTTAAGCCTAAAATCGATGGGTTTGTATAAGAAAAATATCCATACTTTATAAAGTAAAATATCTAGCTTCTGGCGGATCGCCTTCCGTATTCAATTTATGAAGAAAGTGTAATGCCTCTCGCATTTCAAAATGCTTACGCTAAGTCCGACGTCATCGTCGCGCCAGTTATGCTTTTTTCGTGAGTCGAATACGGAAGGTGGTCTGCCAAAAGCTAGATATTTACTTTATAACGTGTTAAATATGGATATTTTTCTTACAAAAACCCATCGATTCGCTTAAGATTAAATTAAAAAAATATTAAAAAAGTAAATTAAAAAAAATATATAGTTCAGATTGTATTCGTCTAAAAGAAGAATGTCATATACACCTAGGATGACTTAAGGGTGAGTAGATCATGGGATAATTTTCATTTTTGGGTGAACTATCCCTTTAATGTTTTGAATTAGGTATATTTTCAATTTTAGTCATTTTGTTATGTCCTTTTGTCATTTAGTTTTTAATGTTATTTATAATGTCTATTTTGGTTTAATGTATTTTTATTTCAGTTTTAGTGATTTCAGTACTTCAACTTATTTTATTTCAGTTAGTTGACAAGGCAACATTTCTCATTTTTTAATGTTTTTTTTGGCTTTATTTTAATTAACCAAAATGCTTTTTATTCGTTTTAAATAGTTTTAGTTTTAAAAACAACAACCCTGAAATAACTTGCATAAATCAGCTAAACAAATATTCATTTGTATGCTGCTGTAGTTGCAGATTAATGTCCATTTAACAAAACACACATACACACACACCTCCTCTTTAAAAAAATATATATTAGTGAGTGAAAAATAAGTTGGAAAAATTGTGGCTTTTTGTAACAGAAAACAATTTTGAATGCTTTTCATAAACAATTAATCCAGTTGCTTTTTCCAGGTGTTTGATGTCCAGAGGAAAATCACATATAAGAACCTCCCAAATTGGTACAAAGAACTCCGAGAGTACCGGCCTGAGATTCCATGTCTGGTAGTCGCTAACAAGATAGATGGTAAATGTCATATGTCCTTTTGTGAGATTATAGATAAGAGCATTATTAGTCAGCATTAGGCTTTGCATGTCTCTAATCTTTTATTCTTTTATGTGTTCTGCTGTTTCAAAGCTGACATGAAGGTGACCCAGAAGAGTTTCAACTTTGCTAAGAAACAAGGTCTGCCCTTCTACTTTGTATCTGCTGCTGATGGGACCAATGTGGTGAAGGTGAGGATGGAAAGCAGAACATCCTAGACAGACAGATTGACAGGTATCAGGGAAGCATTCAGTAAAAAAGCTGTTATAGCTTACTGAACTCTCAGAATTTTAAAAGTAGATGTCATGGGGATAAGTACAGGCCCCATTGTTTGCTGGGATGAATTTGGATGCAACTTATAATAGAATTTATAAACCCTAAAATGTTTTATTTTGCTGTAATTTTCATATAAACTAAAATACAGCCATTGCAACATAAAACATTGAGTGCACCTTTACATTTTTTTTGAAATTGATAATGCATGTAGTTTTAAAAAGAATAAGCACTTAAGTTAATTGTATAATATTTGACTCAGATACATTTGTGCTCTTACACCTAACATTTTGGGAAGAGTAAAATTTACATATGTGGTTTCAACAACCAGATGCATTTACACTTGTCCAGTTTCATTTGGAATGCGCCTCAGACCACCTCCTGAAGTGGTTTGAGCGACCGGATTTAAATCCGTCTCGAAAGCGTTTTGAAGGGCATTGTTCTACGGTAAAAGGGAAGTCCTTGGCCCTGCTGTGTGAAGTTCTAATGTTCTGGGAATGTTCCACAGGTGTTTAAAGATGCCATTCAGATGGCTCTGTCCTACAAGAAGAACTCCAACGACTTTATGGATGAAGTTATGAGGGAGTTAGAGGTGCGTGTTTGAATAATACTGCTTACTCTCTTCATGATGCAATTTACTGATTTTATTCATGTTATATTGCAGAACTTTGATTTAGAGCGTAAAGAAGAAACATCTGATAAAGAAGAGGAGACGCAAGAGGGAAAACCAGACTCAGCATGACCACGTCACATTCTTCATCCTCTTCTTTTCTTATTCTCTTTCTCCACTGCTTCTGGAGTTGTACTGATGAGTTCCTTAAATCATGGCTGTCCTCTCACTGTCCTGAGCATCAGAGAGAACTCTACCTCACACCACTGATAGTGTGTGTCTGTTCTTGAACCTCTAACAGGAATAAATTATGATTCTGTGAATGTACAGGTGGCATTATCAGATGATTGACTAATAGAATCACAGTTCTCAACTGCAGAACTGATTTGATACAGCATGCAGATTTAGCAAAAAAATCAAGACTCTTAATGGAATGTGAAGCTTAGTCTGTGCCGAATGTTATATATAGCTGGAATTTTAGGTGAAATATTTATAATCTTTTTAAAGTGTAATATTTTACAAATGCACCCTTTGTGTAACAATTTGTGATGTTCATCAGTATGAATAAAGTAGATGATCTTTGTATAAGGGTAGCTGATTATACAAGTTGAAGTAATTACTATACATGCAGTTTTAATGGCATCATAATGTAATATTAGTACACTTAAAACTGCAGGACTGGGCATCATAATGTAGTATTAGTTTGGGACTGTTTGAACTGCAAATTGTGAAAACGTCAAAATGGCCATCAGTTACACTTACGCACCTAAAATATACACATTACCTTATACATTTATATTTTTTTAACCTACAATCTTGATGGAAAAAAGTTTATGTCCATTTTATTTGCCAACTAAAGAGATTTGTTGCAAGCATATCTGAGAGCAGGATAAAATCTCTTTGGGAATTGATGGGAAGACAGCCATGATGAAAACTCGAGCATATGAATGTGTTTTTGTGGATGTGACAGTCAGGGCAAAGAAGAGGGCTGAGACAACTCTAAATGCTCATTAACGTTCACAAACTGTCAGGTTACAGTGAATCGCTGGCAGATTACAGCACATGTAACGTGTAGATTACTTGATAATGTATAGCTTTCAAACTTTGACTTCGCTGGGAATTTGGTTGACAGGCGATCCGACCAATCATAACGCCGACTCCGCCATTTTGTCCAACAAACAGACAAGAGAGTTAGTAGGTTAATGTCGGTGAACTTGAACTTAAAAAAATTGTATTGACGTCTTTCTGCGAATGAAACAACATTCACCTTCTGATATTCATTCATGTTTATTTCATGCTATAGCCTAACTAGTAGGAAGAGATAATCGGTTCACATGCCACTTTAACTGAGACACTACCAAAGTCCCTTTAAAGGGATAGTTTACCCCCCCCAAAAAAAATTAGCCCATGATTTACTCACCCTCAAGCCATCCTAGGTGTATATGACTTTATTCTTTCAGACAAACACAATTAGAGATATATTAAACAATGTCCTGGCTCTTCCAAGGATTATAACAGTGAATAGAGGATTTAATTTTGAAGCCCAAAAAAGTGCATCCATCTATCATAAAAGTAATCCACGCGGCTCCGGGGGGTTAATAAAGGCCTTCTGAAGCAAAGCGATGCGTGAGAAAAATATCCATATTTAAAACTTGACAAACTAAAATAACTAGCTTCCGGCAGACGGCTGTACGCATCGATTTACGGCGAAAGAGTAACCCCTGACCTGACGCATGATGTATTGACGAACAAAACAAAACACCGGTCATGAATTAGAAGTCTAAAACGAGAATTTTTAAAGAGAAATGTCGGAGGATTTCGCTATATGAGAGAAGAGGGGCTTGAGTTTGTTGGCCAGCCCTATCCGCTAATTTTCAGTTTTGGGTGAACTATCCCTTTAAGTACATAAAGTCTTTGGGCGCTACAGCGATCTGTCACGACACATTAAAGAGCCGCGAAATGGTATGTATTGTTTGAATTTATATATAAAAAAAGGACAACATTTGAAAGCTGAGACTTTGTTTCATAAAAAAAGTAATCTGTCTTGTCTGTCTGCGCATTGCCAGTGTTCTCTTTGCTCCGCGATATATTTCTCAAGTAAAGCATTTGGACGTTGACTGGTGCTCTTTTATATGTTAATTTTAATAATCAGGTGTTGTTTACAAGGCAGATATCTGAAACGAACAAGATCAATTTGCGATTTATAAATTTCACATCTGGAAGAGAGGCGTACGCACGTTTTTTTGTGCGTTCGTTCGTTCTCTGAATCACATGTACGCACATTTGAGAAATGATCGCAAGATCAAATGTAGGGCGGTTTCTACGCAACATTTTATAAATGAGACCTTTGCGAAGAGGGTCAAATGGACATGCAGGCCAAGTGTAAAGCATTCATGTGTCATGTCCATATGCAGCTGTTTGATGATCTGTCCAACAAGACTAGGTAGTTCAGGAGTGAATCTGTCAAGAATATGTCTGTCATGTTCAGGGCCTAAAGCTAACTTTTTACCACACCTGATGGCCGATGACTTAAAGGGGTCGTTTACCCAAAACAATACGACCTCTGACCCGACGCTTGACGTAGGAGTATTGTAAGCTTAGGTGAGAGTAGACACCTCTCGTGGTTCAAACAAATAAAGCTGGGTAACAAACTAAAACTCCTCTGATATTTCTTTTTAAAAATTCTTGTTTTAGACTTTAATTCACTCTTAGGCTGGAAATAGGCTGTTACCGGAAGCCAGTGATTATAGTTTATAAAGTTAAGTTAAGTTTCAAGATTATGGACCCTTTAAGAAAATTTACCGGCTATAAATATATATTTTTTTTACCGGCCGTGAAACAGTTTTTTTGCAAAAACAGGCAGTTATAATACCAAAATTTTAGATACCAGTGAAATTTCACAATTCCCTATTTCAATTTCGATACCTCTCTGCACTCATTGTGTTCTGTCTTCCGGTTCGTATTTCCACAGCATGAAGGTAAGATCTTATGGATGAACCGCTCGTTTTAAAATCGCCTACTGACATTTGTTATGATATCTGCTTCAAACATTACACTGCTCATGATAACTTTTGTTAACTCTACAATAAGTCAAACCACTTCACCAGCTAATTACTCTTCGACAGCGATGCCATA
Source organism: Rhinogobio ventralis (assembly GCA_039654625.1). Taxonomy (NCBI): domain Eukaryota; kingdom Metazoa; phylum Chordata; class Actinopteri; order Cypriniformes; family Gobionidae; genus Rhinogobio; species Rhinogobio ventralis. Next base: position 18,241,985 of record CM077206.1, on the reverse strand, counting down.
GAAATATACACAGCTACCACAAAAATAAGTTCAAACATAAAATTCTAAAGATGGCTGCACGCTTGTACACAGGCATTTTCTTTCTCTACTGTTTACGTTCACTTAAGACATAACTGGCTGTGTTTACTAGAGTACACGCCAAGATGGGCATTTTTTTTTTTACATAATTTGTCCGTCCAAGTGCCAGAAGACATGAAAGAGAGCTCAATTCAGTATTTGTGTGGTGTCTGAGACACTTGTGTCTGATGTTTGCGCACACAAAACTTCTTACAAGTTAAACAAAGTTCTCTTGCGCCTTCTTGCTCTTAAATATTTACATTGGCATGGCTTAAACTTTCGTGACGATGCAGCACTGACCTGTCAACTGTCCAGGGCGTCGTTTATGTTTGTTCACATTCAAAGTTCATTAAAATTTTACCTGCCAACTGGCGATTGACAACGTTTCATATACTCGCCAACACTGATTTTTTTACTCTCATTTGGCGCTTTGCGAGTGTTAATTTTAGGCCCTGGTCATGTCTTTTGATAAATTATTTCAATTTTAAATCATCTGTTCATTATAGTACTACGTAATCTACTGAAAGTAATTTATGCTGACTTCAAAACGGAAAATTGTGCTTTGACAGGATGTTTGTCATTATTGTACTGTTGTTATTTTCCCACCTTACAGTGAGTGGGAATGCTTAAAAAAAAAAAAAGTCCTAAAAATAGATACATTTCATCAATTCCCTTTATTCTTTTATGAGCCAGATGTTTCTTCATGTTTCTCCCTCAGAGATTAGAAATAATAATTATTATTGTGAAGAGCAGTTATTCTTATTGTACAAACTGTGAAGGAATTTTTAGATTATTGCTTTTGGTTTGTGTATTTTTGTGATGTTTTGCACAAATGCTTTATATATCATATATACATCCATGTTGGTGAATTAAAATAGTACAGCCTTGTACTGCACATGAATGTGTGTATCTGATCTGGATACAACCTGTATATCATCAGAAAAATGTTCTTACTTCTGAAGATTTTTATGTCATGTATACCAATTTTCTTCTGTGAGTAGAATGTGGTTCAAATGAAAGAAATACAAACAAGCAAGATCTTAAATATGTCATCATTCAGCAATTAACTATCAGCACTTTCCACGAACGAGCCATAACTGACAAGTTCATCTAGCATCTAACATAAAATGATCAATGCATGAAAAGTAACTGGTTTTAATATCAAACATCAACCATTCCAAGACATCAAATTACTGTAAAATCCCTGTATTGTAAAATGATCAATCTTATTGCAAGAAAAACAGAAATTTCAAACAATACAAAAATCATAAGATCAAATACTTTAATTTATGGGAAAGTCAGAATGCAACTGATGCCCATTCTGGTGCTGTTATTTATTTATATATTTTTTTACGTTTTAATTTTTAAATGTAATGTTCATGCATGGCTAGAAAATCACACAAGCCAGAGCAGGTAACAAGGCCAAAATTACCAAAACTTTAGATATAAATATTATACGAGCAGTTTTATTTGACATTTATTTGAGGTGGACAAACATTTTCTAAAAGTTTAGCACCTTTCACTCACTCGGTTAAACAAATAAGACCTTTCTGAGTTTCAAAACTTTTTTGCACCTCTTTGTGGAAAGTGTCCCTTGGGCCTCATTTATAAAACGTGCGTATGCACAGATTTGAATTTATTGTGCGCGTATGCTAAAATCCACACCAACGTTCATATTTATAAAAACGTCTTTGATGTGTCCTGCAGGCCCGGTTACAGAATCAAATCATTGGGTGCTTCTGAAATCACTAAAGGTGCTCTAATAAAGTGCAGATGTAGGCTAAGCAACGGCTCCACCATAGCGGTGTACAGTGAGAAATGTACGATTATTTACAAGTCATCACTTTTACCAATAAGTGTAATTTGTCAATTAATCTATTAGTCTGCCTTTACATTGCTTTAATGCTTTACTAGTATTTTAACATGTCATCCTTCTGAGAAGCAGAAAAAAAGGTTTTGTGAATTTAGATTTTTTTTTTAGGTCATTACATTGTTACATTGCCAAAACAGCCCTTGTTCATAAAAAAACAAATTTACATTTTTCAAATAAATAAATACATAGGTAAAGTAAAGAGCATAAAAATTTATTGGGGAATGAAAAAAAACACATTGTTTTATATATGCATATATCTTATATGCTATATTCTCTGTAGAGGACACCAGAACCCATTTATTGAGAAAATTAAAAGACATGAATAGGCAAAAAGAATGGGAATCTATATGTCACTTTCAAAAATTTGCATCATGCAATTGGCCTCTTAGCAGAATGAACAACAATAGTTTTATTCCATGAATTTTACTGTAGCCTCGAAAGCAGACCAAGATCGCTCACTATAATTCGGTTGCTTTGTCAGTTCATCGCAATCTCACAAAGTTCCATTATAAAAATGAAGTTGTCAACAACGCACAATAAATCTCTTACTTAGCTACATTGTCTTCACTTTGTTAATGAGAGGTTTTGCGAGCCTGCATTAACGCAGCACTGAATAAAACTCTGGCGTTTTGAGCGGTGAGATTCTGACTAACTTAAACATCTGATTAGACATCGCGTTCGAGAGATCACGCAAAAACACGTTGTAATAGATGCATTTGATGCTCTCCAGTGCGCAAACACAAATTGGCAAATCTGTTTCGCCAATATTATTACAGTATCAACTGAGGGTGCTTTAGCTTGCGTTTGAGGGTGCTTAGAACCGGGCCTGCCTACCTGCATTTTCATACCTTCTCGCTGACATCACACGTCATCAGCGCGCTTCATGCTATGCAGGGCCCAACTTCTGCGTTGTGTTTGCCGTAGCTACGCTGTAGGCTTATGGAAGGCCAACAGGGCCAAAACGTGTGAAACTGATTTGTAATCATATAATTTACGTGAGGCTAGAGGCTACGGCTCAGGTCCATAGACAGTAAAAGAAATGGACACAGCGACCCCATAGACTTTAACGGAGAAAAGTGAGGTCAATAAGAAGCACTCACTTCCTGATGGCTGAGCGTACTACGCAGCCTCAGACTGAGCTTGACAACGTAGATGTGAAGCGAGCAACCTGTCTGACAGTTGTAAGTCTTCTAGTAGTTGTGCAAAGTTAAATCTGAATCACCGAATCTTGCAGAGACGGAGAGCGTGAGCAGGAGCAACTTTTAGTAAGTATTCTGATTAATTATTTTGTCATTTTGCATAGTATTTATTTATTTTAAAAGTTAACGCCAGATTGCCTTCGAGCTTCTCCTCCTGTCTATGGGTCTATACGGTAATTTCTCTAGTGTGCGCGTGGTTATGACGCAATCGTTAGGCTATTTTTTACAAAAACGGCTTCTACGGGGCGATAGTGTAAGATACAAGGTAATGGAGCCTTTTATACATTGTTGTGTTTCTTTAGATATAAACAATGGACAAATGTCTTTAAAAGCCTCAGATGTAAAGTTATTCACTGTAAAAGTGACGCCAAAATGGGAGTCAATGGAATGCTAAGAGCAGGTGATGGCTTGGTTAGCAATGGCTGCCCCTATGGAAGGTACGCTTTCCGGGTGCTGGATTACCCCCTTGCTCAGGTCCGATGCAGAAGTATAAATCAGACGGACAGACGGCATCGAGAGCACCACAACTGAAACAGCAGCCATCTTTAGAATTTAATTTTTTTATATTATTGTATTTTTTTTATTTATTATTTTTTGTCTTGTTTTATTTGTAACTGTTGTTCAAGCATTAATAATAATTAAAAAAAAAGCAGCCATCTTTAGAGGTGGAAACCTGTGACGTTATACCTGGAGTGGTTCGTGACGTTTCAGTGGCAACACTATCAATGGTGAAATTAATCTGCAGCAGTCAGGTGATACAGGTCAGTGCTCTTCAAGTTGTTTATGTGCATTATTATTGTAAAGTTATGTGCTTTGAGACATGAGGTAGTTTAACGCCGTCTCTCGTGATGCTTTTGTTTGCTCCCTACTGAATGCTTTCATGTGTTTATAAATGAGGCCCCCTGTGTCTCCATTAGCAACAGGTCACAACCTCAACTGAGCAATCAACCCACCAGAAAACAATGCTCATTAAAGCAGTGTATACTGCATTTCTTGCCATTTTTTATTGTGCTTTTGTTAGTCATAAAACAAAATGGACAAACCTTTAGAACATACTGTAGTCATGTGAATGATGTGTTTATTTCATGTTTTGTCCTGCCATTGGTTGAGTAAAATTACAAAGAAATCATTTGCAATTTTCATTCTCGTTAAATATGCAGAACCCCTGATGTCTGCGCTACATTGGGGGAAAGTAAAGGGCAAAGGTCAGGGAGAGTGTTCACCGAATGTGCAAGTCAGTCACTAATTGACTTACTGGAATTCAAGCCAAACAGAACAGATTCTTAAATCCAGAACCCATGAAATTCAATAAATTGGGCCACATATGTAAATCATTGAAAAACATAAAAACTCCTATATTTGGGTAAACAGGGAAGAAAAAGGAAAATACGAGATGTTTGTAGTCTCAAGATTTCCAGGAGGTGGCACCATAGTGCTGGTTCCAACAGCATTTAGTTCTCTACAAACCTTAAAGAAAAGCTAAAAAATGATAATTACTTTTTGGCACATTTGTTAATTTCCTTTCATCTCCTGCTAGAAGAACAACTATAATATAATGTACACAACATAAAATCAATATGAAAGATGAAAGTAGGCCTATGAGTGATGTGTACGGAATGAAAATCACAGCTCGTGAATTATCAGAAGATGAGAGGACAAAAACTGGTACATATGGCTCAGAAATGCAGTTCCAAGTCTCCAGAGTGGAATGACATTCACAAAAACATACGCACGCCTTTGTTCTTCTGGATGGATGCTAAAGGAAGGGGCATGATTTTTCAGCAGGATGGGGAAATTAAATAGGTCATCTCTAAATCGAAATTGTCCAGCATTTCTGGGAAGATTGTATGCAAAAGCTAACTGTAGATTTAACAAGGAATCTGTGTGTGTATTTTTCCCGGGATCTGAAAGGTATGGTCAGGGCTTGTCTGCATTGGAGCACATAGAAGTAATTCACAGTTATCAGAAGGGGCCTGACTCCAAATGGCCCCTCAACACCTTCATTCAAGCCCTTGTACAGTCAAACAGACTGACGGTTTAATGCAGAGTGGCTGTTTTAGGAGGGGAGGTCAGGATTTCTGTTAATGAGCTAAATGATTTTCTTGCAGAAAATAGCATCTAAGACGAGGGAATAAACTGTAGTCAGAGTAACCACCATATTTATGGTACATTAGCACACATGAGGCTATGAGGTGATAAAAGTACAGTCTGTTCAAAGTTGTACTGTCTTAAGGTCATCGGTCACATCCTATTTTCAAAATCCGTAATTTCTGCTGAAAATGTATATATTTTCAATGTCAATCAGAGAAAAAAAAAATCAACATCAAGTTCACGAGCAACACCATATCAGTGATCAGTAATTAAAAAAAAAAATCAGTATCAATCAATCAATAATATATATATATATATATATATATATATATATACACCGACCAGGCATAACATTATGACCTAATATCCCCCTTTTGCTGCCAAAACAGCCCTGACCCGTCGAGGCATGGACTCCACTAGACCCCTGAAGGTGTGCTGTGGTATCTGGCACCAAGATGTTAGCAACAGATCCTTTAAGTCCTGTAAGTTTCGAGGTGGGGCCTCCATGGATCGAACTTGTTTGTTCAGCACATCCCACAGATGCTCGATTGGATTGAGATCTGGGGAATTTGGAGGCCAAGTCAACACCTCAAACTCGTTGTTGTGCTCCTCAAACCATTCCTGAACCATTTTTGTTTTGTGGCATTATCCTGCTGAAAGAGGCCACAGCCACCAGGGATTACCGTTTCCATGAAAGGGTGTACATGGTCTGCAACAATGCTTAGGTAGGTGGTACGTGTCAAAGTAACATCCACATGGAGGACAGGACCCAAGGTTTTCCAGCAGAACATTGCCCAAAGCATCACGCTGCCTCCCATAGTGCATCCTGGTGCCATGTGTTCCCCAGGTAAGCGACGCACATGCACCCGGCCATCCACGTGACGTAACAGAAAACGTGATTTTTCGTCAGACCAGGCCACCTTCTTCCATTGCTCTGTGGTCCAGTTCTGATGCCCACTGCTGGTGCTTTCGGTGGTGGACAAGGGTCCGCATGGACACCCTGACTGGTCTGCGGCTATGCAGCCCCATACACAACAAACTGTGATGCACTGTGTATTCTGACACCTTTCTATCAGAACCAGCATTAACTTCTTGAGCAATTTGAGCTACAGTAGCTTGTCTGTTTGATCGGACCACACGGGGCAGCCTTCGCTCCCCACGTGCATCAATGAGCCTTGGCCGCCCATAACCCTGTCGCCGGTTCACCACTGTTCCTTCCTTGGACCACTTTTGATAGATACTGACAATTGCAGACCGGGAACAGAGAGCTGCAGTTTTGGGGATGAGAGCAAAATGTTCACTTGCTGCCTAATATATCCCACCCACTAACAGGTGCCGTAACGAAGAGATTATCAGTGTTATTCACTTCACCTGTCAGTGGTCATAATGCTATGCCTTATTGGTGTATGTATATGTTTATATATATATATATATATATATATATATATATACATACATACACACACCGCACACATACAAACAATACTGGATACATTGGTAAAATTACCTTTGCCGTCTAATTAATCTTTAAAACAGTAATAAATCAATTTGTTAAATGTAATATTTAGCAGATCCCAAAATTAATAGCCATTTCTCATCTCCTCTTCACCTAAATTCACAATTGATTTTTCATTCCTAGTAAATTCAGCTGTAGAATGCCACTCCCATATTTAACTATATGTACAGAACCGGATTAAGAAGAAGAGTGACACCCGTATTTAGCTGCAGTGTGAACAGGCTGTACTTCAATCACTCACAATTATTTTTTATTCATGTCAAGATAAATATGGCATCTACTCAATGTTGCTCCTACAGAAGAGAGGGTTTTCCTACACAGTGTTACTGGCGTGTCATCAAAACACACATCTAATGAAGCACCGAGAAGGCGTTTTCGTCCTTGGCTGTTTGCATGCGGACTGATTTTAGATGACCAATGGGTGAAGCTTTAACTCTTTCTGCTGTCACAGTCTGTTTAGAAAACACACAAGACTGAATAGGACCGATGGTGCACAGAATAGAAATGAGCATCAGTGTGTCTGTGTTTGCATGTCCCAGGCTTCGTTTTAAATATGCAAACAGTTCATATGCATCTGTTTAGCCCTAATGGAGGGTAGAATCAGACAGGTGGAAATGAATGGCTTGAAATGCTAGCACCTTGTTTTGTGCAAATCACCCCCGAACTCCATACAAAGAGTAAAATCTTCACCTTTTTTGACAGGTGGTTAACTATGCATATATGCCAAACATTCATATATAGATCTATATATTTTTTGATTTTTAAAAATTTATATGAAATCTATCATATATACATTGCTTGTGATTGATATAAAAAGCAATTTTTTTAGTCATTTGACCATATATACAGCTGCAGGATCTCTGGGCTTTTTTTTTGATTGATTGTTTTTTTTTCATTAAATTTTTTGTCCTTAGCTTCATCTTTTAAATAATTTTCATTCTAAAATGTATTCTACATGGATTCATAAAAATTCTTCTAAGCATCATATTTCACAAGCTACAAAATCCACCTATGAGGAGAAAAAAACATTAAATAAAGAAACAAAAAACAAATAAGCCAAATGCTGCTTACAGCAGGTTACCATATAAGCCATATGGTGGAAACTTTTACAATTATAGATTCTTCCTTCTGGTTTGTTTATGAGATGTTGAACACCAGTCATTACCATCCAGATAAGCTGCAATATTACAGATGTTTCTCGTCCCACAGTGGTTCTGTCATGCACACCTCACACACATTTGTTCACACACTCGCTTACACACACACTTATTGCAGAGTTTCTTATTCAGAATTTCTTATTACCAGATTAAGAAGACTTTTGATTTAGCAAAGTCATATTTGGATAAGAAACTAGTGTGGTTGTGTGCATGAAAGCATGTAACTGTATTGGGGACACTTTTTTTTGTTTTGTATGAAAAATTACAAACGAAATAACAAATGTGGTCTGTGTGAAGGGCTCAAACATGAACGCACACCGATGCACCCCACTGTGGGATGTTCAATTAAAGATGGAAGACCAGGTTCTGTAAAACTATAAGAAAAAAAATGCAAAAAAGGGGTGGTACAATGCAAATCAAACAAACCAGTCAAATGTCATTCCGTATGGTGATGTAACGTTTCATGCTACAGTCCATCATAAAAGGATAACCATCAAAAAATCTTTTTCAAGAGTGTTTTTTGTCTTTATATATATATAATATCATATATAAGTTTTATATTTATGACAAAAATGTTATATTCATATATCTATATACTTTTTTTCTGTCAAATATATATGTATATAATTGGTAAAAATGAGTAAATTATTGGTGGAATAAATCATCTAGGGAGAGAGACAGGTGCATTTTTGCACAGTCCATCCTGTTTGCTGTCCCTCTCCATTTTCAAAGCTATTTAAATACATTAAGATATTCTATCTAATGTCATATTTCCTTTGGAAACCCAAAGTAAGAGTCTGATTATGAAAAAAAAGCCACTAGTATTGGTTAAACATTCTCCGAGTGTAGTACGTCCTTCAGCCAGAAGGGGGCAGGCGGTAGACAGAGAGGATCCGGCCACGCCCAGTCTGCTCATCCACTCCTAAAAAAATACTCTGAAAGGCAACTGAACTTCCTTTTCTCAACAGCATCCCTCCTTTTTTCTGGTTTAATGATGCAGTGGTAAGAAGCAGATAGTAAAGTGGGAAAAAAATGGATTTGGGACAAAGGGATTAGTGGGTGTTTATCATGCAAATAAAACTGCAAAAACAATTATGAGATGTTCTGCAAGGGCTTTGTTCAGACAAACACAAGTTTTGGTGTATTTTTGTAGTATTTTTGGACAGCAAAACAACTACATGAAATCTGAATTTTCAAACTATATTTGTTCTGTAGGTGGTTTGAAATTGGATTAGAATGCAGTGTGAATTTAAGGTAGTTTTTCCTAATTCAGGATAAAATTTGTATACCCTCAATTGTCAACTATATAGTGAATAGTAAATGAGTGAACAACTGAGTGGTTTCAGCATTTTCAAAAATGTTCAGCACCACGACAAGAATCCATGACGAACATGTGCAGAGGCAGCATTTCCAGATTTCGTTACTGAATATTGCCTGAAAAAGCAGATCTGATTTCATCAGTCAGTCCTAAAGATTCGATTTGTGTGCAGTGTGAACAAAGCCAATTCGATCACTAATTCACAGCCCCTTCCAAACACACAGCACCTATGTGATTGGATGCTGGCAGTGGTGTGGGAGGGGCTTAAGATAGTGCTACAAAAATGGCATTGAGCAAACACCCACTCCACCAATGATGATTTAGTGGGATTATTTAAAGCTGAAGTGTGTCATTTTTGTGCCAATCAGAAACTGCAAAATGAATTATTGCATTCAAATTGTTTTCCAAATGGGCCATTGCTAGCGCAAATACTGCCAATGTTGGTGTGTTGGATTGGTTGGGATGCTCAAATGAACAGAGCAATGTTTTGAAGGTAATATTAAGCTGTGAAAGGAGAACGTATTTTAACATCAAAATGACACACTTTGGCTTTAAAGTTCAAAGATCACAAGAAAATGAAAAAGACAAGCAAATAAGAAAATAAAAGAAAACGGTGTCGAGACTAGCTACAGGCAGAGGGAGGCTCATGGTCAACTCTCCAGCAACAGTTTAAGAGCGCGCTCAATGTTCATGCGATGGCCGACGCGCGTCACGCCCAGCTCAGCAAAGTCTTCCTTGGTCAGAGCGGGCAGATGGGAGCCCTCGATCTCATGCTCTTGGAATCGCTCCCGGTGTTCGGCCAGGTTAATACTGGCCAGCCAGTCGCCCACGTCATACTTGTTCCACAGGTGGAGGGGCTTCTGGTGGAACGGCCGAAGGGCGAGCAGGGGGGAGGGCATGCCTGGCGAGGGGGCGGGAGAGGGAGAGCGACTCCGCGCACTGGAACTCCTCATGACGAAACGCACTTCTTTCGGTTCGTGAGGGAGACTGAGGCTAGATGATTTAAGGATGGTGGGGGGTGTGATGGGGGAAGTGGCCAGACCAAACCCCCGGATGGGTCCTAGAGGATCTGAGCGGTCCGGGGAACCGGGGCTGGGCGTCCGGCGGGTCACTGGGTAGCGGCTGCCTGGTCTGATGGTGTAGGTGGTGCCGTAGCCTCTCTGAGAGATAGTATGGAGCTCCCCCAAACTGCTGAAGAGTCTAAAAGTGTGGAACACAGAAAAAAGAAAAGGAAAGGGGAGAGAGGATGAAAGTCAGCTTTTTAAAAGAGAAACGGCAGGTATGAGTCCTGAGATTTAGTGGCTCTTTATCGCCCAGTTTTAGTAACAGCATCAGCTATGTTAGGACTCTACGCTTTGAGTTAGACGTGGCAAACGCATTAAACTAGTGTTAGTGAGATGCTTCATTAACGCGTTTAAGCTGTAACAGTAGAAGTGCAAAGGTGCCACAGACCTGTGAGATAGAGAGAATACTTACAGAATATTTTAGATAGAATATTTAAAGATAGAGAGAATACCTAATACGATCAAGAATGATCAAGTTTTTACAGAGTGAAATCAAATCTGAATTCCTGAATCTTGGATCTGAGAGTTTTTAGAGTTCCTATATAGTTTTTTTGTTTTATTTTTAGAGTTTATATTCATTTCATACAACTAAAATTCAAATTGGTTCCTTCCTAAAATGCACCCTATTTACACTGCAAAAAAACAACTATTTAATGAGTTTTATGTCTTTTTATGTCTTTTTTGACTCAGTATCCAGTGAAAATATCTAAAAATATTGATAGCAATAAGGTTTCATTTGTTAAAATTAATGAACTACAAACAATGCTAAATATTTCTAAAGTATTTATTAATCTACTAATACATTACTACTACTAATTAGGAACATTACTAATGTATTTTTACAGTAACATTAACATCAACAAAGATTAATAAATACTGTAACAGGTTAGTTCAATGTTACATTAACCAATGTTAACTAATGGGACCTTATTGTAAAATGTTACCATTTTGTAATTTTTGTATTTTTTTGTAATTGGTAATTTTGTCTTGTTTCAATTATTTTTTTTAGATATTTAAGCAGTAAATTAGACAAAAAACAATATAACAATATTCTATGGCATACTGCTTCAAGTAATTTTTTCTTGTTCAAGAAATCCAGCAAAAAATGTAAGATTAATTTAAGATTATTAACATTTTCTAGTTACATTTAGTCAAATAGAAGCATAAACTAAACACACAGTTGACCAAATGCATATACAATAAATTTTAATTTCAGCTGTTGACACTAAAATAATTTGTTCAATTCTAGTTGAATTGTCAACAGACAATTTTTTTTCAGTTCTGCACGCTACAACTGTAACTGTGAGCACTGAAGTGAAGATCAGACATAATTACTCAGTAAACAATCAATGGTAATGACTGGGGTGTTACGTGAGTTGGAATGAAATCTGAATAAAATATATAACAAATTTACACCGATTTTATGAGCATTATACAGCAGAACACTGAAAGCACAACCAAACATGCACCACATGAGAAATAATAGAAGATGACAGAAGACAGATGTAGAGACACACATAACATCTCAACCTTCATATTACATATGTTGTATTATTTTTTAAATACATAACAATTATAGGATTAATGAGTTTTGTGTATATATATATATATATATATATATATATATATATATATATATATCCTATAATATCCAACATATATAGTATTATAGGATTTATGGATAATATAGATATTGATAATATAGAATTTGATATTTTAACGTGACTAGCCAAGTCAGCCATATTTATGCACCCGGGTGAAAAGGACAGAATTTATTTAGCAATATGGATGCAAGCTCTGATCATTATCTATCATATCTGTAGAAGCAGCCAATGGAAAATCTAAAGGAAAACAGATTGAATCAAATCCTGAATGAAATCTGAATTGTTTAAATTCATTTGTCTGTGTTACTTGATGATTGAGGACAATTAAGCAGCCAATGAGAAACATGGGTAAGCTGCGTTGAGAGGGGCCTGGCCAAATTAGCATAAGGCGGGTCAGTAGATGAGGAAGGGTGGATGATGATCATGGCTTGACTTAGAGGTGTGGAAACAGAAAAAAGAGATGAGATGATTCATGCGCACTTACACAGGTGCCCGGCTCTTCTGGGCTTAGCCTCAGATTCAGCTCTAGACAGAGCAGCGTAGCATGCAAAGAGAGAGAGTGAGAGAAATAAAGAGATAGAAAGGGGGGAGAGAGAGGGGGAGATGGAGAAAGAGAGAGCGAGAGAGAGAGAGAGAGGGGGGGGGGGCAATGAGAGAGAGAGAGAGAGAGAGAGAGAGAGAGAGCGGTCGGTTAGCATCAGTCCATGACAGAACAAAAAACAAACACCACACACTTCACATCCTCAACAATGTCAATCGAATGCAAACCAAATGCGTAGCGACACAGACCAGAGCGTAGCTATCCCCAGACGTCAGCTTTCAAAAGTAGAAGATGCACATATTCACACATTATCAATAATGACTGACTTTTTTTTTTAATGATGATGTGAAATTAAAGTATTTCTTTTAATACATCTTGTGTCTGGGGTAAGGTGCCGTTCTGGTCAAATGAAACAAAAATTAAGCAAAAAATCAAAATGAACAAATATGTATGAAAAATAAACAATGCATAAAACTACATGATCAATATTTTTCTAAGAAGAAGCCGGAGCGGTCACTGTGTTAGCATGATTAAAAGATGAGAGTGTCAGAAAACTACAGAAATTAAACACTCAGCGAGCACAATAAGCTTGGACAACATGTCTGAATGATGGGAGAGAAAAAGAAACGTTTAAAACGACTATGCAGAATGAGAGGAATGAGAGATTACTATTATGATGACACTGTGATGATTATGTTGGTTTTATGTTGGATTATCTGATGAGAAACGACTACTTTCAGCTGGTATAATTAAGCAATTAAATGTATTACAATGAATAAAAAGAAGTAGCGTATCTCAAAACCCTTCTGTGAGTAACATGGGTCAAACAACACATTCATATTATTGGATGTTGCAAAAAAACATCAGTCACACATGGACCCACATACATACTGCTAGCACAGTGCCATAAATAAGCAGGCCACAGGGAAAAGCTCACTGAGTTAGATGTGTCAGAGTTTGGAAAGTGAAAGGTCAAAGCCTGAGATGGTGCATGCCCTCAGGCCATCTGTTACCTTGTGAACACCCAAATGGCAAAAGACAGAGGGACTTAAAGAAGCACTTTGTGGTTAAAATCCAATTAATGTCAATGCAGTCACCCTACTGCATGTCATTGAGAATGTCTTTTGAGTTGCATCATGCATTGTACACTGAAGGAGGTGTCATCGCGAAATTGATGACAAAAACAGATGCACTAAGAAAACTTGAGATATCTGTCAAGGGACAGACATTTTGGTTGATTTGCCAGGGTGGACAAGGGAACACAAGAACCTGCAGAAGTTATTAATAAAACCAAGAGCAATGTTAGCAAAAGTGATTGATTATGGGATTAGTGGATTGTTAAAGAATAGAAAATAAAAGGAATGACATTTGATTTACCCTAGTGGCTAAAAGCTAAGGTTTACTGTCTTCCATGTCCTTGTCACATCTGTTGGGATATAAAGGACTTCAGCTGTATTTGAGGATATAAGCAAAATAGTACAAAGCTGGTGCTTTAAAAAAATCAAGACAGAAAAAGCATTGCCCTTTGAGCTCTTATATGAAACAACTTTTAATTAATAGTTTTAAACTGTCCCTGTAGCTCTGGTTATGTGTATTTATGGATCTACAGAAATATCTACAGTATATCACTCTAACTATTGTCTACGGGTTGTATGGTAGAGCTTTGAGATCAGCCTGAGGCCGTTCTACGTTACTTACCAGTGGTTGTCGAATGCTGAGATAGTTCTGTGGCTCCAAACGTCTCAATGAAGAAAGCATGTTAAACAGTAACACTTAATATTTCTAAATAAGTACGAATTTTTAAGGTTCTGGATTTGCTTTTTTTTACATGCTTTATGGCATGTCATTTTCATGAATATGTTTAATATATCTTGTTTATGTTCTTGTTATTTCATATTACTGAATACAAACTGTGAGTTTAACTTAAACATCGTTATTCAGATTTGGGAAATTAACTGCACAAGGTAAATGTTCTCACTGCCATTTAACCAATAGGAAACTTGCATTTGCTGTATATACTATTTTTTTCCCTTTATTATGTTGCTTTAGAAAATGTGTTGAAATTATTTTCATGGGTGTCTTGTTTCAGTTGCGAAATTGATTTGCTTTTGCTCTTCTGTAGGATTCATGCCTTACCTTGCACCAACCACGGGCGATTTCCTTCCGGGGTCAAGTGAAGCTCCAAGTGGCTCTTCCCCAAGCGAGCGTGTGTCCTTGTTCAGCTGCTGCAGCCGTGAGCTGAGTTCACTGATCACAGTGGGCTTGCCTTCCTCTGCCCCCGAAAGCGGACGGGGTTCCACAGGGTCCCCCCACAACTTGGAGCGTCTCTGGAAGAGGTAGCGGGGTCTGGCCGGGCCTGAGGCTCCCGCAGCAGCAGCCAGCGCAGCCGCGTGCTGCTGTGAGAGCAGTTCGCTATCAGATGACTGCTTAAGTAGGGGGTCCCTGAATGTCACCGGGCCCTTGCTGAGCTGGGACTTGAGCTTTGGCTTTGGAGGCACTGGCGGCTTATCAAGAATGAACGTCTGGCCATCTGCGTGGGTGGTGTAGGTGTCCGTGGGCTCGCCGCTTTCCGAGGACAGTGTAGACATGCTGGATACAGTGGAGATGGTGCTCGTGGTCTCCAGGTGGTGATCGCTGGAGCTACGAGTGTCTACCTCTTCCACCCCGGAGTCAGCAGCAGACTCTGGGCCCAGGTGGGACTCAGATGGCTTCCCTGAGGCTGCTTGCGGGCCACTGCTAGCGGGGACCTGTGCTGCGACCGCTGTTGGAGGGGCAGGGGGTGGGGGTGGAGCTGAGGGCAGGGCAGAAGGGGTAGTCTGCACCAAAGTAGGAACAGGAGGTACTGCAGTTTCAGGTGTCTTTCCAAGAAGGCCATTGGAAAATTCATCGGGTGGAGGAACCACACCAATTTTACGGAGCTCCTCTCTTGTCTCCTCGTCACTGGAGGAGAGCATGGCAGGTGGCAAGGTGACCGTGTAGGGATCGACATCCTCCTCGGAACTACCCTGAGCCAGAGTTTTATCTGAGGCCGGGCTGGGAGATGGCTGGGAAGCTGGAGTTGTGGCTGGAGGAGTTGATATCGAAGGAGCATCAGGACCAGGGGACTTGGCGCGTTTTATTTCGGCCAACATGGGTTTTGGGCTCTCTGACAATGCCCCCTTAGGAGAAGGAACAGTGTGTTCTGGGCTGGGCCCCACGGCCTGCCCATTACTCGTTGCATGAACCATGATAAGCCCAGCAGTTTTCTGCTGAGATGTGTCCATAATGCTGATGATCATACTCTTCTTGTCCTCAATTTTCCTCTCCTCCTTCCTTTCTGTTCTTGTTTCTAACTCTTTCCTGGTGGATATGGGACTTCCCCACTGAATTTTGCTGGTGGGGGCGGAGGTCTCGTAAATTCTTTTTGCTGCAGGGGAAAAGGGAGGTGAGGTGAACTCACCCTCTGACCGCTCAGCCTCTTTGGTCTGGGTCTCCATATACAGCACCCCTCCAGCAGCTTCGTGTTTAGTTCTGGGTTCAGGACTGCTTGAAGGGGACTGACTCTGGGAGGTTAATGCTCGTTCCCTTGCGGCCAGCGCAAGTGCCAATGGAGAGTTGGGGTCCAGGGGCTTGCCCGTCAATGGGTGAATGAAGGTGGTGCCCCCAGGAGAGGGACGCAACGCCAAGGCGGGAGGAGGCAACTGACCAAGTTCACGTGTGAGCATTCGTTCATCAACAGAACGTGATGGTGTGAGTGAGGGGGCCTCTGGGGGTGGTGCTGAACTGCCCTCCATAGTGCCCACTGATAGGAAGACTGTAGATTTCCGTCTCTCCTCCAGACGACGTTCACGGTCTTTCACAGCATCAGCAATTGCGGCAGCAAAAGGTCCTTTTCCTTGCAACAGTCCCTCAGCCTGAGCTTGACTGCGTTCCTTCAACAGTTGCTGCTGCTGCTGATAGAAATCAGCCCTGCTGGTGTGGTGGGCAGCTAGGCGCCCAGAGGGAGAGTGCTCTCTCGCATGGATGGATGCCAGTGCTAGTGAAGCTCTCTCCTGAGCATCTTCCACCTGCAGTTGCTTTACAAGTGGGCTCTTCCTCCGCTGTGGCTTGCTGGGAGGCGGCATGAATAGGCCTACGCTGAACTGGCCCACATTGGCGTAGGGATTATCGATGATTCGACCTTTCCGCTTGATTCTCTCGGGTGGAGTTGAGACAGGACCTGGCTTGGGGATGTCAGTAGGCTCCACGGGGAGGTGGGAGGAATCCTGCAGGATGATCATGGAGCGGGCTTTCTTCTGCCGATCCATGTGGGAGGCATGGCGAGGCGGCTCATAAAGCTCAGCAGACATTGTCTGTGGCAAAGCGTGCAGTCTCGGCTCAGAGCCTGGTTTAAAACTGGAACGGCTGGGGTCATGAATGCGGCCAGGGGGAGGGGGTGGGCAGAACGAAGGAGGGGGTCCAGTATCTAGATAGTAAAGCGAGGGGGGAGGTGGGGGAGCCATTTGGGGAGGTGGAGGAATACTATGGCTGTCTCTCAGGCTGTCCGTCATGGAGGAGCTCCGTGGAAACCTGTGTTCCGCTGCCAGGGCAGATAGTCGATCCTCTTCGGTTGCTCCTGCATAGACAGACAGATAGATGTATAAAAATATTTTGGGTTTTGTCTGGGCTTGGATGAACAACCAGTGTGCAATATTTTGTAGAGTTGGTCTTTGTTCTTTCCTTTAGCATTACTGTGAGTCTGTAACTGTAATGTTCCTTTATTTGTGTGTCAAAGTATGGTATTTTAACACATTCAGATTTGTGGTTAAAAATATTTTTTTTATATTTTTAAAAAAAAGATAAAATAAGCCAGAACAAAGCGTAACACTTTACTGCTGTATGAAATTAAGGAGCTTAATAGAGAAGTGTAAAAGATCTCTGAAGGATTACCAAAAGACTTTGTTCTAGCCATGCTTTTCGGCAGCTGCATGTGGGCTTTTTCCAACGCTGGATGAAGAGCACCATGAAGAGCAAGTCCTTGCCGCTCAAAAAGAGACTGTATAAAAACAGAGAAAACTTTTATGCTTAAAAGGTAAAGCAAAAAATTATGCCGTCATTATCAACAGAGTGTTTCTGCTTGCTGTTGTTATAGTAAGAGGCTTTAACCTTGCTGAAAGTACCAGCATGGCTGGTAACAAGCATACAGCATGTTGAGTTTTTAGATGCTTGTAAACAGTAAAACTATGCTGGTACATTAGACCAGCATCGAACCTACATAAAAGTTTTTCAATTTGAAAAATGTAAAAAAAAAAAAATTGGACTCCACTGTATACAGACAACATATCTGGCCAATACAGATGGGACACTTCCTCATAAATTTGAGTGCGTGCGCACATACTGTATCTTACACTGATTTCTGCTGGTGTCATTCGGCGACTTGTAGGACGTTGCTTTACCGTGGCTGCTCTGTAGTCTGCTTCTACCTTTGGCCTCAGTACTGTCTCCTGAGAGGCCAAAATCTCATCTAGCCTTTCTGTTAAAAAACATGCATACAAAAATTTAATTACACACATCCACACAAATATTACTCAAAAAGGTGTAATATGAATCACATCTGATCACAAGCTTAAAAATGAAATGATGACAAAGTAAATATGAAATGGAAATGCTTATTGACATTGAATTAACAAAATGCCACAATGCATCATTGCTTCTCATTTATGGCAAAAGGTGTAGTATGTATAACACTAGCTCAGTTCCAACCTATATATCTGCCTGTTGTCTACTTGAGCAGTGACATTCACACAGGATGCACTCTTCTGTTCTTTTGAAGTTTAGCAAGGTGGGTTTACAAAGAAAAACAATTAAAAAAAAATCAACAACAACAACACAGATGGAGAGAGAATACAATTTACATAGTTTGGCAATAGCACATGTTGCTACCCTAAGAGTGTGATATTCAAATAAGCATGAAAAATATCATTATATCATATTTTTACTGATACTTATATTTATTAAATTATTGTATTCAATTTATTCAAAATGTATTCAATTATATTAATAAATATAAGTTAATATAGAATGTTAATTTTAATATTTGTGCTTTTACTATACCAAGCCAGGTATTTTAAAAGACAGCATAATGTCGCTGCCTACGTATTGAGAATGCCTAAAAATGCTGCTCACTAGGTTTTGGAACAGAGCTAAATAAAGCATATTCCAGCATGAGCAAGGTGAAGATGGCTGCATACACATGTTGAATATTGCTGTGATTTTGTCGGTTTCTAAAAACATCGATGTGTAACTCACCCCCTCTTCTCCTCCTTGCAGAGGCTGAGCATGAAATAAATGTACAGAACACTTAATTTACCTCCATTAAAGTCTCACAGCAGCAAATGTCTGTCGATATGTGTTTCAGTGTGTGAACGTGTGTAATGAACTCAGAGTACAGATTGAGCGAGAGAAAAAGACAGCTGATGTTTCGAACAGCCCAAATGGCTGCAGGAGGGAGATGACCGTTAATAAATAAATAAGAAAGAGCAAAAGGGAGAAAGAAACAGATAGACAGAAAATTTTGCATCTGAGTGCGTGCATTAGTTAAACTACCTATTTTCATAATTGACTATTTCATAATCTGACTAGCTGATTACATTGAATTCAAGAACGTGCAGTCTTTCAATAGGATAAATGAGAGATATTCAACAAATAACGATAACCTTTTACTACACAGAAATAGTATGCATAATAATGGCAGCGATGCGACAGTAACTGCTTTAAAAGTTATTGTTGAAGGCAGTGGATTTGTTGCAGAAGCAGTGTTTTGGTAGCTTTCACAGTAATGAATTTACTTCCCTGAGAGAGTTTTCTGTGCTAACTGCATGCTAAAGCCCAGTAAACTGTTAGAATGCTAAAATTCCCTATAAATTCATCACCTTCGAAAAAGACAAAAAATCTTTTTAAGGGCGTCTTACCTAGCTCTTCGAGCTCAGCGGTCATGCTTTTGGACCTCAAGGTAAGGGTGGTGCTGGGTGCTCTTTTTGGAGGCGGGGGCGCTGTGGAGGAAAGGCAAGGAGTAGATGAGAAGATGGGATGGTGTGGCGTGGGGCCTTCACGGCTGCTGCCCATCGGCAGCTGCCAGCGCTTTTTCACCATCTTCATCCGAAGATCTCAATGTACCACACTGCTGCACCACGATTAAACTCTCTCCTGCCGTCTTTCTCTCTCTGACATGCAACATAGAATCATGCAACTATCAGACATCTCCTGTGTGCGTACGCATCCAGAAACCCACTTCCTTCCTTGGTGGCCCTCTGATGGTAGAAAGAAATACTTGTCTCCCAAAATCCTTCATTTCACATTCATTCTCTTACAACCCAAAGGGTGGTCGAGTTTCCCTTTGTCTCTCAGAAACGAAACCTGATAGCCAAAGCATGCTATCAACTCCCAATCAGCATAAAAAGAAGCACCAAGAAAACGAACAGTTTCAAGAGATCAGACAGTTCTGTTGTCTCAATAACATCAGCGTAAAACTCCTCACTCCTTCAGCTAACAACCCTGCAGACCGGAGTGGAGCTCTGGAGAGAGAGAGATGGGGAGAGAAATACCAAGGCACTAATGCAATACTTACTTCAAACATGCATTGTAGTAACCATGGCAACTCTGGCAGGAGCAAGGCCTGGGTTTGTGCATTTAAACTGTGAGAATCTGTGTGTGTGTGTGTGTGAGTGAGTTTGTATGTGTGTGTGTGGGAGGATATAGCCACAAAACTAACAACAGACACACCATTATTACTTCATCAGTAGTGTGTATAAGTGTGTGATAGTTTGCATAGCCCAGAGTTATGCAATGACTTTGCAGGTGACCATGATTTTGACATATAAGAACAACTTACATCCCCTTTACATTCCCTTACAACATTACATTCTTATCGACAATACGATTTTAGGATTGGTCTTAAAAGCTTAAACAACCTATCATTTCGCTCTGATTGTAGGGATAGTTAATTTCTGTTTGCATGTTGTAGAGCATGCTGTCATGAGTTTGATTCCCAGGGAATGCATGAACTAATCAACTGTATAGCTTAAATGTACACATAATGCAATGTACACAGCTTTGGATAAAAGCATCTGTCAAATGCATTAAATATAAATTAAGTTAATGCATTCTACATTTGAGAGACTTGTTTTTTAAAATATATGAACTACATCCACATCCGCATTCAAACGCGCATGCCTATAGACTAAACATGTAATACGCATGTGCAGTATCAGTATCATTTTCAAAAACTTGCACTTTGAAACCTATTTCAAAGTTTGCATTCTCAGGCCACCAAAACTCTGTTGTCGTGTAAATGAACGGCCAGAATGCATTTTTTGTTTGTTTTCAGTTTAAAATGGTGTTGTGTAAACCGCCCCTTAATTAATGAATAATCATTTTTACAACCGAAATGAATCAACGCTGAGATTACTTAAACTGGACAATTACTTTCTTCTAGAGCTGCTGTACAGCCAAAACAATCTTTGTTGCATTAAAGGTGCACTATGTAACTTTTCCGTCCGCTACATGTCGCCTATTCAAAACAAAGGCGTAGCTTGATGACGCCAAGTTTGAGCGCAGAATCTTGGGACATGTGGTCTTCACCTCACAGTCGGTGGAAAAGAATCGGGATAGGACTAAGGCAGAAATCATGTTCATGGATGCGATTATTAACATTACTGTAGTATGAAGCAGAGCAGGACCGAGTGTTGTGGGAGCTGAGCAAGGCCGCTGGAGCGATTTCCCAACATTCGCCTCGCGAGCAGCGGGATTTTTATTATGCCACAGTCGCCAGCGCCATTTCCGCTTTTCCGGTCATGAGTATGAGGTAACGCAGCTCTGTTTATCATATTAGATACATTTGAGTGTGTTGAAAATTATGTTATGACGTTACTCTGTGCGTTCGCTCGGCGGCTGCTATGACACTTGTTGCACACTGCAGTAAGAGTAAAGCGTTTCTGCAAAATAAAACCAGACTCCCTCACACGTCCCAGTTCCTTGGTTAAAATAGACATTTTCTCACGATTTACAAATACTTGGAAACATTTGGGATATTGTAAGTACTCATTTGAACAAAATATATAACACTGGGCTAGTGGTTTTTACTGCAAAAATGTTACATAGTGCACCTTTAATTTTCCTTGGTGGAAAATCCAGCAACTTAATTTAAAAATAATAAATAAAAATTTGAAATGGTCTTTAAGTGGAAGTTTATGCATTTTTATGCATTTGATAACAGGATCAGTGGCATGGAGAATAAGGCAGTAGCTTTTGACACGAATGACCCGAGTTAGATTTCACCTTTTAAAGGTGCAGTGTAGTATTTATGTTTTTATTACCTTAGAATAAGCCATTTTTTATCTACATACACCGCAGGTCCTCTTACAGTGAAGTCGGCATTTTGCGTCGTCATGCGACAAACTGCTCTACAGAGCGCTAGCTACTCTCTGCTGTCTCAGAGGACGATAAACTCCTGTGCTTTTATTGTCCTGTGTCGGCCACCGTAGCTTCTCTATGTGCTTTGAAAGGGAGGGGTGAGCAGTAGGGATGGGCGCATCGATATGAAGAATCGATATATCGATACTAATGTGAGCATCGAAAAGTATCGATACTCAAATAAAAATATCGATACTAAGGTGTTTTTTTTTTTTTTACCAGTAATTTTGTTTATTTAAAAAAAAAAATGGAATGCATATAATACGAATAACCTGTACAAATACGAATGCCACCGAATAGTTGTGTAGTATATAACTATTTTCCTGCTCATCTGAATCGTGATCTGAACGCACGCAAATGCTGCAAGACAGAACGAATCAATCACAGAGGGAGCGTTCGCTCACTGCTTACACTGTATGCCATTCAAACAGAGCTGCGCTGCCCAAAAGTATCATTAGAAACCACTGATGCTTTTGGAAACGCAGCCCAGAACAATGCTCATCAGAAGACAGAAAACCATAATACGTTATTTCACAATAAACAAATTGAAATTGTAGCCTAGATTGTGCAATTACACTCTTTCAATTGAATGTTAAAAATTGATATAGATAATGTTCTATTCTGTTAACATTCTCTAACTAGTATTAATATAAATCATACACTATCAGAATAAAAAGGTTGCATTTTATGGGAGCAACGTCCTGTCACTTTGCAGTCCCTTATGAAAATTAACCATGGTTTATTTTTTACTACAGTGACTGTAGTTCAACTAGTATTTGTACATTTCCATGGTTACCACAACAAGTAAACATATTTTAACCATGTGTAAACAAAACTATGATCTAATAAGTTGCGTTAAAGGTATATTGAATGTTAAAATGCCTTTCAAATATAATGTTAAGTGGGTATCTTTAACCATTTTATTCTTAGTAATTTTAATAATTTTATAATTAAAAAAGTTCAGTTTAGAAGTATCGTATCGTATCGATATCAGTGATACTGGCCTTAAAAGTATTGGTATCGTATCGAAAACAAAATAAGTGGTATCGCCCATCCCTAGTGAGCAGTGGGCGGTTGCCTTTAACTTATTCTTCTCCCTTTACCCATCAGCTTGGAGTAGTGTTTATTTTAAATAAAAATTAAGAATATATTCGAAAAGTGGAAATAAAGTGCCTAACGTGTATTTAATAGTGGGAATAAAGTGTTAAATGGGTAGGGTTAGAATTAGGTGTAGGGGATGTAATGTCAAGTACAAGTAATGTCCCGATAAAGCAGCATCCATTTATGATTTTAAATAATGTAATCATATACACTGAATTTGTTGTTATTATTGCTTACTGCTTTATTGCATACTGCAGACAGTATTTGCAACTATTTGCACCATTTCATTTCATTTATTGTAAATAGCATTTAATGCTATTTGCACTTAGTGCAAAGAACATACTTTCTGTTTCTATTTACACTTAGTGTAAATGGCATCAGTTGCTAAATCCCCTCCCCTCCTCTTTTGTTTCTTTTAGCATGGTGGTGCTTAGAGGCACTTTTCTTAGAGAAGTTGTGTCCTAAATTCCTCCTCTTTAAAGCAATAACACGATTTGGAACAGACTAACCAACCAGCCAGCCAGATTCAAACCTTACTGTGGGGGGCTTTGGATAAAAGCATCTGCTAAACGACTTACTTACTATGCTGTTCAATCATCTACTAAAGCCAAACACAGGTCAATGAAGTGTGTGGGAGTTGCAGATAAAAGTGAGGATAGTTTACATGGATACTGAATAGACTTCCTCTTTGGGTTTCGAGGTTTTGCTATAGTTCTAATAACTCTATCAGCAGACTCATTTAACTGCTAATCAATTGAGTGGGTGTAGGAATGCACAAATGTGTGAAAAAGCTGCACAGAATACACTTCGACATTTCAATCTGCTTAGTCATCACAATTTTTGTGACAAACAACCCTGTCATTTAGTTAATGCTCCTAAAGTTTTTTCTTCTGACAAGCACAGTCATTACCATCACGATCGGCTGTGATCATTAAACTCGCTCCTTTATTCATTCTTGCAGCATTTCTTTTCCTCATGTCTGAGACTAGATTCGCCCTGCTGGGAGAGATCTCTAACTGTCTGATCATCACATACAGTACAGAGCATCAAAGACTGGTTCCCTAGCAACCCGTGCCTTTAAGAGCTCTTCTGTCTGACTGCAGTAGCCCCGCCCACAATAAACAAACAAAAACAGCAGTCAGCACATTCCCCATAACTCAACTACAACACCACATTCACAACATTACACTATTTGTGTGTAAATGACTTATTGTTGAGAAACTGTTAAACACACAAGAAAACATATGAACGAAATTTAAGCAATATATTAAGCTGCAAACCTTGTTAATATTACTTGCATTTTAATATTTGAGATAAATCAGTTCTGTTGGAAGTGAATAAGCATCTTACCCTTCTTCCTGACTGTCTCCTCAGATTCTGGCTTGCGTGTGACTGACACCACCTTCATCAGGAGGCTATTTCCACCCTGCCGGATGAGTGATACCACCTGCTTGTGACCCACTTTTACCACGTTTACACCATTTACCTAAGAGACCAATCACAAAGATATCATAACTGTTTCTGCCCCTCTGGCACATTCAAAGCATCTCAGGTTAGACTCAAGGTCATTACACAGCTGCAGCAAACACAACTGCATTTTTATGTGCTGAAGACGTAAAACATGATGAAAGGAGATATGGAAAGATCTGTGATGTCAGCGGATGAATCAGTCTTATACCTCAATGAGGAAATCACCAGTCCTTAGCCCCGCCCTCCAGGCCACCCCCTCAACATCCACAGACTCCAGGTATTGCAGTGCGGGAAAGGCAGGTGTGGGTGTAAACTCTTCAATGGGTGTCTCCGCTACATAAAAACAGAAAATCATATGCAATATCACAAACTGGTGCTTAGACTCTTTGTGAAGTCAATAGCAATGCTTTCATCTACCTATTTTTAATGCAAATTTTGGGATATTGGATAAAAACACTGGATGGAAACACATAGATACATATAAATTCCGAAAATGTGCATAAAAACGTATTTGCGCTCAATTGAGGCTGATATTTTTGTATCCAATAAGAAGACATGCGCATAAACTACGATGGAAACACATTTACCAAATAAATCCCTTGATATGCAACTGCATAAACTTTGCCTCAACGGTGGATGTGATTGGATAACTGGACTAACCAATGGACCATTTCATTGCACATCATCTCAAATGTTGGTTTCATCATTATGAAATGCCTGAGCCAAAAGCCGTGTTTCCACCTAAATTACCCGGAACAATTTGTCCCAGGAACTTTTTTCCCCCAGACCTGTTGCTGTCTGCATTTGTATTGCAGTCTAAAGTACCGTGAAGATTAGGCAAATTAGTCCACTGACGTAGGATTGCGTGCGACTTTCCAGTTCCCGCTGGATTTTTGTCCTTCGCATATAAGCTTAATAAAGCCTGAACCTCGTTGTCAGTCCATCAGTCGTATTTTTTTAAACTCCATTGTGATTCGAATAGCAAAAAACTCTTACTGCACACACCGCAATAGACTTTTAAGAAATGGTGGTTGAAATAAAATGCTGCGTGAAGTCAACCAATCAAAATGCTGCATGAACTCAACCAATTAGCACGTTCAGCGCCCATGTCCCACCCCCGAAAGTTCCTGAAATTTGAAAAAGTACTACCTCACAAGCAGGGACTTTCTGAGAGGGACATTTTTACCCAGAACTTAATTTACACCCTAGTCCCTGTGGTCGAAACACACCAAGTACCACCCCACTAGTTCCTGGGGAAAGTTCCTGCAGTGGAAACGCGGCTAAAGTCTGTCATCAAAATGGTTGGGTATATAATTACCTCCCAGAACTTTCTCACTCGATTGCATTCCCAAACTTTAGGCATCCACCTCCGAACGCAAGATAACATAACAGCCTTTATTGCGTTTCGTCTGTGCACTCTGAGGTGCTAGTAATTTATAATGTGCGAAAAAAGATAAAATGGTTTCTCTGATTGCAGCAACTCCCATTTTTATTACAGATATTTTTGTGGCAATTTTCCAGGAAGTGATGATTTTGTTCTCTTGGACACATGGGATGGAAACAGTGCTTTATTCACAAACGGTTTATGTGATATTCCAATTTCACATAAGTTAATATCGCAACTTTAGATCGAAACATAGCGAATGAATGGCTTACTTATAGATATACCTCTGCTGGGATAGGTAAAAGCATTTAAAAATGGTCAAAAATGACATACTTCACTAAATAAGCCTTTCTGTAAATATAAACATATGTCCAAATAAAGCTGTAAGTGCTTTGCTCTTCATCTTTGAGATAGTCATAGTATAGGAAGTATAGGAAATATTAATGCACCATGTGGGTAACAGATGGCATTAGGAACTCATAACTCCTAACCAGGATGGTGCCACCCCAGAGACTGGGCACTAACACACACAAACACACTCCTCACATTTGCTCACAAACTCTAACACAAACCCTGCTGAACTGTATATGTTGTCAAACACAACTGTCTAATAATGCTGTGAATAATACTATATATGCTAAATAATCAAATATCAGGGTCATTGGTTCACATTGTGTCATTTCTACAAGTAATGAAGTTAACATTCACTTAACTCTATTATGCTGTCACCAGAACTGCATCTGTAAGACACATACACTGTTGCACTCATATGTATTGAGTTTAAACTTTCATGTAACTCTATTGTGAATAGACCAAGTAGACAAAAATTTACTTAAAATAATTGTAAATGGATGTTGTTTTAGAGCAATATTAATTTTAAAGGTACACTATGTAACTTTTTTGTTCAACATTAACAAAATGTAATAATAATAATGTCAATACATCGTCAATCTTTCTTCCAAAATGTGTTTTTGTCTTACACTGATTGACTATGATAAGCCTATATTATAAGCGTTTCTATTTTAGAACGGATGGGATGGTTTTTATGGGAAATTGTGTACATAACGTCACTCGCCTGTACGTGTCTCATCATATCCGTAAATAGAGGGATTTGATGTGGAGATGGTGTTTTTATTACTCCACAGGAGTGTAAAGTATGTTATTGTACAGATAATTGTGTTTGCTGCTCAAGAAACATTTCTTATTATTATCAATGTTAAAAACAGATGTGCTGCTTAATATTTTTGAGGAAACTTTGATACATTATTTTCTGGATTTTTTTTTGATAAATAGAAAGTAAAAAAAAAAAACACAGCATTTATTTGAAGTAGAAAACTTTTGTAACATTAGTCTTTACTGTCACTTTTGATCAATGAAATGCAACCTTGCTGAATAAAAATATTAATATATTTTTTAAAAAGTCTTACTGACCCCAAACTTGAACGTTAGTTTACAGGTACATATACACTCACCTAAAGGATTATTAGGAACACCATACTAATACTGTGTTTGACCCCCTTTCGCCTTCAGAACTGCCTTAATTCTACGTGGCATTGATTCAACAAGGTGCTGAAAGCAGTCTTTAGAAATGTTGGCCCATATTGATAGGATAGCATCTTGCAGTTGATGGAGATTTGTGGGATGCACATCCAGGGCACGAAGCTCCCCTTCCACCACATCCCAAAGATGCTCTATTGGGTTGAGATCTGGTGACTGTGGGGGCCATTTTAGTACAGTGAACTCATTGTCATGTTCAAGAAACCAATTTGAAATGTTTCGAGCTTTGTGACATGGTGCATTATCCTGCTGGAAGTAGCCATCAGAGGATGGGTACATGGTGGTCATAAAGGGATGGACATGGTCAGAAACAATGCTCAGGTAGGCCGTGGCATTTAAACGATGCCCAATTGGCACTAAGGGGCCTAAAGTGTGCCAAGAAAACATTCCCCACACCATTACACCACCACCACCAGCCTGCACAGTGGTAACAAGGCATGATGGATCCATGTTCTCATTCTGTTTACGCCAAATTCTGACTCTACCATCTGAATGTCTCAACAGAAATCGAGACTCATCAGACCAGGCAACATTTTTCCAGTCTTCAACTGTCCAATTTTGGTGAGCTCGTGCAAATTGTAGCCTCTTTTTCCTATTTGTAGTGGAGATGAGTGGTACCCGGTTGGGTCTTCTGCTGTTGTAGCACATCCGCCTCAAGGTTGTGCGTGTTGTGGCTTCACAAATGCTTTGCTGCATACCTCGGTTGTAAAGAGTGGTTATTTCAGTCAAAGTTGCTCTTCTATCAGCTTGAATCAGTCGGCCCATTCTCCTCTGACCTCTAGCATCAACAAGGCATTTTCGCCCACAGGACTGCCGCATACTGGATGTTTTTCCCTTTTCACACCATTCTTTGTAAACTCTAGAAATGGTTGTGCGTGAAAATCCCAGTAACTGAGCAGATTGTGAAATACTCAGACCGGCCCGTCTGGCACCAACAACCATGCCACGCTCAAAATTGCTTAAATCACCTTTCTTTCCCATTCTGACATTTAGTTTGGAGTTCAGGAGATTGTCTTGACCAGGACCACACCCCTAAATGCATTGAAGCAACTGCCATGTGATTGGTTGATTAGATAATTGCATTAATGAGAAATTGAACAGGTGTTCCTAATAATCCTTTAGGTGAGTGTATCTATCTATCTATATCTATCTATATATATTTCAGTGGAAACTGAAAGCATACAGGGCACAAAAAGTTACATGGTGTAGCTTTAACCAAATAACTATCAAAATATTGTTGTAGTAAAATTGTATTCAAGTCTAGCTCCATTCGAAAACTGTTTGGCCAGTTTCTACAATATAATCAATTCTCAAATAAAATTATTTTTTGAAAATCCTTGTTTCACTTGGAAATACATCACATTACAAAAGTAAAATGGGTTGCAAATGTCATATGTTGCTGACTTTAAGTGTGTAATGTAACCCAGTAAAGTGAAGGAAGCTGAACTTTGACTGTAACAGCAAACTGAGGACATGAGCTCAATATCAGGTCTTACCTTTTGCTCCTCGCAAGACAAAGCCGAATCCCTCATTCTCTTTCTTCTGGAGCACAGCGTTCTTCTCCTCGATGATGTAATCACTGTGCATAAAAGAGAGCAGGACAGGGAGGTCAGACTCCAGCACCATGCCTGTATGAGGAGCTCCACGGCCGGGCACTTCAAGCCGGGCGATGGGGTTTACCACCTGGACATACCCCCACAACGCTACTCTCCCTGATCTCCATCCCACTCCAATGATGAGCCAATCAGGTTAAAAGCTGTGGCTGTGAGAGTGTGGACAATATGAAAAAAACTGTTTCAGTCCTTCTGTTTGACTCCAGTGCAGCCTTTTTAACTGCATTAGGAGATTGGACCAAATATCCAGCCTCTTATTAAATGAAGGGATGTAAATATGAGGGCCTTCAACTCTTTCACTGTACAACTCCAAATGCACAAAAAAGGCATAAAAGTAAAAAAGATTATGTTAATCCTGCATCCATGCTAGTGGATAGTGCAGCCTATCAGTGATTAAAAAATGGGATGAGCATTCACAAAAGAGAAAGCGAGTCAGAGAGACACAAAGGATATTTCTCTATGGTGGTCTCCAACCCCCCCCATCACCATCCCAAACACACATACACACACACGGTCCATCTGTCTGGATGCATGGAGATAGCTATCATCAGCGCTATAACAGCAGGGACAAATCTGTTCTTCCTTACTCTTGTGAGCCACAGTTACCCGCCTGTAGACACGATCAGTCCCCCGCCAACACACACATACAAACAGTGCACTTAGACATACAAAAATCACATTACTAACCTCACTGCTATGATTAACTGTGCTGTTCTAACAGCTGTGCTGTTCTCCATTTACATGACATATGGTGGATGCTTCTATCTAAAAAAGTTAAACAGTTGATTGGCTTTTCCTACTTGAAACTGTTCTGGGTTAAAGTAGACATGAAATGAAATGTCACCCTACCTATTTTCTAAATTAATGCTATTGATCTTATCAGCCGTGGGCAGGTGTGGCAGAGCCCCGCCAAAATACTCATCCAAAACATAGACCTCTACATAAACTGAATCAATAATAAATTGTAAATGTGTTCAGAATTATGCAATACATATTTTTTGGATTATTTTAAATCGTAAAGTGAGCAGGATATATTAAAATGTAGCGCATGGCTCTACAGCGCCCCTCAATTTTCCAATGTAAATTTGTGATGAAAAATTGAACTGTAGCACTCAAAATGAGAGCCACTTATTTTCACGTTACCTTACATAAACCTCGCTCCAGACCAACACAGCATCAGGTCAGTAATTAGTTGGCATACCTGTTCTTCCTATGTGGAGTAGCGTATCAAATTAATGAAAGTATAAATCCTTTAGTTTAAACGTGCTCATGTGAATATATAGCTCTGTTGTGTTTGTTTCATGTTTGAGAATAGACATGACTTTCTTTTCCTCACTGGAATTCCTCTACAAATTGTAATATTTTAAAACAACATTTGGAGGCAATAAATACTACATTAAGGCAATTCTAAGATCTATGTGTGTGTCACATGTGTACTGCCTGTCAATCAACATTAGAGCGCCACCCTCAGGCTAAATAATGCAACATCTGCAATAAGTGTTCTGTGTGTGTTCAGTGATGACAAAGCTTACAAAATATCTATAAACTGGCGCTAAGACCCAGAATCTGCCCTACCAAAATTTACGGTCAAGAGCCGCAACTGGATCAACTGTTTTGAGTTCGTAATTTTTATTGAAAATGTTATAACTAGATTTTCCAGTGAAGTATGCCAGATGCCAATAATTTATTCACTTAATTAACTATTCCCCTTTCTTACGATCAATAATCTGTTCCACTCTTATGTACGTCACATTACAGAAGAAAAGATCTGTTGTAACTTATGTTTTACAGCAACTTTAACCTACACTGTAAAAAAAATGTTTTTTTCAAAGTTGAATAGATTACTGAAGTAGCTTTTACAAGAAAATGATATTTCAGTCTTTCTACTTAAAAAAATCACATTTAATTCAATGTGTTACTTACCCATTCTTTGTAATTGTTTGAGAAATGTACTATTTAATTTCTGAGTGAAATTTTTTTCTACACCTAACTGGGCAAAGCAGATTGAGCTTCTCTTGGTCTTCCGGCACAAAAGGAAGAGGATAAAAGGCCTGCAAGTTCATAGAACGTGTAATGTTTATAGGTACTTTAGGCACGAACCCCGGTCTAGGGTGTAAGATGGCTTTAACCCTAGCTAGGGAAAACTCTAGGCACGAGGAGGCAACTGAGAGGGCCTGCAAATCTCCTACCCTCTTAAAGGGGTATTTCACCACTGGAAAGATGAATGTGTATTTAAATTGGGTCATTTATGTAGTAGAAATGTGAAATTATTTTAGAAGTTGGTGCCTTCTAGACTGAGAAAAGCCAGAAAATGTATTTTTGGCTCATATGGATGAAAGACAACAACTCCCAAAATGCACTTGCTTCGCTGCCCTACGAGGCCACTCCCACCGGTTACATCACTTGCCCACCCCAGCACCACCCCACCGTTGTTTTGATTTTTATAGTAATAAAATCATTTAGTTCAGTTAGAGAACAGACACTACAATTAAAAACTGAACACGTCTGCTCAATACAGTATGAGCCGAACCAGAGTTGCCGCACAGATCAGCAGCAGGAGTCAGATTTCATTCATCACGAGAGCAAACAGCTGACGGACAAGATGATCAGGGAACATTTGGTTTCAAAGCGAAATGTAAAAGCGTCTATTTAAGGGAGTTTGTCATTGTTCCATTTTGTTGTTGTGTTTTTCATTAAGAAAAATAGGCTAATGAACCCACAATTCAAGCAACCCGCCCCCGAATTGGTGCAAATTCAAAACCGAAACTAAAAGGAGCACGGCCGCCCGGCATTCATTCACGGACGCATTGTTGTTCATTCACGGCCACACAGTCATTCACGGTGTGTGTGCACTGCCGCGTTTTCAGTTGATGCCTATGGATGCTTAACTTTTATAGGAATTCATTGAAAACACTCGCTTTGCTCTGCACCGCTCCGCTATGAATGCCCGGCGGCTGTGCGCATTTACATTCTGTGAGTGAGATCCCACCCCCTATGGGCGGGTTGAAAACATGTGGAACTAGCTCCTACTACTGGCTGTAGTCTCTAGCCTCTGGCCAAAAAAGCCTCTGATGATGCAAAATGACGATACTTGCGTCATCGGAGGCTTTTTTCCAGACATAAAATACATAAATCTCTCATCTCAGGGGGATATGAGGGGGGAAAGCATGATCATTCGAATATACTACCAGGTTTCTACTGATACAAAGCTTAATGCTAATCGCTAAAGTAACTCTTTAAGGGGGTGTAATCGCCAAGAGAAATGCCATTTTAGTGTTAAGAAATTCTCAGATCCAGGGGCTCGAAGGGTGCCAGGGACAACCCTTCATGGCATTGCTAATGCCGTGCTCTACCAGTCAAGCTACAGGAAAATATATTAATTGTATTACAGCAAAGTCTATATCTCTAAACATAGCAATTCATTTATAACAACTCCCATACCATCTAGAAATCTGTTTTACAAACAGAGCATAATAAAGTCCTTGTGAACAGCTGCTTGTAGAATAATTACCACAAAACGACTAAAAGCTGTCTGTGATCGCATGGGACCAAAGCAACGACTGGTGTCTGTATCATCAACTATTAGAAGAAAGCTCATCTCTCTCTCTCTCTCTCTCTCTCTCTCTCTCGTACCCCGAGGGTCTTCATCACTGATGCATTAGGAGTGACAAGAATCTAATTAAGCAGTGGAGAATCAATTAGATCAATTACAGATGATTCGTGTAGTTAGCGCCTTGGGTTAACGAAATGCTCTGTCCTACAGAACAGCAGTCACGCCTGTGATAACATCAGCGTACGGTCGGACGTCTGGAACAGGCATTTGCTGTGGATTTGTTTACGAACAAAATCTCAGACAAGCCATATTAAACTGGGACAGTGTAATATTTGGGATGTACTACCCATTATTTATTTAATAAGTTATCACTTAGTAAAAGTAACACAGAACAAATGCTTAATATGATCCCTTATTTCATACACGCACGCATTAATTAAAAAAAAATTGGTCTCCTTTAGGTCAATAAGGTCCCATTACTTAATGTTGGTTAATGCATTAACAATATATTTCTTACAGTATTTATCTATCTTTGTTAACGTTAGAATGAAAATACAAATGTCCATTGTTAGTTCATGTTTGCTCAGGTACAACTTATACAAGATACAACTTTTGATTTTAACAATGTATTAGTAAATATTGAAATTAACATTAACTGAGATGACTTTGAACTATTTTTCATTTTTAGTTCATGTTAATTACTATAGTTAACTAAAGTTAACAACTTAAACCTTATTGTAAGGTTTTACCAAAAGCAATAATAATAATAATATACAAAATAAATACATCTGAATTAACAATATACTTATATATATAAAAATACCATAGTATTGGCATGGTACCATGTCCATTGTTGAAAAGAGTAAGTATCACTTAAGTACTTACGTGAAAGTGCTTGACATTTCATGTACATTGTCTGGGCTGTCTTATGGAAAATTTGAAATAAAGGCATTAAACATTTCAAATATTTGTTATACTCTTACAAAAACCCTCACAGTCAAGTTCAGCTAATCTAGCACCTAATGATAATTTGATGAGATAATGAAGTGTGAAAATGAATATAATGGCCATTAGACCTCAGGAAAAGGGTTTCCTGTAGCACTGAATTCAGTGTGCCAATGTAGAGAGTACAACTGTGCTGAGGGGAACGCACATGAGCGTGTTAGCTTCACATTGTCCATGTCATGAAGCTAAACATGTACAGCAACTGATTTTCACA
This sequence comes from Rhinogobio ventralis, assembly GCA_039654625.1. Classification (NCBI taxonomy): domain Eukaryota; kingdom Metazoa; phylum Chordata; class Actinopteri; order Cypriniformes; family Gobionidae; genus Rhinogobio; species Rhinogobio ventralis. Next base: position 18,208,239 of record CM077206.1, on the reverse strand, counting down.
TTTGGCCTAATGAACACCAGCGAGAGGCGTGAAGAGGGGGTTAACAGCACACATTTAACTTCAGCCAGTTAACCAGCTCTCACAGCTGTATATGCGTCTCTGTGTTAGCTCTTTACAGCTACGTAAGTGTGTGCTAACTCAGTTTAGTGCACTTAACAGTGTAGCTGGACATAGTTCAGCACACTTACATATTAACATTTACACCATAAATCTATTGGTAGACTTTACATATTTGCTAGACATAACTTATCACAATCTTAGCTGGTTTAAGCTGGTCTCACAGCTAAAGGAGTGGTCAAACCCCCCCAAAACACATGCAAAAAGGTTTAATGGGGTTCTATATAGAACCCTATGGTTCTTGATTTATTTTTAAAGAACCCTTTATGCCAAAAAGAAATGATTGAGGATGAATGACTGCATAAAACTTTAGTTTTACAGGTTATTTCAATTTCTTTGGTGATAAAGTATGTTTATGTTTGATATATGAAGCGCCTGACAGAACCCTTTAAGTTTCTATGTAGAACCTTTTCTTCTAAGAGTGGCAGTCTGCTAAATCAGTTATAACCAGGCTGGAAGACCAGCTAAGACCTGTTTTCTTTCAGCAGGGTTACAGTTTAAATTGATTAGCAGACTTGTAATATTAGCTGAATGTAGTATTACCATACTTCTAAATGCACCTTGTGTTGGGAGACCTTTTAGAGAATTTCAGCAAGGTGGTGTTCTTTTCATTCATATCTCAAATTGTGAAATCGATGACTTTAAGAGTCTGGGAGAGGCTTTGTTTGTCTTGTGTGTTTAGAGTCTATTTCTCTGATACAGCAGGTAATTGATTTGACTGGGTGCAGTTCTTTAAGCTGCTGTTCTAGACCTGTTTGCTGTTGTTGAGCAGCTTGGCAAGAGAAGATGAATGGAGTAAAAAGTATCAGTTTGACAGAGACTCCAGTGATTAATCCTCTCTCGCTCACTCTCTCTCTCTTACTCTATTCTCCATGTCATCTTATCCCCCATCCTCCCTCCCACATCAATCAGTCTTTAATTTCAGAAACACTTTTCATTACAGTGTTATCATAGAACTGAATAAAATAGCAGTAACAAAACTGAGAATGGGTATGCAAGCATAAAGCATAAATAGCTGTGTAAGCATGATGTACTCTGACCTGTAAATACATTTTTACCAACATCACCAGTTGGCTTCTTAGGTGTAAATCAAATCATTTTGACAGCTTTGCCGCTTAGAATATTCAAAATGTTTACTACTTTTGTAGCCTAAAAGTATCCAAACATTAAATGAGAAGCTGCTTGTGTAATGTTGTGAGAAACTGTTGTGAGAAACTGTTGTGAACAGTTGTGTTTTGTATTAATTAATGTTAACAAATAATAATAAATACTGTAACAAGTGCATTGCTCATTGTTAGATAATGGATTAACGAAACTTACCTACTGGGACCTTATTGTAAAGTTTTACCAATTAAATTAACCCAACTAACCTAGTTGTTCATATTCGTTAGTGGGACAGAACTTTGCATTCTTAAAATCTAGCGTGAACACCCCTTTAAAAACAATATATATTATTTATAAGTAGATTTCAAATTACACTGTAACATTGAGCCTAATGTAAAACATGACCTCTCATTTAATGGCATGTGCTGGCTGATTTTAATATCACACTCAGCTGTAAAATTTTATTTAGTACTCAGTACTCAAGTGAATCAAGTGCTTAAGCAATTTGAAACACGCAATGTGACTGTTTAAGCAAATATGAGCGGTAAAAAAACGAATGTAATGTATGAGCAGCACTGGAGTGTGTTGACAACCTCTATCCTCTAGATAGCAGTAGAGACTCAATACTACAAATACTACAAATTACTGACTCCACTGAGCCTGGTTAGCCTTCAACTACTGATCATCAAAATGCTCACATATTAATGAATCATGCATGCAAACATATATATGTATACATTACCTATATGAGGTAAAGTTGTCGTAGGAGCCCACAGTGTAATGTCTGAACAGCCTCTTAGTTCGATCCTCTCTCGTCTCTGAAAGACAAACATACACATATTAACATGCATCATCGTAACAAACCGTATTTATCATTTTCAATGCCGTTTATCATATTTGCATTGCATTTCAGGGCCAACCAAATGTCTCTAATCAGCCTTGTGTGAAAATGTGGGTGTTTGTGTGCGAAAATGTAGACAAGATTAATTAAATGCATAGGCAAGGTCAACTGTATGTGTGTGTGTGTGTGTGAGTGCTCTCGTTAATCCAGTCAGAGGGTCTAGCTAATAGGGATGGTGTCTCAAGCCAGACTAGATTTAGGTGATTGGACTTTGGGCTGGAAATCAATGCACGGCTCCCCTACAGAAGGCCAATCTGCTGACACACATATACAAGTATTCACATTCACACACTAACATACACAAACACACCCAGATAATCTTACAAACAAGAACCTTTCTAACATTTTCTGGCAAGAACAGACCGTCAAACACATGCATTTCATTCCTAAATACATTAGAAATTGTGTTACAGCGGTTATTGAATTAAACTTTGCTCTCTGTGTTATTAAATTCAACATGTCTTCCTCTCTCTCTCTCCCCTTACTTAATAAACTCAATGACCCACTTGCTCTGGTCTGATTACTAATGCATATTTCCTCTGTCTTTTCTTCTGTCCCCTGTCTCCACTCCTTCCTGTGTCACACTGTAGTATTCCCTCTGTACATGTCAGATCTTCTTCATTTGATAGTCTGTGATGTGTCTTTGCAGACTGTGCCAACATGGGTGTGTTTAAAGGAGTCATATTATGATAAATCAAATTTTCTTGTTTTGAAATTGAGTTCACCGTACTATAAAAACATACTGTCACTTAAAATGTTCTCCCAGCATAAAAAAAGGAATGAAATCACCCACGTGAAACAGTAAATTATGACATTGGTGCAAAAAAATGTCATTAACATTACACATATTATACACACATTATATAAATTCTATAACTTATGAATAAAATTGTATTCATAAATACAACAGCTCATAATACAATGTTGAAGAAGAAAACTTGCAGTTCTTCATTCAATGTTGTGTAATTCTATAATTCGATAACTAAATCTAAAAATCTGCCAGTTATGCTTACACTTCAGTCACTTTACTGAGACTGGTGTGATTAATAACTACATTGTATTGACAACTGATTACACATACAAGATAAATTATTAGAGCAACAGAAGAGAGAGAAAGAGAGAGAGAGTGCAAGAGAGAAAGGAAAAGCAACTTTACTTCTACTGACTCTGTGTCCTACTCTGTCACCACAAAATTGAGAAGTTAAAGCATGCATTAGCATTTTAATGACTTGAAGGCAAGAAAGGACGCACAGATCAAATTCACAGGAGAGGGAAAGAGAGAGCGTGCAAGAGAACGAGAGAGAAAGAGGGTGATATATAAGCATCACTATTACTAATGCATATAGGAATTTGAACAAACGCCAAACAAAAGCATTTAAATCTGCCACGTAGCTTGTGCTGCACAGTTTGTATCATAGACTTGAGAATGGGATGGTTTAACTTGGACCGGTATGAAACCACCTAGAACACCCTATAACCACCCAGTACATCCTAGCATTGTTACCACCTTTTCTTCAGAAAATGTAAACCCATTAAACACTTACATTTAAAAATGTCTTTAAACAATATTTAACCTCTGTTCCATTGCAAAGGTTCTGGTTAATCTAAGAGGTACTATTCATGATTATAATTTTAATTCTAATATATAATCAAAAAATTATATAACTTAAATCTTTATATTTGATACTTGACTATATTAATATATTAATAAATATATATCAATATAATAGAAAAATAAATTAACTTTGTAAACTAAAAATGATAGATTATACAATAAATAAACAATAAAAACAAACTAATATTTAAAAATATATATTTTTATAATTTATAGATAAGGGATGGGCACCGTCGGTCCTGAAGTGTCGCTGTCCTGCAGAGTTTAACTCCAACCCTAATCAAACACACTTAAAAAGCTAATCAATGTCTTCAGGATTACTAAAGCCGATTTAGACAGGATTAGTTTAACATGGAGAGGTGGGGTAAAGAAATTATTACCAGAGCTTCTCAGTGATTCTCAATGTCAGTAAAGATTACGGCGACTTTTAACTTCTGTAAAAAGGTCCGGAAAAATGACCTCAGGTAATACTAATCCCGTGCGAATAGAGGGTATGCGCATGACTTAACCGCCAGCCGGAGTGACTGTGGTTATGCCCATTGAGTGGCAAAAAGACTGAGCGGTAGCATTGGTTTTCAGCGTAAATGCCGCGAAAAACACACAAAACACATCTAAAATGGGAAAGAGCTTTGAGATTGACACTACAAATAGATTTGACCAAAAATCTGAGGTACATTTTTACAGACTGCCAAAAGCTACAGAAAAGAGAAGCAAATGGATCACTGCAATTCACACAAACAACTGTAATACAGGCAGCAATACGTGGATTTGCTGTTATCATTTTGTGTCTATAAGTTTAATTTTGGGGTAAAATCATACCCTATATACACTACCAGTCAAAAGTTTGAGAACAGTAAGATTTTTTAAATGATTTTAAAGAAGTCTCTTCTGCTCATCAAGGCTGCAGTTATTTGATTCAAAATACAGCAAAAACAGTATTATTGTGTAATATTTTTACAATTGAAAATAACTTTTTTCTATTTGAATATGTTTTAAAATGCAATTTATTTCTGTGTTTCAAAGCTGAATTTTCAGCATCATTACTCCAGTCTTTAGAGTCACATGATCCTTAAAAAAAATCATTCTAATATGCCAATTTGCTGCTCAAGAAACTTTTATTATTATTATCAATGTTGAAAGGATTTTCAGGATTATTTAATGAATAGAAAGTTCAAAAGAACAGCATTTATCTGAAATATAAAGCTTTTGCAACATTATAAATGTCTATACTGTCACTTGATCAATTTAATATATCCTTGCTGAATAAATGTATTCATTTCTTTAAGTTCTTTCCCCCACAAAAAAACTAAAAAAATTCTTACTGACCAAAAACTTTTAAACGGTAGTATACAATATTACAAAAGCTTTCTATTTCAGATTAATACTGTTCTTTTAAACTTTCTATTCATCAAAGAATCCAAAAAAAAAAAAGTTTTACACAACTGCTTTCAACATTGATAATAATCATAAATGTTTCTTGAGCAGCAAGATGCTCAAAATTCAGCTTTGCTATCACAGGAAAAAATGACATTTTAAAATATATTCAAATATAAAACAGTTATTTTACATTTAAATAATATTTCACAATATTACGTTTTTTTTTTTCATTTTTAATAACATAAATGCAGCCTTGGTGAGCAGAAGAGACTTCTTTAAAAACAATAAAAAATCTTACAGTTCTCAAACTTTTGACTGGTAGTGTATATTGTATTGTTATATATTGTATTGACAACTCATCAATTAAATATTTACCAGTTTATATTCTGCATAAATTGGATGTTTTTAAACAAAGGGCTGGACGATATGACGATATATATAACGTTGATATAAGTGATATTTACTACCTATATTGTATTTATATAAAGCGTTCACAGGGAAATTTGCTTTATGTATTTCCCCGGCGTCAAAATGCAGGCACATATAAATGTCAGGAAACACAATTCCTGGCTGCATGTCAATATCCATGGATCACTATATTTGGTAAGTTGTAAGGAACACTATATCTAGTCCAACCTTCAATTTAAACTGTTAATCGTTCATTTTACTCACGTTTTTGCAGTTTCCACTATTAAATTTAGTCATGCTCTTTTGCCACTCAGTCTGGCTGAGGGGGGGTGTTCCGGCGGGCAAGTCAATGCATACCCTCTATTGACTCGCTGTAAATATGTACAGTGCATCCGGAAAGTATTCACGGCGCTTCACTTTTTCCACATTTTGTTATGTAACAGCCTTATTCCAAAATGGATTAAATTCATTATTGTTTCCCTCAATTCTACAAACAATACCCCATAATGACAATGTGAAATAAGGTTGTTTGAAATCTTTGCAAATTTATTAAAAATAAAAAACGAAATAAATCACATGTACATAAGTATTCACAGCCTTTGCCATGACACAATTGAGCTCAGGTGCATCCTGTTTCCACTGATCATCCTTGAGATGTTTCTACAACTTGATTGGAGTCCACCTGTGGTAAATTCAGTTGATTGGACATGATTTGGAAAGGCACACACCTGTCTATATAAGGTCCCACAGTTAACAGTGCACAGAGCACAAACCAAGCCATGAAGTTCAAGGAATTGTCTGTAGACCTCCGAGACAGGATTGTATCGAGGCACAGATCTGGAGAAGGGTTCAGAAACATTTCTGCAGCATTGAAGGTACCAATGAGAACAGTGGCCTCAATCCTTCGTAAATGGAAGAAGTTTGGAACCACCAGGACTCTTCCTAGAGCTGGCCGCCCGGCCAAACTGAGCGATCTGGGGAGAAGGACCTTAGTCAGGGAGGTGACCAAGAACCTGATGGTCACTCTGACAGAGCTCCAGTTTCTCTGTGGAGAGAGGAGAACCTTCCAGAAGAACAACCATCTCTGCAGCACTCCACCAATCAGGCCTGTATAGTAGAGTGGCCAGACGGAAGCCACTCCTCAGTAAAAGGCCGTCTGGAGTTTGCCAAAAGGCACCTGAAGGACTCTCAGACCATGAGAAACAAAATTCTCCTGGTCTGATGAAACAAAGATTGAACTCTTTGGCCTGAATGGCAAGCATCATGTCTGGAGGAAACCAGGCACCGCTCATCACCTGGCATGCTTCACTGTAGGGATGGTATTGGCCAGGTGATGAGCGGTGCCTGGTTTCCTCCAGACATGCTGTGGGGATGTTTTTCAGCAGCAGGAACGGGGAGACTAGTCAGGATCGAGGGGAAAGATGAATGCAGCAATTTACAGAGACATAGAGAGACATCCTAGATGAAAACCAGCTTCCGAGCGCTCTGGAGCTCAGACTGGGGTGAAGGTTCCTCTTCCAACAGGAAAAGGACCCTAAGCACACAGCCAAGATAACAAAGGAGTGGCTACAGGACAACTCTGTGAATGTCCTTGAGTGGCCCAGCCAGAGCCCACACTTGAACCCGATTGAACATCTCTGGAGAGATCTGAAAATGGCTGTGCACCGATGCTCCCCATTCCAACCTGATGGAGCTTGAGTGGTCCCGCAAAGAAGAATGGGAGAAACTGCCCAAAAATAGGTGTGCCAAGCTTGTAGCATCATACTCAGAAAGACTTGAGGCTGTAATTGGTGCCAAAGGTGCTTCAACAAAGTATCGGGCAAAGGCTGTGAATACTTACATGTGATTTATTTCGGTTTTTATTTTGAATAAATTTGCAAAGATTTCAAACAAACTTATTTCACGTTGTTATGGGGTATTGTTTGTAGAATTGAGGAAAAAAATAATAAATTGAATCCATTTTGGAAAAATGCTGTAACAACATGTGGAAAAAGTGAAGGACTGTGAATACTTTCCGGATGCACTGTACGTAAATATTCCATAATTTCCTGTTTAAAAGTATTTTTCCTCGTTTTTTCAAGTATGGAGGTCGCTTTCAGTTGCGTTCTAGCCGGTGGGACAAGTCTGTGGCAAAACTTAAGTGTTTCCCGCATACCATTTAGATTAAAAAGAAGGCTGAAAGCACTTGTCAGAGGCACAAAACTTCTTTTAGCTTTAGGTAAGTGCCTATTACCAACAGAATCCAATCAGAATTTAATTAATTTTGAATTTTAATTTCAGAATTTAATTAAATCAAGTTACCCCTCCCACTTCTGCTAGTTTTACTGAGATTTCTTATCCCGTGCGAATTAATATTACATACGTCCTTGTGGTAAAATTACATTACTCCATCTACCCTTGTAAAACTAATCCCGTATGAATAGGGCTTAAGGCTACAGGCAGGAGAGATTTTTATCAGGGTTGGAGCTAAACTCTGCAGGACAGCAGCACTCCAGGACCAACATTGCCCATCCCTGTTATAGATAAATAAAATGGCTGATGATTAGTTACTTGCTAAATACACAAAAAACTCTGATCTGATTTACCCATAATGCAACTCTATACTCAAGGACTGTGCAAAAATAAAATCAACATATGGACGTGCATGTGTGTGTAAGTGCATTTGTGTGTGTAGTTGATTACAAGGGTCCTCGCCATCTGTGTCCAGAGTAAGAATAATGCAGTCATTTATCATTCTCACAGGAAGGAGGAAGAGAGCGAGAGAGAGAGAGAGAGAGAGATCTGAGGGCTATATGCTACAATCATCTGTCAAATGACAAACAACATGAACTAACACTGTATATGAATCAATATATTATCTGTTCAAGAATGGGATATGTTGATACAGTCATGTAAGCGGTCATACAGGCAGGATCTGGAAATAGGATTCAAAGTTCGTGAAGCACAGCTGAGTCACATCCATTCCAGATGGCTAAATGAACAACTAGGCCATTTATTCCAATATAGTGGCCAAATATACGCAATCCCGCACACACATACACAAGACTGCCTCGCTGAACTCGTAGTGAGATAAAAAGGCTGCCAGAAAAATTAAGAGTAACCTGAAAAACACTTATACATATCCATACAGGAGAATCAAGCCTCCTTGGGAGAAATAATCAATCAGCAGACAATGACCTCAATGGCAAATCACGTACTTGGGAAGCAAAAAATGTCTCCCTGTAAAGTCTTGATCAGTGGAGTGACAGTATACAAAGGCCTTCAGACTCTTAAAGCTTCATCATGGCAATTTGATGACATGATCAAATGATTGAATCTTGTCAAAACCCCTCAACCAATCACACGGACCCTCCAGCTCGACAGTTAAATGGGCTAAATGCGTTTGTAAAATATGCTCCTACATTAAACAGCACCATGCATGGCAGGGCCTCAGCGCCAGCAAAGGATTATGGGAACCGTTGGTATGTCATGGATGTGGATGGCCAGAACTCAAACAGATGCTGAAATGAAAGCACACTTAAAGCAAAAAAAAGTCTAATCAAAACAAATGGCAGAACAGATCTCCAACATATGAGGCGCTGTGAGAATTTCTCTGTTTTACATCAGCTATGTGAAAGAGGCACCATGTCATCTTACAGAGTAAAACGTTCACTTTTTTTTTTATCCCTATCAAAACAGGAAACAACACTGACATTAAAACAGGAAAAAACAAAGATGTTGACCAGATTTGTCATGGTGGAATACGGGAAGGGATGGGATAGCCCACCCCCACCCCCCATGTCACATATCTCATGACATGAGAAATTTTATTTCATGATAACGAAATACATAATATATTTATTTTATTTTTGTAATATATAAAAAAAAAACAAAGAAGAAAATTTCAAACAATAGGACAAATAGGATAGAGATACAAATTTAATAAACTACGTTTTTCAGGTACAGTAGGTTTATTAAACATATATACATTTATCTAACATCTTTTGTTGTTTGACTTAGCACAGACAGGTATTTTAGGCTGCTGTCATTTCAAGACCGAATGCTTCTAATATACTGACAAATATCCGGTTTTCACCGAGCTGTTTAAGCTCACTTAAAGGTGCACTGTGAAAATCTTAGTGGCATCTAGTGGGCAACCGCCCACCGCTTACCCCTCTCTTTCGAAGCACAGAGATGCTACGGTGGCCGACACAGGACAAAGATGTCCTTGTCTGAGACAGCAGAGAGTAGCTAGCGCTCTGTAGAGCAGTTTGTCCGTTTAGGGCTACTGTAGAAACATGACGGCGCAAAATGGTGACTTCACTGTAAGGGGACCTGCGGTGTATGTAGATAAAAATGGCTCATTCTAAGGTAATAAATACATAACGGTTCATTGTGTAAAATCTTTATACACCACTGAAAACATAGTTATGTATATTATATTGCATTTCTGTCAATAGATCCTCATAAATATTACACACTGCACCTTTAGCCATAACCGACTGTATGTACTTGAGATACTTCACATGATAGGACATTTTGACAATTCTGTGTTTGATCATTCAGGCACGAAAAGAACTGAATTCAGAATCGTGTGCTGTGTGTGTATTTGGTGTGTGTTATTCAGCGCAATATTACATTTAGTTTTGTTCTCTAAAATATACTATGACAAGATTTGTTACCTTTGATGAGACTATTCTCGTGTGACAAAAAAATGTTAGTCGCTTTTATATGATCACCTAGCAAAGACAATTTAGGAAAGAAGAAATATGGAACAAAACATCTCGGTTAAGTATGTAACCCTCGTTCCCTGAGGAGGGGACAGAGATGTTACATCAGTAAATGTCGAATGGGGTTTTGCTTAGAAGCCTATCACCTTTGAGTTCTACAAAACAAGCCAATGGCAAGGTATTGCCATGGGTCTGCGGAATTTGCATAGTGTAGCTCCACCCCCCATTGTTGATATAAGGAACGACGCTGGCAATCTCGCATTATGTTACCTGCTGAGGAGCCGAGACTGAACTCCCGGCCGTTCCAGCGGTACAGCGGAAGTGGCAGAGGGACGTAACGTCTCCGTTCCCTCCTCAGGGAACTAAGATTACATACGTAACCTAGACCGTGACTGACGAATGGCACTCAAACCTGCCGTGTCCTGTCCAGGACCCACACGTGCAGGTTCCATAGATCGGGACGTGGGTGCCAGAGGGTGCCCCGTCTCTGAGAAAAGAGGGCCTTCCTCAGGGGAATTGGCCAGGAAGGGGCTGTCACGAGGAGCACCAGTTCGGAGAACCAGTTCGGAAAACCAAGTCCGGTTGGGCCAATGAGGCGCAACCAAAAGGACCTGCTCCTCGTCCTCCGTGATCTTGCACAGGGTCTGTGCAAAAAGGTTTACTGGGGGAAACGCACACTTGCGGGGGCCCCGCGGCCAGCCGTGCCAGGGGGTCCTCGGTCAGGGAGTAAAACAAGCGGCAATGGGAAGAGTCGTGGGAGGCAAACAGATCTACCTGTGCGTTGCAGAACTGTTCCCAAATCAGCTGAACCGTCTGGGGATGGAGTCTCCATTCCCCAGGAAGTGGCTGAAACCATCAGAGCTCGTCGGCTGCACGATTCAGGTCTCCCGGGATGTGAATGGCACGAAGCGACCTCAGATGCTTCTGACTCCATATAAGGAGATGACGGGCGAGTTGCGACATACGGCGGGAGCGTAGACCACCTTGACGGTTGATGTACGCTACTGTGGCCGTGTTGTCTGACTGGACTAGTACGTGTTGGCCCTAGAGCAACACCCAGAAGCGGTGCAGAGTGAACCGTACTGCCAGCAACTCGAGGCAACTGACATGCAGGAGGCGCTGGGGTCCTGTCCAGGAGCCTGCGGCAGCATGCCCATTGCACATGGCTCCCCAGCCCGTGGCAGAGGCATCTGTTGATAAAACAACATACCTGGAAACACGTACTAAGGGCACTCCGGCACGTAGAAAGAAGAGGTTCGATCACAGAGTGAAAGTCTGATGGCAGGATAGTTCACCGAAAAATGAAAATTCTGTCATTAATTACTCACCCTCATGTCGTTCCAAACCTGTAAGACCTTCGTTCATCCTCGAAACACAAATTAAGATATTTTTGATGAAATCCGAGAGCTCTCTGACCCCTCCATAGACAGCAATTTAATTACCACTTTCAAGGCCCAAAAAGGTAGGAAAGACATTGATAAAATAGTACATGTGACTACAGTGGTTGAACCTTAATGTTATGAAGCGACAAGAATACTTTTTGACTTTTTTTTCCATACTATGGAAGCCATTGTGGCATTCCATCTGTTTGGTTGACAACAGCATCCGAGTTCAACACACTGATAGATACATTCAGCCCTCGACTCGCTTTACCTTTCACTGCAATCTTTCTCTGCCACTCTGAACAGACGTGTGATTTATTCTGCGTGTCTGTCCTGTTTCTATATCCACAGCTTACTTATACACAATGAGTTTGCTTTCAAGAGCTTCTTTTTTTGCCAATGGGGTCCTCAATCCAAACACACATCAGAGAGACTCCATTCAAAACAGCAGAACAGAACAGTCCATGTAGACCGAGCAATTCATTTAAAATATTAAAGTAGGAGACTTTGATTTCTTGGTTGTGCTGGATAAAACTATACATATCTTCTACAAACACACTCTTTCTCTGTCTGCTGCACACACATACACACATGGTGCAGTAAATAGGTCAGATCAATGGGGCGGCAGGTCTCTTTCCACGCTTGAGTGTTGAGAGGCAGAATATCCGTTGATGTGATTTCGACATTACCTCACGCTTACACTCTCTCCCTCAATCCTCAACCCTTTTTTTTATCTCTCATGCTTTTTTCCCTTTCCCAGACATCTCTTTGTCTCTCCATGGCCTCTGACTGCCCTGCACGGAGCCGACCCACTTCTTTGCGACGAGATGAGAGAAAGGGGTCACTGCGTTTGAATGTCTCTCTCATGGCAAGCAGCCCATTTTTCTTAAGTCATAAGATGAGGATTATGAATGGTGAGGCCTGAGAGAGATGAATCTGGAAGACTCAGTGGAAAGTAATCTTTTATTTTGCTAAAACATACAACGGTGTACATGAGCAGTAAGTAACATTTCAGCAAAAGCGTTCATATATAAAGAAACTTACAGTCCTAAGATCGAGTGTCTTTCTCAGTGAAAAAAAAAAGATTTTTTTCTTTTTTCATCTATACGTATGTGGTTTAAAACAGTCTGCCTCTGAAATTACTTTTCTGCTGATGTAACCAAATTCATTTGAGAAGAGAAAAATATTATTCATTCAATCAATCAATCAGTCAATATATACAGCACAAATAAACAACAGTAGTCAGTAGTACGGAAAAATAAAGAAATAGGTCTTTAACATGTTTCACCACCTCAAAATCCAAGTGCAGCCCTAAATTATTTTCAATGTATGATTATTATGATTATTATTATTATTATTAACAACAACAACAACAACAACAACAATACTACAAATATTTTTATAAAATTATTTAGCAGCTGTCCAAAACTCAAGGATACTACTAATTCATAAGAAGCATTAATAATTAATAATAACAACAATAATAATAATAATAATAATAATAACAATAAACAACAACAACAACAACAACAACATTTTCTGTCTATATAGCAATTACACTCAGATGAATTTAAAGAAATTATTAATATTATTACTAATAATGTTTTACATGTTTTACCTTTCCAAAACTTCACAATCAGATTAATTAAAAAAAATATTCTTCCTATTATTATTATTATTATTATTACTACTAGTGTTGAAACTACTACTACTAAACTCAACTTTTTATTATTATTATTTAAATTAAACATATTATTATTATTGGTGTTAATAATAATAATACTTAATAATAAATTATGGAAATGAAATCCACAAAAAAATCCACTGTAATGCTGTTTCATGTTGTCTTTAAAAGTCTGTCCTCAACACTGTATATTTGTATGGTTTTGGGTGTGTATGTGTGCGTGTGTATAGAAGTGTAACCCTATCAAAAACCAGGACTGCTATCTCATCAAATGTATTGTCATGGTAACTCTGGAGGCATGGGAACACAATAATACACAATCACCAACAGCGGCACTGTGAGCCCTGGGAATGAATTCTAACCTCCTGAAAATGCATTAGAGCAGATCACAGGGCTTCATTTGATTCCACGCTCTCACCTTCACCTGCTCAACAGTCACACAGAGCCAAACTCGTCTATTCTTCAACACATCTGATCATGTCATATAACTCATTCAGTTCACTTCAGATTTTATAGCACAGGCATACAGACACAAACTCATTAGTAGTGAACATCACTATTACTGTATTGCTCATAGGGACTTGAACAAACCCCTAAACTTATTCAACTACAACGCACAACTCATCCGACACCCTTTTTGCTACAGACGTGAATGAGATCTTAAATCATTTGGCTTAATGAGAACCAGTGTGCTATTACTTTTGAAGCAACTGGACTCACAATATTGTTCACCTTAAGAATGTCAAGACGGGTGAAAAAATCCCAGAAAACTCTTGGACTTAAGCCATATAGCTCTTTGATTTCATGCAGAACACCATACAGACCTTATAATGCCCTAGAAACCACTCAAAACACCTTAGCAACCAATATATTAAAAAAACACTCAAACACGGTTAGTCATGCATTCCCCCCCAGAAAATATACAAATATAGTTGGCTCTGATATAAACTTTTCCTACAGGATGAATCAAGGTTAAACTTATACATACATATTCACACTATCCTGTGTTTCCCATGGTAACTATCTCTGAGTAGTATGCAAAACAGCCGCTGTACGTAAAGTGAAATCACATTTAACCTGCAGAAAAGAAATGAATAACATGAAGGCTAATTTAATGGAATACATTCCTGCTGTTATCTCACTAACTTCCCTCTTACTTACTGATATCTCTCACTCTTTCATTCTCCCTCGCTTTCTAAGTGTACTTTTAGTACGAGTGTTTTATCTAAAGTGACTTAAAGTACTTTAAGGATATACATTTTATAGTTACACTTTATTTTAAGGTGACGTAGTTACATTGTACTTACACAAATAAGTACTGAGGGTTACACTTTATTTGGTTACACCTTATTTTAAGGTGTCATTGTTACAGTGTAATTATATATTTAAGTACTGAGTAATATTATTTAACTACATGTACTTACCATGGGGTTAAGGTAGGATTGGGGTTTGGTTGAGGGTTAGTTGCATTTAATTATTCATAATTTACTGTTATTACTACAGTATGTACATGTAATATATGTAACAAGGACACTGTAAAATAAAGTGTTACCGTACTGAGTAATATTAATTAACTACATGTATTTACTATAAAGTTACGGTTAGGGTTAGTAATTATGCATACTTTACTGTTATTACTATAGTAAGTACATGTAGTAACGTGTAACTACGTCACCTTAAAATAAATAATGAGTTACCCATTTTATTAGTATGCGTTTCCCCTGTGAATCAAACCCATGACTATTTAATAGTTTGGGGTCAGTGAGATTTTTCTCCTAAAGAAATTAATTCAGAAAGCCTGTATTAAATTCATCAAAAGTGACAGTAAAACAAATACAAAAGTAATGCAAAAGATTTCTATTTCAAATAAATACAGTTTCATATTTTAGAATTTTCTATTCATCAAAGAATTCTGAAAAAATGCATCATGGTTTCCATAAAAATTTCAAGCAGCACAACTGTTTTCAACATTCATAATAATCACAAATGTTTCTTGAGCAGCAATCAGCATATTAGAATGATTTCTGAAGGATCATGTGACACTGGAGACAGAAGTAATGATGCTGAAAATTCAGCTTTAACATCACAGGAATAAATTACATTTGTAAATATATTATAATAGACAACAGTTATTTTAAATTGCAATAATATTTCACAATATTACTGTTTTTGCTATATTACATTTGATCAAATAAATGTTGCTTTGGTGAGCATAAAGGTCCTTTCCCACTGGACGTGATTTTGACGCGCGATGGTTTTATTTTATGATCAGCTGTTGGTGTAATGTGTGCTTTCCCACCGAACGCGAATGTGCTGCGGCGAAAAAACTTCTATGTCGATTTTTTTTAACTCTAGTGGCGACAGAAAAGGCTTCAACCAATCACATACAAGGAAACAAAGGTCACGAAATGTCCACGTCACTAGCTATTCAATCAACATTAACCTTTGCCAGGTATCGAATTTCTCACGAGATTACAGCTTTAGTTGTAGTTACAGCTGTACAGCTGCGTTTGCCCACTGTAGGCTATACAGACAACAATAACTTTTTGAGTTAAAACTCGTTGATTTTTTTTCTAAACCTTGTGTCTTTTAAAGAAAATGAAAAGCTCGTCTTCACTGAATGATGAAGTATCCATGTTTTCTCAGCTGTCGCCGCGAATGTTTTGGAATGTTGGAGCTCTGAAATGTCACAGATGTCGCAAATTCGCGTTGCAGCTGATGTGAATTGAATTGACGCGTACTGTTCGCACGCGAAATATTCGCTTTTTCGCTTCGCTTTTCCGTTACGCGTCCGGTGTGAAAGGGCCTTAAGAAGGTTAAAAATAAAACACAGACCCCAAGCTTTAAAACGATCTGTATACTGCACACACATATTGGACAAAATTATATTTAAAACATTTTGGATACTTTTTATTTATGACAAATTTATGTGTATTTATCAGGGCTTCCTCCGACTAAAGATTTTCCAAGTCGACTGTTAGTCACTCATAATGCATTCTGGGATTGCCTTTTCAGCAAAGAACACATTCAATGCTCCATTAGAAGCGGGATATCTAATATTGTTAGTTTTCCTACTTTTCAGAACAGGCTTCACATCGGGAGCGCACATATTACTAATGTCTTAGCATGCTGCCTCCGTAGGTTGCTCCCTTGGTTTAGGAAGAGAGAAATTGATACGACAGGCAATTTAACCCCCTGGACTGTTTTTAGCCTCACTGAAAGAGAAAAGAATACACTTCTTTTCTATGCCAAACAATTAACTAAAAAGTAACTGTGACTGGTGATTATAAATACACCCATTTATTATTTATAATATTTCATTAAATTCCAAAATTCAATTCCATATTTAAAAACTGTTAAATCTGTAACATGTTGAGTTTTGTGCTTGAGGGCCACCTACCGACAGACAGTTTATTAAATAATAAAGGAATTAAATAATTAAAGGGATTTAATAGAATAAATAAATAAGAATGTAAAAGATGTTCTAGGTCTAATGAAGTAATCAATTGAAACTATTTGCAAATAATATTTATTTTAAAATGTGCACACATTCACTCTTATTCATTCGTATGTCTAATATGTCGATTTCTTTTCTTGTCTCGTCACATTCAGTTATGAATTACATTCATCTTTATTGCATATTTTCAAATCAAAGTGGTTTGCGTCACAGGCTATTACTGTCAGTCGCTGAACATTTCATAAAACAGTTGTCTAATACTTACATAATCTTTCCACGAACTCTCGTTGTGTTGTGACAGTAAGATCCGCCTTCTTTGATTTGAATGGTGATCTCGATCATTTTGACATTGACGAACGCTGTTACTCCACCTATGTTTTTAGCTAAGCAACATACTAATGCCACAAAGATTTGAAATCAAAGAGATTGATGTGCAGAAAATTCCAAAGATGGATCTATTTCAGTATAAGACAGCTGCCTATGTATTTAGTAGACAGCAATGTACCTCAACTGGGTTTGGATCAGAGCTAAGGTGTAAGAAGCTGAGATAAGCAACAT
Organism: Rhinogobio ventralis; assembly: GCA_039654625.1. Lineage (NCBI taxonomy): Eukaryota > Metazoa > Chordata > Actinopteri > Cypriniformes > Gobionidae > Rhinogobio > Rhinogobio ventralis. The sequence goes on along the minus strand of CM077206.1, from coordinate 18,190,927 downwards.
ACAGGCTAATCGATACTTCTGACACTGCAGCACGCACCAGAAACCTACAACCCTCAACATAGTCATATAATGAACACTAGCCAAGATACCATTGGGGACAGGCAGGGATGACCTCAACCGGATAAATGATTCGTAAAAAAGTTTTTTTTAATACTAACGGTGGAAATGTTAATAATACATTGATGTCTGAAATAGAAATGTACACAACTTTCAATCCAAAAATCTGGTCATGATTTATGTCCTTATGCAGATGGCTACATAAATGATCCTCTGGGGTCACTCAAATATCTACATTTTCAAGATGAGGACGGTATCTATTAGGACGGTTACGGTGAGGAAATTTTCACACCGGTATATAAACTTGACAACCCCGGCATTACTGATAACACCGGGGCGGGGAGGCAGTTTAGCTTTTGAATGCATGCTTGTTTTTTACTTTTGCTTTTAAATCCACAATCAAAAGCACTCTGTGTATATAGGCCTATAATTTGCGGGCATCAGGGAGCCATACTCCGTGTATAGGGTATAGGGAGCAGTGGTACTGACCACACATTTTACAACGTATTTATCAATGACGCTCAGGATCTGTTGCACACCAAATCATCTGCTGCCATCTTCCTGTCAGTCATCTCTCACATCATCATGTAATAAGTGAAATCTGACTCCTGCTGCAATGTGCTGCGACTTTGCAGCTTGTTCTGTATGGAGCAGAGCAGACGCTTTTATTTATAATTGTAGCGTCTGTTGTCCATCTGAACTAAATGGTTTTTATTTCTATTAAAAAAAACAGTGCTGAGTAATGTATTCGGTGTAAGGCTGAACACCATGTAACACTGGTAACACCTACTACTGCAACAAAAATAGTATCCATGAAAACTATTACCAAAATTGTAGTATTGATTCAATTAGTCACTATTAAGAACATAAATGTCACAGAGTAATTCCAGCAAATCTCGGGCCTCTTCAGTGAAATACTGTTCCCTTTCGAGGGACATCAATGCAGCATCAGTTGACGCTATGGGGATGTGTCGCACGGGACCCGGTGTCTGAGGCACGTCTACCAACTACCACTCATGCTGATGCAGTCGCAAAGTGCGCCCCAACATATTATGATTATATTATACAGAAATGATCTCTGTTAATCTCTGACCGAAAATGCATGCACACTGGGCATGCACGTACAAGTGTAAACAGTTGCCTCTTGCACATGTAGACAGCTGCAGTATTATACAACACAACGTTTAACTGCACAATGGCTGCTAAAAAGGACCACAAAATCCCTCTCCGTGTCATTGTTTACACAGTCGTCAAGGCTGGTATGTTACAGAGCCGTTGAGTGAGACGGCTCTAGGCTGCATTTCCCAAAAGCATTTTAATACAATAGCCACCAACTAGGCGTTGGGAAATGCAGCCCTGTTATCTGTTATTGTCGTGTCCCGGTAGCGCAATGTGGGCAGCCACGCCATCATTTTAAAAGTCTTTGTTTTGGTCCGTTTACACTGAAACGCAACCCCGACGTTTTCAAACTAAAACGGGGTCTGCAGCATTTTCAAAAGTCTCAGTTTTTGAGGTTCGAAAATGCCGGAGTAGTGTAGACGACAGGTGTAACCGTACCAAAAGTTATGCGTTTTAAAATGAAAACGCACTAGCTTATGACTCGTGCTACATCCAGACTGAGTTTGGATTCGTCTGGCTTGAGACGCGAGACTGCAGAGAATCGATTAAACTAGCGATATGTCCAAAGTCATAAGTGTACATCTCCGGTGAGCCTTCCATGTCTTTCAGACCTGCACAGTGAGGTGTCAGGTTTGTGGAAACATCCATATTTCACTCGTGTGGCCCATTCAGCTTTGAGTTATTAGAATGTAGAGGGGCTAAGCGAGTGGGGTTATAGGAGGATGCATCGTGTGAAGAGGAATTTAGCGAACTCTACCCGGGACATCCTCATAGATCCTCATGCCCTCTAAGCCATGTCAGATGACATCAAGGTTGGTGGGCAGAGTTTTATGCAGCGGAGGGTGTAGCTTTGCATACTATGGCAATATCTGTTCAAAGACCTGGATCAAGGGGACGGTTTATCCCCCGAGGTGGTCTCCGAACTGTGTATGGCCACAGATTTATTTCTTCATGCTACCAGGCAGGCAGCCCATTCCCTTGGACTAGGGTGACGACGGAGTGGCTCAGGTACTCTGTGGCTCAATTTGTCAGGCATCAAGGTGTGTGACAAAGCTGTCCTCTTGGATGCCCCTGTCTCGCCAATGAACCAGTTCACCAACCAGTTTGAATTATTTGTTCAGTTTCCTGCACACACTGAATTGTCTGAAGTGGTTTCTGAAGTCATAACAGAAAATTTAAGAACATCAAGAGTGCTGGATTAAGTGGACCTACAGTCAATTGAACGCAAATCCTATTGTTTGCCAGCGATGAAGATCTTTATTAGTTGAACATCCGCGTGTGCTGTCTGTGAACGATTCCACAGGTAGCTATATTCAATGTAATTTCATACAGGTAATACATTTTACAACCAAAAAGACTATTACGCTAAGTACACGATACCACTACTACCACTAAAGCATGACATTATTCATTTTTTGGACATATACCTTATTTATATGTTAAATAAGCTACCATTGTTCACCACCAACCCACACTTTGTGGGTATTGAGCAGTGGCGGGAACCTGTTCATCTTTAAAAGGAATGCCTTTGCTTAGACACAGTTAACCAGTTTACATCCGCCTACAGAAATATACATTTGATTACATTTTGGAGAACAGGCAGAAGAAGATCTGTCAATGTGCATTTGATTGTTGTTTGTTTTAGGATGCTCAGTAGCAGTCATAAAGCCGAGCACATGTGAAGAGTTTTCACTCTTTCTTCTCAGTGCCAGTGGTTCCCTTTACATGCCTTTTAACACAAAACACTGCAGCTTTACTTTATTTTTACATTGTCTAATAATCCAAAATTAGCTGTATACGTTATTATTATTTATACAACAGTTTGTTTTGATTCTCGATTGTAATTGGATGAGTGCCTTTTCCAGCCATGCGATATTCTACCAGTATCACCACGGGAACCGTTTCACCATTTGTATCACTCCTCTTGCAGCATTTCTCTCACAGCGAGCGTCATGGCGGATGAGCAAACACCATCATTTTACAAATACTACGGTTGTTGTGTCACAGAATGTAGTTTTAAAAGTTTTTCAGGTGAGCATGTAGTTATTTAGACATCAAATATGCAACTAATATTTAAACATAGCACCTATTTGACAATTTGTTTAGACGTTTTCGGAAATTGAGGTCCAGGCCATCAGCGGTCGTTCAGCACTCAAGTACCCACTGAGAACAGCTTTATCTCAGCCAGTCCTTCAGGAATTTGCCACTGGCTCTTATGTAGATAGTGTTTAAACATGAGGTATAACTCATTTTGGCTATATCAAATGGGCAATCTTTGATCTTACAGAGGTGGGGGCAAGTCATACGTGTTCAAGTCACAAGTAAGTCCCTACCATCAAGGCTCAAGCAAGTCTCAAGTCACAGTGCACACAAACCAAGCAAGTCAAGTCAAGTTAGTGGCTTACTTCAAGAAAGTCAAGTCCTGCGAAGGGTCAAGTCAAGTCAAGTTACAAGACCAAACAGAAACAAGTAGAGTTTATATTGGCCTCAACCTTATTTATTTTTATTTCCCTCAGAAATTATGAACTTTCGTAATTATACCTTTATACCTGTCACAGAGTCAACCACACCGTCACAGCCCCAATCATCAGGACCCGCCCACTCGTTCACAATCACCAGAATACTGATTCGCTGCACCTGCACCTAATCAGAGACTCACCCTTTATAGTCACCGTGCACCATTCACTCCTTGTCTGGTCTCGTCTCAGTATACACTGTTCACGTCAGACTCCTTACCAATCTACCTACCTGTGGTCGTCTCGTCTTGTCTCATCTCCTGTCTGCAGTCCGTCTGCCTGGTTCCCGATCTCCTGTATTTGTCTCCTTCGTCAACTGCAAAATACAACTACCAGTAACATCACCAGCTGAGTTACCATCCTCTTCCCATCACCTGGTTTCTGCTGATTTACCTTCACTCTGCTTAATAAACATCTATAGCTCTTGCCTGCTTGTCTGTTCCCTTCTGTGTTGTGACAGAAGACCAGACCACAATGCAGAGTTCGTCACCACCTCTCCACTGCACCTGCCACTGCCTGTCCCATGGCCCGACCAGCGACATACACCGGTGAGGCGAAGGATTGCAGCGGGTTTCTGCTTCAATGTTCTCTCTATTTTGAGATCAACCACAGCTTTTCGCCACAGAACTAATGATTTTCCTGCTGTCAGGACAAGCTCTCCAATGGGCACAATCCATCTGGCAATCCGGTGGCCTGGTCACGAGCTCATTAGCCACCTTTACCAACCATTTTACTTCATCTCCCATCAACTTCTCCAAAGACTCAATCTCCAGAGGAAACGCTACCCAAAGGAATTAACCATCCACACAATTCTCGGCAAACCGCTGGGTCGTGGTCGAGTTCGTCACTTCTCCCCCACCGTCACGCTCCACGTCGGCTACCTGCATGAGGAGAATATCTTGTTCATGGTGCTGGAAGGTTCAACCACTGACATCATTCTGGGACACCCCTGGATGACTCAACAAGAACCCACCATCAACTGGAACTCTGGAGAAATTCTACAGTGGAGTGAAGCCTGCTTCAAGGACTGTCTGTTATCTGTTGCCAAACCATTGATACGCAGGGACTGCCAACATCACACCATTTCTTCAGTGTCAAGCTGAAATTCCTCCAGAGTGCGGGGCGTTCCAGGATGTCTTCAGTAAGCGGTTGGCGACCCGTCTTCCACCTCATCGGCCATGGGACTGCGCCATCGACCTGCTGCCTGGGGCATCTCCACCTAAGGGTAAGATCTACCCTTTGCGGAGCGCTTACAACCTCATACAGATATATGCAAGGGTGACGAATGGAAGACGGCATTCATCACTCCGGCAGGCCACAATGAGTACCAGGTGATGCCGTATGACCTGTCCAACTCACCCTCCGTATTCCATGGGTACATGAATGAGGTGTTTTGGGAGTACCTCCAACGCGTCGTCATTGTCTACATCGATGATATCCTGATCTACTCCCGGAACCAGGCTGAACATCGCAGGTCCTCAAGAAGCTGAGAGAACACCACCTATACCTCACGTTGGAGAAGTGCAAGTTCCACACATCATCCGTTTAGTTCCTGGGGTACATCATCGACCAACATGGTATCCAAATGGACCAGAGGAAGGTGGAAACCATCCACAACTGGCCCCAACCTGTCACCGTCAAGGAACTCCAACGTTTCCTGGGATTCGCCAACTTATCGCAGGTTAATCCAGAATTACAGTCTCCTCAGCTCACCTCTCACCACACTCCTCAGGAACCGGCCCAAGTCTCTGTCTTGGAACCCCTTTCAGCCACTGAAACCTTCCAACACCTCAAGAATGCCTTCATGGCCACTCCAATCCTGGTTCATCCCAATCCAGAACTCCCATTCGTGGTCAGAGTCAATGCATCTACTACCGGGGTTGGAGCGGTACTATCCCAGCGGCAGGGTGAGCCTGCTCGACTCCATCCATGTGCCTTCTACTCCAAGAAGCTGTCCCTGGCGGAGCAGAACTACGACATCGGAAATTGTGAGGTACTCGCCATTAAGCTTGCCTTGGAGGAGTGGAGACATTGGCTGGAGGGAGCTCAACACCGATCACTGAAACCTGGATTACCTCCGAGAAGCCAAACGACTTAACCCTCGACTAGCCCGGTGGGCACTCTTCTTCACTAGGTTTGATTTCACCGTTACTTACCGACCCGGTACCAAGAATTGCAAAGCAGATGCTCTATCCTGTCTGTAACATCCTGAACCTGACTCCAATCCTCCTGAACCAGTTCTCCCTCCAGCCATGGTGGTTAGCCCTATCCAATAGTCCATCAACGATCAACTCCTCCAGGCAACCCTCACTGAACCTGCTCCGCCGGGAGGTCCTGAGGGACTGTTATATGTACCATCTGCCTGCTATCTGTCCCTCATGAACTCAGCACATACCTCTCCGGGCTCTGGACACCCAGGCAGCCAGCAAACCCTCTAGCTCCTATAGGATCGCTACTGGTGGCCCAACATGACCCAGGATATCTCCCGATACATCAAGGGGTGCTCAGTCTGTGCCATTTCCAACACTCCACGGAAGCTACCCGAAGGGAAGCTGGTACCCCTACCGATACCCCAATGTCCATGGTCAAATCTGGGAGTTGACTTTATGACTGACATTCCTCCATCTAACCATCACACTTGTATCTTTGTCATCGTCGACCGGTTCTCTAAAGCCTGTAAGCTGATCCCCATCAAGGGAAACCGCAATCGAAGCTGCTGAACTCCTATTTAACCAAGTATTTCATCTCAGTGAGTCTATCGTCCGGGTACCATCCACAAACCAACGGCCAGACTGAGTACAAGATCCAGGAAATTGGGAGATACCTCCGGTCATACTGCCACCAGCACCAAGACTGCTGGAGCCGTTACCTCCCCTGGGCGGAGTATGCCCAGAACGCCTTACGGCAGACCACCACTGGGCTTACTCCGTTCCAGTGCATCCGCGACTATCAACCTCCTCTTTTCCCCTGGTCCAGAGAACAATCGGAGGTTCCAGCCGTCAATCACTGGTTCGGGGAGAGCGAGAGGATATGGGATTCAGCCACACGTGCATCTCCAGCGGGCAGTGCGAAGACACCAATGCCAGGCAGATGTACGAAAAGCTGAAGCCCGACAATACCAGCCAGGACAAAAGGTGTGGCTCTCCACCCGTGACATCCGTCTTCATCTGCCCTGCCGTAAGCTGAGTCCCCGCTACATAAGTCCCTTCACTGTGCAGAGGCAGGTCAACAAAGTCACCTACCGACTCAACCTTCCAGCGCACTACCAGATCTCACCTTCATTTCATGTGTCCCTGTTGAAGCCCTTCACTGAACCTCTGTCTCCTTCTCCCACAGAACCCACCAAGTACCTCCTCCTCCCGAAGTTGCTGACGAGGACCTCGTCTACCGAGTCCACACCATCCTAGACTCACGGCGACGGGGCGGCAAACTTGAGTATCTCTTCGACTGGGAGGGGTACGGTCCCGAAGAACACTTGTGGGTATCCGTTGTTACTCACCCAGTTCCATGAAGAGCACTCAGGCCGTCCAGCCCCCCGAGGTTGTGGCCGACCCCGTTGCCAGGTTCGTCAGCCGTCAGGAGCCGGCCGTGGAGGAGGGGGTACTGTCACAGAGTTAACCACACCATCACAGCCCCAATCATCACCCAATCACCTGGACCCGCCCACTCGTTCACAATCACCAGAATACTGACTTGCTGCACCTGCACCTCATCAGTGACTTACCGGAATTCTGTAAAATCAAGATCACATTTGCAATCGCGCTATTATTCTGGAAATATTGCTTAATGTTATAAATATAAAATATAACTCATACTAGGGCTTGAATTTTGGGTGCATTTTATTAATTCTGGTGGCATTATGCACCAATAATGTCTGAACTTGCTTTAAGAGAAACATTGATAAAACACTGGTATCATTAACAGTTTTGTATATTGTTTTTCGTCATTAGAAAGAGCGACATATTTGGCATTAAAGCACAGCTAAAGAAACAGCTAATTTACATCACGTTATTTACAAAACATGCCATCATTAAGTAGGCTATCATTTAAATCTATTGACAGCCTTAATCTACGATCGAAAACACAAGTTTATATAAAGAGGCAGGCTGTTTTGTCCATTATTCTCTCTAGATTTATCATTAACTATAACGAACAGCTTAGCTTACTTAAGTTCGAGGCTGTGATGGTCGTGTCCAATATCCCTGGCCAGTTATTATGCATACAGCAAATCTTCTTTTATGAATATGGTCAATTTCGAAGTGTTTATAACAAAACAATGTTGGGAGATTTTTCTACCCTCTATTTAGCGTGCTCACCACGCTGTTTTTTTTTCACGCAGTCGTGCAGACTCTGATCACTGGTGTCGTTGATTCCGTAGCTTACATTTTCTTCCTTAATTAATGTTGCGATGATTTATATAACAAATAATTTAATTACTTTAGTTGTATTAAAGTCAATTCTCGAGTCATACAGTTCAAGTCAAGTCTCAAGTCATTGGGTCCTTTTCTTCATATAGTCAAGCAAGTCTCAAGTCCTAAAATTTGCGACTTGAGTCCTCCATCTCTGCTTATTAATCTATTACTTGTTCCAGAGCAAAATTATTCGGCTAAGGGCAAAGTTAAGTTTCATAACTTTATATTTTTATTTAACTAAAATCCTGTACTCTTGAACTTGTGCTGCTTTTGACTGAACAGTTTGCTTGTTTATTTCCTATTGTTCAAAAATCTTATACTTTTATAATGGCTAATATTATTTAAATATTTTTCAATAAATATTATTTTATATAAATAACATGCCGTATTTGGTATTGAGAAAGGGTCCGTAAGTGATTGTGACTTCGACTTCAGTGAAAGTTAGCTACATTATTACACCTTTAGATGGCAGAAAATACTGTCTTTTTGAGTGAGTCAGTAGCAAAGACTTTTATATTGAAAGGAACTGAAACAAGGTTGTAAACAATAAGACACAATTTACAAATGCACTGACTAGCGTTGTCATAGGTAATCCCCTTAACTGTTAAAATGACAAAGACAAAGATAGTTCCTCAGCAGACATTCAAACTGATTTTGCAATTATGAATATAAGATTGACCTGAAGAATATCGGCTACATGCAGGTAATGTCAATCTCTCTCTCATAATACTCTACATAATACAATAAGCTTCAATTAAGTAATTCAGCGTTCCTTCATTGCCAGTTTAAAGTGACATTTTAGAATTAGTAACTGAGGCTTGGGCTCAACTATTAAACTGTCAATTTGAGATTTTAATCCATGGCAGAAGGAAATAGTTCCGCACAAAAGAGGGTTTTTAAAGGCACTCTGTAGTTGTTTCTTAATTATTTATACACTTGTGCCATCAAAATGTTGTATAAACGCAATGTAACACTTGCCTACGGTTGAATCACAGCTGTGCTGATATAGAGCGATATCGCACGGCTACTCGTTTTTGTCCATTTTTTTTGTCCTAACCCTTAGGTGAAAATTGTATAGGTCTGATCACTTAAAAAGTAATAGCACACCTTAAGTGTCATCATTTGAAGTATCATTCAAGTTTGTAGCCCAAATGGGGCAGGATGTTAAATGCTAAAGTCATGGATTTCAAATAACTAACCTGAACTATGATCAACAGTAATAGTTATGCTTACCTTAGAAAACACCACTAATAATTCTGTAAAAGATGCAAAAGGTGCAATGACAACATTTGAACAAATATGTAAAAAATACAACAAAAAAGAGACTGTCATTTACGCAAGAGAGAGAGAGAGACAGACAGAGGGATCTTGTGAGTCTACAACAACATCAAACAAAAGAAAGAAGAAAAAAATGAGGGAGTTTCTGCACCCAAACCCATAAATGAGACTAAAAATAGCAACGGAACTATTTGGGTGATTCAGAAGGATGAGTCATCGACTGAGGCAGGGGCGGAGAGAGAGAGAGAGAGAGAGAGAGAGAGAGAGAGAGAGTTTGCAGGTATGCTGGTCTGAGTAGGTCTGTAGGTATTTACTGATTCCAGACATGCCCCCCAGATCCCGCTGCACACTGCAGCACCACTGATGGAAATTCCAGTGTGTTGGTGAGTGTGTATAAATGCAATCTACACTAGCTGAACAGCATACTAAGTAGGGTGCGGGCATTCCGGATCATATCAGAACCGTAGGACAGGAAAGTCTAAGTAGAGTTAGAAGTCTTTCAAATAAGAATTCGTTCCCAGGTGACTTTAGGCAGAGTTTCCAGGCAGAGTTTAGCAAATATTAAATCAAGTGTTCATTTGAAACTAAATATTCTATTTGGTACTGTATTTAGTTTTACACACATTAAATAAAAGTTTATTTAAATAATAGTTAAAATGAATGCATAGTGAAATAAAGGCTGAATCAATCACACTTAAATACACTTAAAGAATCTTCATTTCATAAATATTCTATTTTATTCAAAGTAAAAGATCATGACGAAATGCCATGATGAGCACATGCACTTTTTTGTAATTTAGTATTGAAAAAAATAAGTTGGGCCAGGGTTATTGTTAACTACAGCTAAAACTAAAACTATTAAAAACATTTTTGTAGATATGATGAAAAAAAACTTTTTTTTTAAAATTTAAAATGTACTGAAAACTTTAAAAAGTTAAATTTCTAACTGGAAAATAAAAATTAAATAAAAATAAATAAAATTAAACCTATATATATATATATATATATATATATATATACACTCACCTAAAGGATTATTAGGAACACCTGTTCAATTTCTCATTTATGCAATTATCTAATCAACCAATCACATGGCAGTTGCTTCAATTCATTTAGGGGTGTGGTCCTGGTCAAGACAATCTCCTGAACTCCAAACTGAATGTCAGAATGGGAAAGAAAGGTGATTTAAGCAATTTTGAGCGTGGCATGGTTGTTGGTGCCAGACGGGCCGGTCTGAGTATTTCACAATCTGCTCAGTTACTGGGATTTTCACACACAACCATTTCTAGAGTTTACAAAGAATGGTGTGAAAAGGGAAAAACATCCAGTATGCGGCAGTCCTGTGGGCGAAAATGCCTTGTTGATGCTAGAGGTCAGAGGAGAATGGGCCGACTGATTCAAGCTGATAGAAGAGCAACTTTGACTGAAATAACCACTCGTTACAACCGAGGTATGCAGCAAAGCATTTGTGAAGCCACAACACGCACAACCTTGAGGCGGATGGGCTACAACAGCAGAAGACCCCACCGGGTACCACTCATCTCCACTACAAATAGGAAAAAGAGGCTACAATTTGCACGAGCTCACCAAAATTGGACAGTTGAAGACTGGAAAAATGTTGCCTGGTCTGATGAGTCTCGATTTCTGTTGAGACATTCAGATGGTAGAGTCAGAATTTGGCGTAAACAGAATGAGAACATGGATCCATCATGCCTTGTTACCACTGTGCAGGCTGGTGGTGGTGGTGTAATGGTGTGGGGGATGTTTTCTTGGCACACTTTAGACCCCTTAGTGCCAATTGGGCATCGTTTAAATGCCACGGCCTAACCGGGCATTGTTTCTGACCATATCCATCCCTTTATGACCACCATGTACCCATCCTCTGATGGCTACTTCCAGCAGAATAATGCACCATGTTACAAAGCTCAAATCATTTCAAATTGGTTTCTTGAACATGACAATGAGTTCACTGTACTAAAATGGCCCCCACAGTCACCAGAACTCAACCCAATAGAGCATCTTTGGGATGTGGTGGAACGGGAGCTTCGTGCCCTGGATGTGCATCCCACAAATCTCCATCAACTGCAAGATGCTATCCTATCAATATGGGCCAACATTTCTAAAGAATGCTTTCAGCACCTTGTTGAATCAATGCCACGTAGAATTAAGGCAGTTCTGAAGGCGAAAGGGGGTCAAACACAGTATTAGTATGGTGTTCCTAATAATCCTTTAGGTGAGTGTAAATGTTGGCCCATATTGATAGGATAGCATCTTGCAGTTGATGGAGATTTGTGGGATGCACATCCAGGGCACGAAGCTCCCGTTCCACCACATCCCAAAGATGCTCTATTGGGTTGAGATCTGGTGACTGTGGGGGCCATTTTAGTACAGTGAACTCATTGTCATGTTCAAGAAACCAATTTGAAATGATTCGAGTTTTGTGACATGGTGCATTATCCTGCTGGAAGTAGCCATCAGAGGATGGGTACAGGGTGGTCATAAAGGGATGGACATGGTCAGAAACAATGCTCAGGTTCGCCCACAGGACTGCCGCATACTGGATGTTTTTCCCTTTTCACACCATTCTTTGTAAACTCTAGAAATGGTTGTGCGTGAAAATCCCAGTAACTGAGCAGATTGTGAAATACTCAGACCGGCCTGTCTGGCACCAACAACCATGCCATGCTCAAAATTGCTTAAATCACCTTTCTTTTCCATTCTGACATTCAGTTTGGAGTTCAGGAGATTGTCTTGACCAGGACCACACCCCTAAATGCATTGGAGCAACTGCCATGTGATTGGTTGATTAGATAATTGCATTAATGAGAAATTGAACACGTGTTCCTAATAATCCTTTAGGTGAGTGTATATATATATATATACACTCACCTAAAGGATTATTAGGAACACCATACTAATACTGTGTTTGACCCCCTTTCGCCTTCAGAACTGCCTTAATTCTACGTGGCATTGATTCAACAAGGTGCTGAAAGCATTCTTTAGAAATGTTGGCCCATATTGATAGGATAGCATCTTGCAGTTGATGGAGATTTGTGGGATGCACATCCAGGGCACGAAGCTCCTGTTCCACCACATCCCAAAGATGCTCTATTGGGTTGAGATCTGGTGACTGTGGGGGCCATTTTAGTACAGTGAACTCATTGTCATGTTCAAGAAACCAATTTGAAATGATTCGAGCTTTGTGACATGGTGCATTATCCTGCTGGAAGTAGCCATCAGAGGATGGGTACATGGTGATCATAAAGGGATGGACATGGTCAGAAACAATGCTCAGGTAGGCCGTGGCATTTAAACGATGCCCAATTGGCACTAAGGGGCCTAAAGTGTGCCAAGAAAACATCCCCCACACCATTACACCACCATCACCAGCCTGCACAGTGGTAACAAGGCATGATGGATCCATGTTCTCATTCTGTTTACGCCAAATTCTGACTCTACCATCTGAATGTCTCAACAGAAATCGAGACTCATCAGACCAGGCAACATTTTTCCAGTCTTCAACTGTCCAATTTTGGTGAGCTCGTGCAAATTGTAGCCTCTTTTTCCTATTTGTAGTGGAAATGAGTGGTACCCGGTGGGGTCTTCTGCTGTTGTAGCCCATCCGCCTCAAGGTTGTGCGTGTTGTGGCTTCACAAATGCTTTGCTGCATACCTCGGTTGTAACGAGTGCTTATTTCAGTCAAAGTTGCTCTTCTATCAGCTTGAATCAGTCGGCCCATTCTCCTGTGACCTCTAGCATCAACAAGGCATTTTCGCCCACAGGACTGCCGCATACTGGATGTTTTTCCCTTTTCACACCATTCTTTGTAAACTCTAGAAATGGTTGTGCGTGAAAATCCCAGTAACTGAGCAGATTGTGAAATACTCAGACCAGCCCGTCTGGCACCAACAACCATGCCACGCTCAAAATTGCTTAAATCACCTTTCTTTCCCATTCTGACATTCAGTTTGGAGTTCAGGAGATTGTCTTGACCAGGACCACACCCCTAAATGCATTGAAGCAACTGCCATGTGATTGGTTGATTAGATAATTGCATTAATGAGAAATTAAACAGGTGTTCCTAATAATCCTTTAGGTGAGTGTATATATATAGTAATAAAAATCATCTGGTTGTTAGGAGGTCTTAAAATAAGGTAAATTCAACCTCAGAAGAACTACACCAAATGACATATTACACCATGTCATTATTTATTTAACAAAAATAAAGCCAAAATGGAAAAGCCATGGGTGACAAACTAAGTACACCCTATGATTAAATTGCTTGTAGAGCCACTTTTAGCAGCAATAAGTTGAAGTAATCGTTTTCTGTATGACAGTATCAGTCTCTCTCATCATTCTGGAGGAATTTTAGCCCGCTCTTCTTTACAACGTTGCTTCAGTTCATTGAGGTTTGCAGGCATTTGTTTATGCACAGCTTTCTTAAGGTCCCGCCGCAACATTTCAGTCATGTTGAGGTGTGGACTTTCAAGCCATTCTGTTTTAGATTTGCTGGTGTGCTTGGGATCATTGTCCTGTTGAAAGACCCAATATCAGCCAAGCTGTCGGACAGATGGCCTTACATTTGACTCTAGAATACTTTGGTATACAGAGGAGTTCATGGTCGACTCGACTGCAAAACAAGCCAAAAATCATCAACCCTCCATCAGCGTGATAGACAGTTGGTATGAGGGGTTTGTGCTGATATGCTGTGTTTAGTTTTCGCCTAGTCTCAGCCTCAGACATCACGGCCATGGACCGTTGACTGAATGTCTGATGCATATGTCACACTTATCTGGAAACACTTGAGGAGTTTCGAAGTCGTCATCTGATTGGTTGAATTCTACAGGATGTTTATAGAAATGACAAAATCACACAAAACTTCTAAAAATTAAGAATTTTTTTTATTGAACCTGAAAGTATAAAAATACAAGTTTGACTAAAATATTAATAAAAATAATATAATTAATACTAAAATAACACTGAGAAGCAAAACACAATGAACAGCCCCTCCCTTTTTTTAAACAGCCAATAGGGCTTTGTTTTTTGTAATAGTCCTATAGTTTCCTATAGGAGAGGGAGGGACATTGAGATTTAATGGACATTCATTTCACTGGGGCTTATTCTACTCTACTGAATGTTAAATAAAGATGAAGATAAAATAAATAGAAATGTTAAATAAATATATTGTTGAATAAATGCTTACACTTCTAGTTAATTATATTGCCTTCTAACCTACAGCACAACCAATCTAAGTACAGAGGTCAACTACAGAGAACGAGGGATGAAAAGATGGAAAGAAGACAGAGAGTGAGAGAGGGGGGAGAGAGCTCAAGAGAATGAGATTGATGTCACTCGAGTCACGACACAGCAGTGAGCTCAGAGAGAAATCTGAATGAACATTAGTTCAGGCTTCAGAATCTGACATGCATGACTGAAATCGCTTCACACATGCACGCACGCACGCAAGCATGCACACACGCACACACACACATTAAAACAAAACAATTCCAAGCTTAAAAATCACACACATTTGTGGACATGCACAACTAAGCACACATGTGTACACACATACTCTCACTCTCTCTCTCTCTCTCACACACACACACACACACACACACACACACAAACACACACAAACACACACAAACACACACACACACACACACACACACACACAGTCAGACCACATAAAGGGATTTGTTGGGGTAAGTTAATTGTACACAGGTTTGTCTTCATCGCTTCAGTGAGGCGAAACATATTGCCTCTACTGTCAAAGTGCTTTCATCTGTTATTGCTGGATAAATGCTAACACAAAAGACACACACACACACACATGCTCATTTTCACTCTTCCGGGTCTTGATAGAGATGGACAGATGACAGGTCTGTCTTCACAAATTGTTTAATTGACCAATAGCTTGTGACGAGTGTCTGGACAATGACACAGCAACACACACTCTCTCTCCCTCTGATATGCAGCATTATGCAATCCTATTACAGACCGACTAATGTTACCAGCTTTAGAGCGGAGATACTAGAGATTAGAGTGTGGAGATGTAGACGCACACGCATTTCACAGTGCATCTGTCATACAGCAAAGCACTGCAGTTCTGAACTAGTCTACAGTTTCTGTGTGTTTTCTTCAGCTGTCCACTGAAATCAGGGAGCTGTCCACCACAGCTGGTGCTGAAAACAGAACAAAGGCTCCTACATTTACATTTATGCACCTGGCAAAAGCTTTAATACAAAGCGACATATATTGCATCCAAGGTAAACATTTACATTTCATAAGTTCTTGCTTTCCCTGGGAATTGAACGCATTGCCCATGACTATGGCGTTGCTAGTGCCATGCTCTACTCAAAGAGTGTTACACCTGCAGAAAGCTAGCTGTTAGCATGCTAATTTAATCTCATTGGAAGTTGCTAATCTGGCAGATGACACACCGGAATTCAAATACGTTAAATATGTGATTTGATGATCCGTCATCTTTACTCAGGGACACTCGGCTAAAAAGTGAACAAAATAAAACCACATTGGCATTCAGACAACTACACCGATAAGCAGGCATAATATTATGACCACCTTCCTAATATTGTGTTGGTCCCCCTTTTGCTACCAAAACAGCCCTGACCTGACGAGGCATGGACTCAACTAGACCCCTGAAGGTGTGCTGTGGTATCTGACACCAAGATGTTAGCTGCAGATCCTTTAAGTCCTGTAAGCTGCGAGGTGGGGCCTCCATGGATCGGACTTATTTGTTCAGCACATCCAGCACAATTTAGAGGCCAAGTCAACACCTCAAACTCATGCTCCTCAAACCATTTCTGAACCATTTTTGCTTTGTGGCAGGGCGCATTATCCTGCTTAAAGGAACATGCCGACTTTTTGGGACTTTAGCTTATTCACCGTATCCCCCAGAGTTAGATAAGACCATACATACCATTTTTTATCTCTGTGCGTGCCATAGCTCTGTCTGACACACCCACCACTAGCCTAGCTTAGCACAAAGACTGGAGGTAAACGGCTCCAGCTAGCCTACTGCTCATTAAGTGACAAAATAACGGCAACATTTTCCTATAAATATGTAGTGATGTGTAGTTACATCATGTACTAAGACCGACGGAAAATGAAAAGTTGCAATTTTCTAGACCGATATAGCTAGGGACTATACTCTCATTCCTGCATAATAATCAAGGAACTTTGCTGCCGTACCATGGGTGCAGCGGCGCGATGATATTACGCAGCGCCTGAAAAAGGCTAACTTCCGTCAACATAACTAACGTGACAACCTGCTTGCACAGAGAGCGTGCTGGGGACTATTTTCAGGCGCTGCGTAATATCATTGCGCCTGCTGCACCCATGGTAAGGCAGCAAAGTTCCTGGATTATTAAAATGTTGCCGTTATTTTGTCATTTATTGAGCAGTAGGCTAGATGGAGCCGTTTACCTCCAGTCTTTGTGCTAAGCTAGGCTAGCGGTGGGTGTGTCAGACAGAGTTATGGCACGCACGGAGATGAGAATGGTATGTATGGACTTATCTAACTCTGGGGGATACGGTGAATAAGCTAAAGTCCCAAAAAGTTGGCGTGGTCCTTTAAAGAGGCCACAGCCACCAGGGAATACCATTTCCATTAAAGGGTGTACATGGTCTGCAACAATGCTTAGGTAGGTGGTACGTGTCAAAGTAACATCCACATGGATGGCAGGACCCAAGGTTTCCCAGCAGAAAATTGCCCAAAGCATCACACTGCCTCTGTCGGCTTGCCTTCTTCCCAGTGCATCCTGGTTTCATGTGTTCCCCAGGTAAGCGAAGCCATCCACGTGATGTGAAAGAAAACGTGATTCATCAGACCAGGCCACCTTCTTCCATTGCTCCATGGTCCAGTTCTGATGCCCACTGTTGGTGCTTTCGGCGGTGGACAGGGGTCAGCATGGAAACCCTGACTGGTCTGCGGCTATGCAGCCCCATACGCAACAAACTGTGATGCACTGTGTATTCTGACACCTTTCTATCAGAACCAGCATTAACTTCTTGAGCAATTTGAGCTACAGTAGCTCGTCTGTTTAATCGGACCACACGGGGCAGCCTTCGCTCCCCATGTGCATCAATGAGCTCACGTGCCCACGTTGCCAATTCACCACTGTTCCTTCCTTGGACCACTTTTGATAGATACTGACCACTGCAGACCGGGAACACCCCACAAGAGCTGCAGTTTTGGAGATGCTCTCACCCAGTCGTCTAGCCATCACAATTTGGCCCTTGTCCTTGGCCCTTGGCATCCTTACATTTGCTCATTTTTCCTGTATTTGCCTTTTACATTTCTGCTATTTCATTTTTTTCGTAATTATTTTACTGTTTAAATTTCTCTAAAAATCCCCTATAGGGTATAATATATGTACACATGACCTGTGCTCTCTGAAATTACTAAGGTTATTACTATTTCAGAGTTACTATTTACTATCTGAAATTATCGCATATACTTCAAAGTTATGTGCACACAGATGCCCATAAAAACAGATGAAGAAGGCAAAAACAAACAGTGCTTCCTCCATGAGAAAGATGCAATAAATTGGAAAATGCAATGGTAGCATTGTGTCTGTGATCTGATACAAAAAGGAAAACTGTTAATTTTAATCTAATTGAAAGAATAAGACCAATTACAAATTAAGTGTGGTCTCGAGGGATCTTACTGGTTGTAACATTCTTTGTTCTCAGGAGAGTCGATGTTCTTTTCTAATGAAACTAAAGGAAATGAGAGGAGAGAAACTATTAGCGTTAAGACTCCTACTCACACACACATAAAGAAACTCAACTAGTTATCAAAGCTTTTTGCATGTTTACTACCGTTTGGGGCAGGTACTTTTTTTATGCTTTTGAAAGAAGTCTTTGGTCAAAAATAAAAACATCCGGTAAAACTGTAATATTGTGAAATTTTATTACAATTTAAAATAACTGTTTTCTATTTTAATATATTTTAAAATGTAATGTATCTCTGTGATGGCAAGGCTGAATTTTCAGCATCATTACTCCAGTCTTTAGTGTCACATGATCCTTCAGAAATCATTTTAATATGATATTTGATACTCAAGAAACATTTCTTATTATTATCAATATTAAAAACAGTGCTTAATATTTTTAAGGAAAGCGATACATTTTTCAAATCAAAATAATAATGATAAAAAAAAGAAATCTTCTATAACATAATAAATGTCTTTGCAGTCACTTTTAATCACTTTAATATCCTTAGTTAATAAATGTATTACATTCTTCTTCTTCAATAAAAAAACATACTGACACCAAACTTTTGAATGGTAGGGTATGCACACAAATATATAAGTCATAATATATTGTGTCACCAGCAAACATAACATGGACACTCAAAGCCGCTCAATTGAATGCGATCATCATATCCTTTACATCAACCCTTGCAACAAGCAGCTTCTAAACTCAGCATACATATTACAGCCAGCACCATTTTACAAATCTGTTTTAAAGATGGCTGACGTCTCGAGATGTGCTTGAAATCCCACATCTGCATTTCCACTTTTCTTTTCCATATTAGGCTGGCAAGCTAACATTCACCAAAACAACAGGTCCGTATCTGTGCTTTAAATTTTAATCCTAAACAAACTCTCCTTTAGAATATCAGAACAGAAACCAACTCATGGTAAAGGATTCTTCAATAAAACATATTCCAACTGATGGGGAAACCCTGGTGCATCTATAGGGGATTGGTGGTGGTTTCTTGGCATCATTAGATCTTTCATTTATAGAAAGCCCTCAAAGGATGCAGGCAAGACATCACTCTAAGCTCCCCTTTAACCTGTTTGTGTGCGTGTTTGAATTATTGGACACGTGCCATGCTTGTCGTCGGAAAAGGTGTGTGGGAATTTTTCATCTCTCTTTCTCACACTCTCACAATGCATTTAAATGTGAAGTTTAGTACAGACACCGGCCTGCCTGCCTGATATCAATACACAGCCCTAAAAATGACAAACACCTTCAAAACCAGCATTTATGAGAGAGAGAGAGAGAGAGAGAGAGAGAGAGAGAGAAAGAGAGAGAGAGAGAGAGAGAGAGAGAGAGAGAGAGGCAGAAAGTAAAGCACAGGGAGAGAGGTGTATGTGTGTGGATCTGAACACATTTGTTTATGAGTTTTCATCTACAGACATACTGCATACTGTGTTGAAAATCATTAATGTGAGACGACAGCTTTGGGCATTTAGACATTCTAGAGTTGTATGTAAAGCTGGACAATGTAAAAAATATCTTAATTATTTTTTTTCCTTTTGACAATATTTTAGAAAAATAGCTTGAATGCAACAGCCTGTAAGCGTCTGCCAAATGTCTGCAGAAAGCATCTGTACAAATTTTAAAAGGGTGAATGAACCATAATTTTGACATTTAGCCAATTAGATTCAACATTTTTGGAGTAACTACAATAGATGCAGTAAAAAAAATCATTTTAAAGTGCCCCTTTTATGCTATTTTAAAGGTTCCTAATTTTGCTTTAGAGGTCTCTTACATGCATCAAAGGTCCAAAAACTATTTCATTTTCTCATAATATACATTGCACACCACCACATGCATGCAACCAAATAATCCATTAGTAATCGGATTGACGGCTCAATCAGACTGAAAAGCCCTCATGTAAACACCTTAATCAATCTGACTGAGCTCGATCCGAATGAAATTTTGATCGGATTGAAAGGGGTGGTTTATTCCTTTTCTAATCCGATCAAGAGAACATGTAAACACTTGATCGGATTGAAAACCAAAACTGCAAGGACTGCGCATGTGCAGTGACATAGAAATAGCGTAAAGTGTAATAAAGTGTCATATAAATGAGTGTCCCGTCATTGTAAAATTATCCTTTCACTCAACGTTTGTGAAGTGGAGCAGGACAATATCCCACCAGTCCTTGTTTCGGATTCTCATCCACAGGCGACTGGTTTTGGGTGTGGGATGGGCCATTTTTACTGCGTGATCAATATAAGCAGCATGGCAAAACGGTTCATATGCTCATTGTCTCCAAATTATGATCAGAAATGGATAAATATTAAGTCTTAATAAATAACTTAATAAATATTAAGTTTTCCACGAGCCTGCTCTGTTCTGATTGGTCAGATGACCCAGATGGTCTGTTGTGATTGATCTACCAACCTGGCCTAACGCCATAACTGAATTTCAGCTCCGGAAGCTTTCTAAAGCTCACTGATTGTACACACTGCAAAGACAGTAACGATGGTGTTGGTTTTACTAGAGCGCGAGTCCGATGATGAAACATTGGAAGAACTAACTGATTTTAATAGAGAACTGGATGACTGCTCATGACGTCATAAAAAGTGAAGACACCGCGCCGCCATATTGGTTTTCCATAGTAAGCTCACACATTCTATTGAATTAATAGGAAATTATATGACTTTACTGAGAAAATATTGCCTAACAAGACACCATTTTTATATCTGAAGTCTCCCTGTACCCTAAACTCAAACATCCTAAGCATGTAATGCCCGAGACCTACTTTGAGAAGCAATAATCAAAAGGTAATACTGCTGTTGTATCGCTGTTGTAATTTTAACTGACTCTTCACATCCTCATCCTTTGGAAGTGTTTACAAAGAGAATTTGCTTTTGCAGAGCAGAAAACAGCGGCTTCTCGACATGTACACAACAGAACCAGCAGCTAGCTACAGCGTTGAAGGGCAGGTCAAGTTGTTCGCGGGTGGACAATGTAGAACATAGGCAGACATTAGGCAAATGTGTTACCCAGTGACGTGTAGCCATAACAGAAGTGGGATTCGAATTCCTGACGGCTCGTTTATGTTCGGAGTCGATTCTTTCTTTATTTACCGTGCACTTTAGGCTTCACAACTTTGCAGATCGTTTACATTCACAGACAGCTACATTACACATTGCATGAAAGGTAATATTCAAAAATCATAATTGGGGCACTTTAAATTTAAAGCAATGGCACATAGGGAACATTTCTGATTGTGAATCATTTTAAGCTGATTCGATGGAATGGACAATTCACAGAAATGAATCAAACAAGGTGCGCGTGCAAAACTGGTTTGCTGGCAGTTATAAAGGCCACAAACATGTTAAAATCATCACGCTACAATAGTGTCGGTTAATTTTATATTGCCAACAGAATAAAATATAATATAAATATTTAATATATTGTCCAGCCCTAGTTGTATGCAAATGTGTATTGTGCATCACTTACCAAGTCGAGGATCAAACTGTCTCATCTGTACCTCCTCCACGCAGTCTGCAGGAAACCAACCAGTTCTTCCTTTCACAGTGCCCTCCCAGAAACCCCCTTCTCCTATACTTAACACTGAGAGAGAGAGAGAGAGAGACAAAGAGACATTAATTGTCATCTCATGAACACAAATCATTTGATTGTTTATTAGACATAAATCCCCAGAGAAGTCAGCTAACATCCTGGATCATAATACCTGCATGAAATTAAATGAAATGATGAAATAATAAAATAAAATAAAAGTTTTATTTTGAGATTAGGTTAATCTAATTGATCATTGAATATATATCATGAAAACCAATGATGTATAAAGCAAACACTTTTTTATTCTGAAAATGCAAAAAGTTAAACATTTCTGGGTATAGTTATAATTAAATTGCATTACATAAAATCAGTAGAAGTCTATGGCACATTCCCATTCAGATGTGTGGTGTGTGCACGTATGAATGTGATCTCAGCATGCATTCAAAAATCTTTTTCCTTTTCGGAAATGAGCTTGAAGAGGGAGAACAGAAAGATGAAATATTCTGTGACGTGAGTTGAATGACCAGTGGAAACAGAGTAAGAGCAAAACATTCTGTTCAACAGGAAACTGATTCATCCTGTGATATTGTACACTAACTGAAGTAACACAATGCATTACACGTGGTGACCACACCAGACACACTAAAAACATATACAGTCACATGCATCAAGTCCTTCAGCATTGTAGTTGCTAGGATACTGTAGTTTAAAAGCATTGGGTGTATGAGTGTGTTTATCAAAAGTGCAAGGTGTGCAAAAAGGGCAGGTGGCCAATTTTGTGGTACTCCTTGAATTCCATAAATCAATAAGCAACAATGTGAGAGTGTGCTGTGTATTGTACACACTTATAGGGTTTCATTCATGCTGAAGTAGATCTTTAAAGGGATAGTTCACCCAAAAATGAAAATTACCCCATCATTTACTCACCCTCAAGCCATCCTAGGTGTATATGACATTGTTCTTTCAGACAAACACTATCAGAATTATATAAAAAAATGTTGTGGCTCTTCCAAGCATTAAAATGGCAGTGAATGGAGGTTGAGATTTTGAAGCCCAAAAAAGTGCATCCATCCATCATAAAAGCGCTCCACACAGCTCCAGGGGGTTAATAAAGGCCTTCTGAAGCGAAGCGATGCATTTGTGTAAGAAAAATATCCATAATTAAAACTTTATAAACTAAAATAACCAACTTCCCACAGACGGTCGTACACATACATTTACGAATGAGTAACCCCTGACCTGACGCATAATGTATTGACAAAGTGCAGAGGATAGAGCAAAATAAAACACCGGTCCTGAAGTAGAAGTCTAAAATTTGAATTTTTAAAGAGAAATGTAGGAGGAGCTTCAGTTTGTTGCCCAGCCATATTTGTTTGAACCGCGAGAGGCGTCAAAGCTTACGCCACTCCTACATCGCGTTACTCTTTTGGCGCAAGTCGACTTGTGTAGGCGGTCTGCTGGAAGCTAGTTATTTTAGTTTATAAAGTTTTAAATATGGATATTTTTCTTACAAAAACCCATCACTTTGCTTCAGAAGGCCTTTATTAACCTTTTATGGATTACTTTTATGATGGATGGATGCATTTTTTTGGACTTCAAAATCAGGACCTCCATTCACTGCCATTATAAAGCTTGGAAGAGCAATTATATTTTTTCATAATACTCTGATTGTATTGTCTGAAAAAGGATAGTCATATACAACTAGGATGGCTTGAGGGTAAATCATGGGATAATTTTTTGGGTGAACTATTCCTTTAACTGGAGATGGCATATAATGCAAATGAAAACCACTAGTTTGTTCAGTGTGTCTTTCAGCCTCTTAGTGAAGTACTTGCTCCCCCTGCTCTTGTAGAGTAATCCATGATGAAAGTGCTGCTTGACGGTCTACAAGGCCAATTGACCCTTGACTAAGCTATATACAATATCACTAATACCATTGTGTGAACATTAGACTGATAATTTCAGTACAGTTGTGTTTAAAACTGACATAGATCCTCATTAGGAAAACACCTATTTCTATATGCAAAAATGGCGGATGGCAACAGTTTCCAAGGAATGACTGATCAGTTACATTTTAAGGTGGGGCATAGTGAAAGGTCAACTGATTTCATTGACACACCACTCTTCACACACACAAAAACACTTTTCTCCTGAGCAAGACTCAAAACCTATTCATCTTAATACAAACCATTATACTGCATTTTTAATCAGGAGATTTGAAATTCTGTGAGTGGTTTTTAGTGTTGATCAAGCCAGAAGCACATCCATTAGAATATTATCACCTCAGTGCAACTGACTGAGGTTGCGCGTGCACACACACACGCACACGCACACGCACACGCGCACACACACACACACACACACACACACACACACACACACACACACACACACACACACACACACACACACACACACACACCACACCACACCAGCTTCCAGATACAAACAAATGGATGCCTCTGCTGCATATGCCACAATTAAACACTTGTGTAAATGGGATTCGTCATGTAATAAATTCAGGAAAAGAGATGCACATCTTATCAGTGATGCTTCTTATTTTAATGTTTTCGATATTTGTGTCCAGAGAAATCTCAGTGTAATGACTGTTTGTGAACTATATGAATTGTGTAGAGGGGGACATTTAATGGAAAACTGGATTTTATGGATATTAGATGGAAAAATGTATCATACTGCATGAAAAGATTTCAAAATATGGTTGCTCACAGAAAATAACATATTTGCTGAATGTGGGTAGAAGCAACTGACTAAAGTAACACAGAACAGTACGTTTGGGGAAGAAGCCAGATCCTTCACATAAGAAGATATGAACATGAAATGTAAAGCTGAACTCAGAACATGTCACCATTATAATATCAGAACTATAAGTACATTAACATATGGATATGAACATTTACATATCAGTGAATATTTTATACTTATTTAATAAAATATTTAATAAAAAAGAGAGACCCAGGGTTCAACAATAAAAATTTTCAGCAAATGTGTATTTGTTTCCTAAAAATAATATATATACATTTGTTATATATATATATATATATATATATATATATATATATATACACACATATACAGGTGCTGGTCATATAATTAGAATATCATCAAAAAGTTGATTTATTTCACGAATTCCATTCAAAAAGTGAAATTTGTATATTATATTCATTCATTACACACAGACTGATATATTTCAAATGTTTATTTCTTTTAATTTTGATGATTATAACTGACAACTAAGGAAAATCCCAAATTCAGTATCTCAGAAAATTAGAATATTGTGAAAAGGTTCAATATTGAAGACACCTGGTGCCACACTCTAATCAGCTAATTAACTCAAAACACCTGCAAAGGCCTTTAAATGGTCTCTCAGTCTAGTTCTGTAGGCTACACAATCATGTGGAAGACTGCTGACTTGATAGTTGTCCAAAAGACGACCATTGACACCTTGCACAAGGAGGGCAAGACACAAAAGGTCATTGCAAAAGAGGCTGGCTGTTCACAGAGCTCTGTGTCCAAGCACATTAATAGAGAGGCGAAGGGAAGGAAAAGATGTGGTAGAAAAAAAGTGTACAAGCAATAGGGATAACCGCACCCTGGAGAGGATTGTGAAACAAAACCCATTCAAAAATGTGGGGGAGATTCACAAAGAGTGGACTGCAGCTGGAGTCAGTGCTTCAAGAACCACTACGCACAGACGTATGCAAGACATGGGTTTCAGCTGTCGCATTCCTTGTGTCAAGCCACTCTTGAACAACAGACAGCGTCAGAAGCGTCTCACCTGGGCTAAAGACAAAAAGGACTGGACTGCTGCTGAGTGGTCCAAAGTTATGTTCTCTGATGAAAGTACATTTTGCATTTCCTTTGGAAATCAGGGTCCCAGAGTCTGGAGGAAGAGAGGAGAGGCACACAATCCACGTTGCTTGAGGTCCAGTGTAAAGTTTCCACAGTCATTGATGGTTTGGGGTGCCATGTCATCTGCTGGTGTTGGTCCACTGTGTTTTCTGAGGTCCAAGGTCAACGCAGCCGTATACCAGGAAGTTTTAGAGCACTTCATGCTTCCTGCTGCTGACCAACTTTATGGAGATGCAGATTTCATTTTCCAACAGGACTTGGCACCTGCACACAGTGCCAAAGCAACCAGTACCTGGTTTAAGGACCATGGTATCCCTGTTCTTAATTGGCCAGCAAACTCGCCTGACCTTAACCCCATAGAAAATCTATGGGGTATTGTGAAGAGGAAGATGCGATATGCCAGACCCAACAATGCAGAAGAGCTGAAGGCCACTGTCAGAGCAACCTGGGCTCTCATAACACCTGAGCAGTGCCACAGACTGATCGACTCCATGCCACGCCGCATTGCTGCAGTAATTCAGGCAAAAGGAGCCCCAACTAAGTATTGAGTGCTGTACATGCTCATACTTTTCATGTCCTTTTCAGTTGGCCAAGATTTCTAAAAATCCTTTCTTTGTATTGGTCTTAAGTAATATTCTAATTTTCTGAGATACTGAATTTGGGATTTTCCTTAGTTGTCAGTTATAATCATCAAAATTAAAAGAAATAAACATTTGAAATATATCAGTCTGTGTGTAATGAATAAATATAATATACAAGTTTCACTTTTTGAATGGATTTAGTGAAATAAATAAACTTTTTGATGATATTCTAATTATATGACCAGCACCTATATATATATATCTTTATTAATAGCAGAAATTATGCAAAATTATTAGCAAAAGTACTGATGGATTTGTAATTTCTAACCCAGCCTTTGTTTAAGACCTAGAGGGAAGACAAAAATCTAAACGAAACTGTAAAACGGAAAAACGAAACTGTCGTTACGTTACAAAAAAAAGAAATACCACAAATATACTTAGATATTTTAAAATATATAAAAATTTATAAAATATATTCAAGCATCTGTGCAATCCCTTTGACACATCCTGAAGGATCAACTCATCCTCTTTAAACCACAATGACTAGAAAGAACAGCATGTCTGTACAGCCTTTTATTAGGTCCACACGTTACATAACGAATCACTCAACAGACTCGAACAAGTGTGTTTACAAAGTACCGGGAGTGGGCTCACTGGACCTCTCTAACCCTACCGCATGCCCGGACATGCTTGGCATATTGGAAACAGGCCCTCACACATACTGGCAAATGGCATCATGGGAGAAACACTCGCCAAGCTCTCAGTGACAGTCCCTGACCATCAACCGGCAGCCGACTGAGGCAAACTGCCACGGCGAGCTCTTGACAGAAGGACCATTGTTCCCAAGGAGAAGGGCCTGAAGTGTGTGTGTATATGCATGTAAGCATACAGAAGTGTGTGTTTCTTCTCGGATGCTGAGATACTATCACAACGCTTCATTCTTATCAGCTTTAAAAGCTCCTTTGAATCTTAAAAAGGATGAAAGGAGAATGGCTAATTCACCCGGCATGAAACTTTTCAACTGTGCACAATAATAGCTCAACAATATAAAAAAACAGATACAGTGTAATGAGCGTGATTCTTTAATTACTGTTCAATATAAATCAGATGTGAATGAATAGCTGGATATTATGAAGAAGGACTTCAGTCTAATGTTCTGCAGAATCTTTCATTCATTCACAGTTAAATGACACAATTGAGCCAACACACAAACACTCAAAAAGAGATGTAAAAAAACTGAATTACATAATGAGAAGAAAAAGATCAATAAAGACATAAAGAGAGTTTTAAATCTTACAAAAAAGTGCCAAGAAATTGCCATGTTTCTTTTGTTTTTTTTGACAACTTTTTAAAATAACATACTACTATTCAATAGCATGGAGTCAGAAAGCTATTTCTTTGTTGAAAGAAATCAATACTCAGCAAGAAAGCATTAAATTGATCAAAAGCGACAGTAAAGCCATTTATAATGTTACAAAAGATTTCTAAAAATGCTATAAAAAAGTATAACTGTTTGCACAAAAACATTATTCAGCACAACTGTTTTCAATATTGACAATAATAAGAATAACATGTTTCTTCATGTGACATTGAAGACTGGAGTAATGGCTATCAAATAAATGCATACTGTATATATAGAAAAAAGTCCTTCTTCACAATATCCAGCTATATTCATTCACATCTGATTTCAATTGAATGGTAATTAAATAACCATGTTCATTACACTGTGTCTGTATCTGTTGAGCTCTTATTGTGCACAGTTGAAAAGTTGAATAACCGGGTGAATAACCTCTCACACACACACACACACAAATCTGATAGAATATGTGTGTGTGCATAATTCTGTAATATAGTTTTTAAAAATTAATTAAAAAAATGTATCTATATAATTTTATGGCATATTTTATGGTATTTTTTGCACTGCCTTAAATTTATGTTGATTATTTTTTAAAATGTAATTTTTTTAAAATTATATTACAGAATTATAAAAATGTGTGTGTGTGTATGTATGTTTGTGCCTGCATTCATGAGTATTAGTATGAAGTAGATGTCAAGCCCTCTTCTACACTACCAGTGAAATGATCACAGTCGCCTGCTCCTGCATTAAGAGTGTGTGTCAGTCTACGATAGCATGTGTGCATGTTCCAATCTGTTAACCATTTTATTAACTTGATATGTAATAAACTTTAATCTGAGCGAAAGAACCGCCGGTTGACTTGAGATGTACGTCAATCACATGCTAATCAACTGGGTTCAATTCTGCGCTCTCTCTCTCGCTCTATAAATAGAATGATAGCCGCAGCTCTAAATTTCCAGGCCACTTAACTGCGATAAGCCTCTCCTTCTGAGAGAGAGACAGGGTGTATCAAATCTAATCATTTGTCTCTAATGAATCCCACTGCTCAATAACTTTCATTAAAGCAACCAAACGCTAAATGGCAAATGCTAAATTGCAAAAACTACCAGCTCCAGGAAGGACGGTTTCCACGAATACGTCTACTCCAATATCTGGTTTGTTTAATACTTTAAATAGCTTGAAGGGTATAAGCAAGGTCACATTAAACATTTTGTCAAACTAATTACATTACAGTGTCCATGTTAGGGTATGATTTCAAAACTAATTACTATGTATAAAGTAATAAACAAAATGTACTTGAGCAAGTATGCTGTTTAACATGATGTGATTATGTATACTTATTGCTATTGTAATTATTTTCATGTGAAACACAAGGTGATGTAGAGCAATGTTGTTCACTGAACCAACCAAATCGTATGCCTGGATTAAAGGATACAGCATTTTTGTCCCTGTCTGACATGGTGCCACCTAATTGGCTAGAATCAATGCTAAAAGAAGCAGAAAAAATGCCAAACCCAGACAAGCTGGTAGAGTGTAAACAAGGACGGTAAAAACAAGAAATGTTGTTATGAATTAATGTAATTACAGGCCTGGAGGAAAAGAGGTGGGCTGGAATGTTTCTACGCTTTTCATTCATGGCATTACTAACAAGAGGCTGCCTGTTGAAAATGTGCAAAGTGCAAATGGAGAGTTAGTCAACAGTCACTCAAAGTCATGTAAATGTGATATTTAAGTGACATAAATAAATAAACAAATGGTAATTTGATTTAATCAAAAATAAGATGAAATTATGATGATAATCAAACAATTTTAATTAAAAAATATAGCTGCAAGCAGCAATTAATGGTGCCAAGCACAAAAAAGGCACGATGAGTTAGGCAAGCATGGCTGGGAGCATCAGACCAACTACAACAATGAGTAATTAAAGACATTTTTGTAAGATTTTAGTCTGAAGTTGTATGATTTTAGTCCAGTTAAATATCTACTTTTAGTCATAAACTCAATCACTTGTGATTTAATTGCTTATGGCATTTGACCAATAGTTTTACCAAATTGAGGTGGTGTGGTCAGTGTGAGGTAACAATTAAACATACAAAGTTTGGTGTGAATATGCCCAAGCTTTGCAGAGATACAGTGTCAGAATCGGTTTGGCATCATGCCAACAAATTCATCAGTGCATTAAATGAGAATGGTATGGTCTATCAAAAAGCTTTTAATAACTGTATGCTGGCATGGTCTTAAGATGATCTGATTTGAATTTGGTGAAAATTGGCCCAAAAGTCTGGGAGGAACTAAAAAAGTTTTCAAAGAAAATCAAAATGGCAGACAGGACGTTTGGCTGATTATGGCATAATAGGTATTAATGTTCTTTGCATGTTCCAAGTAATGTACCAAGGCCAGTATCATGCCAATAGGCAAAACTAAGGAAACACTGAAATTTCGGCCGCCGTAAATTATCGGACGGAAATTGCATTCGCTCAGGTTTCACACTTGCTTTAGCCATTATCATGGCGCGGTGTGATGCTTCGCTCAATATTCTGCTCTATGCACGTGTACTCCACTCAGTTGCACACAGCCCATGTGAACACTCAACTCATTTACCGCTCATGCTCATCAGAAAAGCAAAGTCTGCTCAAATAACGCACCGACATGAAGCCCTACTTTGCTGTAACATGGTGTTGTATAGCCGTGCTAGGCAACGCTGGTAAAATGGTGCTACCCTCTCATTCACTGATCTGTTGCCTGCTAAGCCTGCTTACATAATTGCTCTGATAATAATACATTATTTAAATAATTGGTCAAAAAATAAATCTTTTACATCTGATTCTGTTGCATAGTAGGGGTTGAACGACTTCAGATTTTTTCAAGTCAACATTTATGTGATGAAAGTCGAGTCGACGTCGACTAGTCGCTGATGACGTCATTAATTAACAAATAACCCTGAACCTTGAGCTGAGACGTGAACACGGGTTTTCTTGTGCACAGGACAACTATGGGATATGACACAGCGCTGCCCATAAGGTATAGCTCATACATAACAGCTTTCGTATCAGTTATTTTGTCTTTGGGTCGTTACATTTCTCACAGATTTCTGCTCGTTCTGAATCAGATACAGATAAAGTAGCACAATGAATGCATTAGAGAGCGATTGCGTGTGAATTAATTCTACCTGCCAGCGTCTCTCTATTAATAGTGAAGCTGTGAGTTTTAGGTACTAAGAAATATATACTAGAACTTTTCAGTTTCTAAGCTATTTTATTGATAAATCACAGAACAGTGTTGACAATACATTGCTGCGCTACTGAATGATTTTGTGTGAGGCGCGCGCGACCTCCGCGTGATGTGTGTGCGTTACAATGGATGCAGCACGCATTAGTTTAGAACAGTGATTAACTTACGTGTACAATAAGCGTGCATTCTCCCGATCAATTTTGAGCATCCAGATGGTATAATCAAACATGGCTTGTGGAGAGCTCTCTGAGTATGCATTTATTTGTCATTTTTAACTGTTGGAAACGTGCGTGCGTGTCAGGAAATGGCTTATCTTGTTGCGCCCTCTATAGGCCAGCAACTAGTCGACGTCAAGCTTAAAGCGTCATGGCAGAGCATTAAAGTCGACTAGTCGGTGCAACCCCTATTGCATAGAACTTAATAAAGAATAATATACGGATATTTATTAGTTCAATTTTAGTGTGTTAATTTCAATAAAAGTGTGGATATTTTATATTATTGGCTTGTATTTTTAAAATTTCATTATCATTAAAATTAAGTGTAATATTACTACAATTATACAAAAAAGCTAAAAAAATGTAAAAAGCATTTTCAGTTTTGGTTTTCGGCCAATCCAGAACTTTCAGTTTCGGTGCAATCTCTAGGCAAAACTAAAAAGCTATTAGAATTTTTTGACCACAAGATGGCACTGTCTCAAAACTTTTTGCGTACCTTCAGGGCATGGTGCCAATAATGACACATACCAAGCTTCATAATAATACGCTAATGCGATTGTAAAATACAGCATTTTATAATATTTGATGGCCAAAATGCCTGATATGGGAAAATTGGATATAATTTGACTCTTTATGCTGCACTTAATTTAAAAGACTGCCGAGGAGTTATAAGTAAAAATAGCTATTTTTTAATATTGTAAAAAGCGCTATATAAATGAAAGTGACTTGACTTAATATCTCCTGTCCAGTAGGTGGCGCTGTGCCAAAACGCTGCAAGTAGTCTCAGGTCATGCTTGTGATGATGTCTCAATACGCTGAAGCTTTATGGAGATATAGCCTTGCATCCATTTTGACATGCTCTTCGTCAAATTTGTTCAGATGTTATTTGAGAACAGTTTGGTTTATCAAAAAGATTTGAATAACTTTTTGCCATCAAGGTCTAAAGATGATGTAAGCCAATTTTGGTGAAAATCAGACAAACCGTCTAAATTAGTAACTGACCAATATTAAATGCCATTTTAGTCCAAAATAAATGAATATGACAATACTGACAATTTAAATTGTACTAAAGTTGTGAAACGGCTTCTTGAATGAGAAAATATTTTGGGGCGAAATCAGTATGAATGTGAAGTGAGATCTATGTGAATGCTAAATGGAGTAAACTTGCATGTAAAAATCCTTGAAAAAGCCTAATAGCTGGCGTCATGCAGTCCCTCAAGTCCCATTACTGATGCGTGTTTGTGTTTGAGAGTGCTTTGACCTGCGCTTCTGCATTTATCAAAAAGCCATTTCCAAACGGAAACACTTAAAGAAAGCAATAAGCTGAAAACATGACTCTATAAAAGCCTCGGTGATTCTCTGAGCCACTGAAATATCAGATGACTTGTGCTCACTTCAGTCACGTCATCATCATCAAAGGAGTCTTTTATAGAGATGCTTCTGTCATTACGATCGTCCTCATAAATGTCATTATCTTCATCTGTGCAAAGTTATCTGAAAGATACAGGTAAAACTTTCTCTCTCTTACACAGACACAAAACACGCAGTTACAGGAAGTCAGAACTTGCTGGGAGAGCCGCCAAAGATCAGAGATATTTGATATTCAGCGGAAGGCTTTTTGGCTGAATGTCCGTCAGGTTAATGAAAGGAAAATGCCTGAAGTGTTCTACTGCAACACACACACACTCACCTCAGACAGATACGACAGAGTCATGCTCTTTGATGGTCTCGCTTCCAATTTAATTTAAGAGTGCTTTATAGGTATATTACTAAAGCAAAATAGTTCAGCTCAACAGAACCTATTTAAACTTTTGATTCAATGATTGGAAGTTCTGACTCTAAAATTGGATTGAATGAGCTGCTTTCAAAGATGTTAAATCAACTGAATTCTATATTACAGAAATAAATTCTGCCATTATTTACTCATGACACTCCAAACCTGTACAAATGCTTTCTGCTTTTTGAAAATATAAGGAAAATGTTTTGTTGTCCATACAATAAAAAAGTGAGTGGGGTCCAAGGGTTTAAAATATACATATTTGTAATTTTTTTTTTTACTTTAAAAAAAAATAAAAATAATTCAAAGTAAAAATAAAGTAAATGATAGCAATTTTCATTCTTGGATGGACTATCCCTTTAATGCACAGATTTCCGTCAGTTCACAATGTGGTTCTTTTGTGGTTTAATGCTTTTAAAACTAATGATATTAAATTAAGTTTATAGGCTAACGGTAAATATTTTGTTCAAAATTAACAATATGTTGGGTCAATTCTCATCATCAATCCTTCTTCCAAAATGGACAAAACACAATAGATGTTTGTGATGTTTTTTGAAAACAAAAAATAGCCAAGTGATTAAACTGGCTCAGAGACAAAAGAATAATTACGTCAGACAGACAGAGATAGAGAGACAAATAGGGCTGTTCAGCTTTGAATACTATCTCAGATCACATCTTTTTACAAATGCAAAGCTGCACGGAGTCTCTATGCTGTTCTTGCATCTCAATTTAGTGTTCTTGGCCATATCTTTTCCATAGGTGATTATCTTTTCAGTGATTATTATATCTAGCGCCGCATGCTACTGAGAATTTGTTTGTGAGTGATTGACTGTTTATAATATTTGTGTGTTACACCACCAACCCTGAGGACAGAACGTCTAAACACACTTCCTCACATATTCAGCCAGTTGTTTGATCATTAACACTAGAATATCTGTTTTCCAGATTGTGATAATTAAAGACTATTGGCCTCATTTGGCTGTGAATGCAGTGGTGGGCATTTTCCAGCATTGCCTGAGGACACTTTGTTTAGGGAAAGTTTCCTGCTGATTTAATGGTTTGCCAGAGATAATTGGATTTGCTCTGTCAATATTGGTACTTTTTCCCTTTTCATATGTACATAGGACTGCAATCTACAGGGTTATTGATCGGTCATGTGATACAGCACATATGAACTGTGATCTAGAAGTTCTGCAGCCTCTGGCAGTGAGAGTACATTTGTATATAATAATCTTATTTGCATACAATCATAATTAAAACATAACAGGATGTTGGCCGGATGGAAAGTGTGTCTGTTGTGTATTTTCAGTGGTGGGCAGCAGAATGCTGACTCTGGTGGTATGTGTGCGGTGCATTACAAGAAGCTCAGTGCTTTATTCAATAACCACGCCAGCCCGTCTCACATACACTACTGCTGGGCTCTTATGAAATTAATCTGAAGATTCACAATCCCACATGCCATAGACGGCCTCTCTGTGATATCGGAGCCCCGTCTCAGAGGGAATTATGGGAAATGCAGTTCAGAGAATTTAGAAAAGATCAGAATTAGAAAGAAGAAATCAAACTCATTGAGAAGAGAAGACTAGATGAGAGAAAAACCAGGGAGGAGATGAGAAGGGATGACAACAGAATAGAGATAAAACAGACATGAGAAGAGAGATAGGAAATGAGATAGAAAAATTGGAAAAGAGGACACAATGAAAAGAGAAGACAAGATGAAAAGAAACAAGATGAAAAGATAAGAAAAGAGAAGAGAAACAAAGGGAGTTATGAGAAAGAAAAGAGATAACAACAGAAAATGAGAGAAAACAAAAAAGACAAGGATATGAGGCATGTGACAAGAAGATACAAGAAATGAGGGGGAAAGCAAGAAGAGGAAGAAAAAGAAAGATAAAACAAGAGAAAGAAAGAAAGAAAAATAATACATGAGATGAGATGAGGTGAGGAATAACATAAGAAAGAAAGAAAGAAAGAGAAAAGGGGAAATAAAATAAAATAATACATCAACAAGAGATGAAAAGAGATGAGCCAAGATGAGAAGAGAAGAAAGAAGAGGAGGTTGAAAAGAAGAGACAAAAGGGATGATAAAAGAAGTGAAGAGTGAAAAAGAAAGACAATGAAAAAAGCCAAAAAGAGTCTCTATGATTGTTTAAAAGGAAGAAAGGAAGGAGTTTAAGCAGAAGGATGAGAAGTGAGTGTGACTGAGGTAGAAGTGAACAGCAGAGATGAGAGAGAGAGTCATGACTCCACAGAGGAGAAGTGCAGTGGTGCAGTCCTGTGCTCATTGGTATGCTGAACCCTCAATGACGAGAGAGAGAGAAGGATAGCATTTCTCAATATGATAGCATCAACAGTCTAAAGGCACTAGGACTAAAATAGTGATTTGGATACCCAGGAATCCCTATCCTTTTCATTTCTTTCCTTCTGTCTTTCATTCTATTTTTACAGCGTTCACCTTTTCCCTCCATCTCTCTCGGAGCCCCAGGGGTGCAGCCTGAAATAGCCTGGCTTGGAAGTTTTATGACTCCAACCTCAGAGACTCACCGCATGCCCAAACTTTACGTCACCACCTTAATCTCTCCCCCACTCACACACACAACTCAACAAAGGGAATGATGGGATGTATAAGCAGAGGTGTGAACGGCAGCTGTTGGGCTATTGGGAGCCATTAGCAGCTTTTCCACTGTCTGGCCAGTACGAGTCAAGGCTAACTACGTGCCGGGCAAGGCCAATAGCCTTGAACCTCACGCAGCAAGGCCAAAATCAAGCTACGTTTCTCCTGTCGGGCCAGTAGACCCGCAGTGCTACCCTAAAACCCGCCCTTAACACACCTCCATAGAACAACGTCACACAACCACACAATTTCACTAGCATGGGGAAGGTATAGCGGAATGAAAACTAGCTAGAGCTCAAAATGAACATGACATTTGGTCTTTATTTAAAGACTCCAGCATCGATATTAACCAATGATTTACAATAAAAAAAATATATTACAGTGACAGTAATTTATTAACGTGTCAGGAGTGCACATCGATCATGCTGAATCAAAAATAGAACACACATTCGTGCCTTCTTCCATTTATTTGTAATCACAGGAATGCACAAAACAACTCAAGGTTTTTAAGTCCAAAGGCTTAAAAATATTGATAAAATATCATGTTTACATCACATTTCTTTAGAAAGAATGAGCATTTGTATTCATTTCCACAGAACTACGCGATCTGCTTAATTAGCTCATGGACAGAAAACAGTCATTTAAAACATACGAGGATGCAGAAGTTCGGTATCAATAAAGGCACAGGGAAGAAACATGAAACCAAATAAATGCACGATTATAATCATATATGATGAGTTACTTCCAAAATGTAGCTACTTAACATTTCAACATAAAAGCCCTTTTACTTTTGTAATTTGACTGGAGATGTTTTCTTGGGAATTACAAACATTTCATGTTGATTATACAGATAAGCCAACTACAGCCAAAAAGCAGAAAAAATAGCAGCTAGCAACAATACATACATACAACTATATATATATATTTTGAGGTCGGTAAAATGTTTTTGAACATTGGTTATGCTCACCAAAGCAATATATGCTGATTTGGTACTAAAGAAATATTTTGTATTTCAATGTTGAAAACAGTTTTGTGACATTTTTGTGGGAACCATGATAACCATGAAGTCTTTATTGTGACTTTTGATCAATTTAATGGATCTTACTGAATATAAGTATAAATAAATCAGTTAAGAAGTGGTGTATTTATCTGGCAATAAAATAATAAGGATATCACTTAAGGCCAAAGTATACTTTGTCATCAGAAGAGTACGCACATACTGAATGCGCTCTGCCGGATTTTTGTGCGCGCATTTAATACTACTTTTTTCGTAGTATTTACATGGGTTGTAACTCGTGCCGAGCGATTGCTCAAAACTGCGCATGTGTCGAACGCCTGTGTATGCGTATGAGTCAAAAGAAATATACTTTGCCAGGCTGTGCGTTCGACTGTGCGCATTCGACTGTGCGCATTCGACTGTGCGCATTCGTTCGCGTACGCGTAAAAAAAACGAAGTATACTTTCAGCTTTAGGTTGACAGCAACCGGTAAATGTATACTACTGCACATACATTCACATCAAACACTAAACACCACATTAATTCATATAAATGAATCAAGCAATGTTAAACTACATTATTTAACTAAACATTTATTTTGGTACAAAAATAGATAATCACATAGGGGGTTCTGGGTCTCAGTTGCAATGCTTTATGCACATTATAACGGAATGTAAAATCAGCAATGTAACATCTCTACTTTTAGTTCTGATGCCTGCCATGCTCTTTACATATGGGGGAATGTGTGTGTGTGTGTTTGCTTGCTTAGAATTGAATCCTCTGATAAGAGCTACTGATTGCCTCTTCAGTTTCACAGTCAACATTATGTAGAAGGAGAGAGCACACGCATACACACACACATGCTAATAAGACCTACAGTAAGGTCTTCATTCCTGCCTAAAGAAACCCTCTGTGTGTGTCCACTTAATCTGTTTACATGTATGATAAGTGCTTCAACCTATCAGGCAGGCCATGAACATACAGCTTAAAAAATAATAATCACACACACCATGTAATTTCTATTGTACACCAGTACTTTAGAGTTTTATATTTTCTGAAGAAAGGGCTACTTGCCATAAAAAACGATCTACAATGGTGCTAGGGTGTTTCTATGCAGTTGCTAGGGTGATCTGAGTGTTTTCATTCTCATGGTTGGAGGTTTTAAAAACCTCTTAAATCCTATTGTAAACGCAATAGACTTCAGTCAGCGTAGATGCTATATTTCATTTTATGCTAATGAAAGTAAGGATGTAAGGGATAGACCTTCTGTACAGTCCGCTCAAAGGTTATACTGTCTTTTCCCTCCTAGAATTCTCTGTGCATTAGAAATTGTAATGATTGACACAAGGTACAGAACAGTAAAAACCCACTGAACATTGAACTTCTATCCCTCTTGTTTTTAGTTAAATATATATTAAATATAAAATTAAGCACCACTAATACTGTCTCTGTATACTGTATCTACTTCAGAAAATAAATACAACCAGATAATCTATGTCACAATCACAAATGAAATTTTTATAGATGGTTTGGAGAAACAGACAGTGTCCACATCAGGGAAGAGGCTCTGGCAACAATTACGAGTCTCCTTGCAGTGTCTCTAAGCATTCTGCATTTTTCCACAGCCTGTGTCTCCACCAGATTCACTCCAGAGCAATTATGTTTAGATGCTGGGGAGACGTAGATTGTGAGAAAACAGAAAGAGAGGGAGAAGGTGAGAGAGAAGATTGTGAGAAAAACGAGAGAGACATAACCCTTAAAAAGCAAACACATGAGCTGCATATCAAAGCAATGGATTTGTTGGAGCCTGAGGGAGGCCGCATAACACTTGGAACGTGAGAGGAAAAAGCATTTAAGAAAGCAGCTGGGAAAGTTCTTTTGTGAAGCAGTCTCTAATGGACATGCAGCGAGAAAGCTGTTTTGAGGGCAGTTCTACTATTCAAGATGAAGCACGAAGCCCATAAGCCTAAAAAAATGCAACCCAGGACCAACAGCACGGCTGGTCTTAAAACACATTTGCAATTGTACCTCTTTAAAGGGGATCTATTATGCAAAATTCACTTTTACATGGTGTTTGAATATAAATGTGTCGGCAGTGTGTATACACAACCATCCTATAATGGTAAAACCTCCTTTTTTAATCCCCATAAATCATAAGCAGTGCTTCATAATAAGCCGTTTGTAGTTTCCATGCAATGTGATGTCATATTTCACAGGCCCCGCCCACAACCAAACAGATGTTTTATTTTTTGGCAGATTATCCGAGGCACGAGCTGTAAAGTCTCTGCCCTCTTCTGGAGAGCGGGGTGGAAAGCAGCAGCTCATTTGCATTTAAAGATACATGTACAAAAACAACATGTTTTCCTTCCACTCAAAAATGGGCATCTACAACATGGTATAATATAATTAACTGTGGGGTATTTTGAGATGAAACTTCACAGACACATTCTGGGGGCACCTGAGACTTATATTACATCTTGTAAAAACTGGCATAATAGCTGCCCTTTAATGTACTACTTCCGTTGTTCTCATTTTGAAGAATGTAAAAGGTTCAGTGCTGAAGGCACATTGCCGCTGGGTGGTCATGATTATTAATGCTACCCATGATAATGTCCTACAGAAAATTGTGAAGTCAGAGTCAGAGCTTAGTGCTGGAGTGTTATGAGGTTAAAGAAAGGGTTCGCATTCCTTATGACCGATGAATTTCTATGACAATCCCAGTTGTTTGTGATTATTGGGTAAGGTTTTTTAAAAGTATAAATATTGACTAGAATTAAATAGTAAGTATAACTACAGAAGTTATATTCACTATAGAAAGAGTTATATATATATATATATATATATATATATATATATATATATATATATATGTATGTATGAGTCAAAAAATAAGATTTTTTTTTGTAGAATCCGTGTATCACATTGACTGCCTTGGTGCTAATCTTTAACATGTTGACACAGTCTAATTAAAAAATTGTTATAAAACAAATGATCCTATAGTCTGAAGCAACTGATTATAGCTGATCTCATCAGAAACAGTCAGGCTGGCAAACCCACATTAAAAGATGAACACGGCATTGTAATTATTTAATAGGTCTGTTTAACAGCTTAATTTATGGTAAGAAAATAGTAGTTAAAATATTTAGCACAGGGATTATTACCTTCAGCTAATTTATCGAATTTAAAACCAGCCTTGATTATGGTTTAAATGTATTGAAATGAATAGCAAATGATTGCTTCTATATTCTATATGATTTAATCACAAACAATTGATTGTAATGAACAGATATGATTTTTTGATTGCTGGATTCATTTGTTTCATTTACAGCCACTAGTCACACAGCCATAATTAGTAGCTTAAAGCATTCAGGCTGATTTCTATGATGATCAATATCATCCGCAAGAACGTTTTAGCAAACCGTTTAATTTTGAATCTTATATCACATGCAAAAATGTCTGATGTTTATGACAAATCAAACTTGTGAAAAACTTCTGGAAAATATGGCATATGTTCTTATTCACTAGTTTACAGGTGACTCTTGACCTTTCAAATATGGCTTATTTAAAGATTTATAATAAGGATATTTGGTAAAAAATAGGTAATATTGTGTGTGTGTATATTATATATATATATATATATATATATATATATATATATATATATATATATTAGTTAAAATGTAATTTATTCTTTTGATGGTAAAGCTGCATTTTCAGCATCATTATTCCAGTCTTAAGTGTCACATAATCCTTTAGAAATCATTCTAATATGATGATTTGCATTTATTTAATCAAGCTCCAATATTGCGGGATCTGTGACGTCACACGGACACATACATTTTCAGATGACTGTCTATAGAGTAAAGGTCCTTGCACACTAAGTCCGAAATTCTCATCCAAAATTTTCGTCTGTCATAAAAAAAATCATACTTTTTCTCTTTTTAAGAATAGAGAGGATAACAAAATCATCCTCATTGCTTGAAGACTTTTAGGATGACGAATACTGACGAAAAAATCGGACTCGACAAATAGTTATACATCATTGCACCACAGGCCCTGCCCACTGGTATTCAGTTGCTTAACGGCTAACATTTTTCTACACTGGATGTGAGCGTCACGTTGCTTCGCATTTAAAGCACATAGAACCTATTATAAATCACTGACGCTGTCCACACTGGATACAGTATACAGATGCACATTCAGTGACATACACCACACCCTTAAGCAGTGGTGTAATGTAACAAATAGGGGGTGGGGGAAAAAAATCGATACAGCATAGTATCGCAATATTTTGTGTGGGGATATTGTATCGATACAAGGACGGCAAGTATCGATATTTTCAGGAACTGAATTTCAGCTCGTATTGTGCAAAATGTTTACCGTAAGCTCTGCGCTTATAATGCGGGAAATAATAATATTGCTAATTTGAAATATTTCTTTCAGACAGTAATATCACAAACAGCGCATCACTCTTGCTCACACAAATGTGCGCAGTGAGCTGTGTGTGCAGGAAGCGCATTCTTGCATATTTCTGAATGTGGACCTCTCAGTCCATGTTTATGTGTTAGTTATGTGTTGACACACAAGTGCAAGCCAGCTGCGCACTGCAACAGAACGTTCGCTCACAATTACAATCAAAGAAGCTGTCTATATTATCCCATATCTACACTGTCAGTGCACTCGTTCGTTATACAACACAATAGACTTGCTGCGATAATCGGTGTTCAGCCTTAACATCAGTAACATCACTTGCTTACCGTGGCACCGCCACCACTGTCGTTTTGATTTTTTATTGTAGTAAAAATAATTTAGTTCAGTTAGAGAACAGACACTACAATTAAAAATTTAATGTGCAGCGTGAGCCAAACAAGAGTCACAGCACAAACTAGCAACAGGAGATTTCATTCATCACGAGAGTGAGGAGCTGAATGACAAGACGACGGTGGAAGATTTGGTTTCAACGCGGAATGTAAAAGCGCCTATTTAAGTGAGTGTGTCATTGTACTGTTTTGTTGTTGTGTTTTTCATTAAGAATAATAACAAACCCATTATTCAAGCAATTGCCACCCCCGAATTGGCACTAATTCTAAAATGAAAGTAAAATGCGTACGGCCATTCATAATTATTAATATTATTAATATGTTATTGCAATACTCATCATACCTCAATTTTTGAAAAGTCACAATAATATCATATCGTGGCTTAAGTATCGCGATAATATCGTATCGTGGGGCCTCTGGCGATTCCCACACCTAGTAACAAAGTAATAATACTTTGTTATAGTGCTTGAGTATTTTTTGGGGAGAATTTACTACTTTACTTGAGTTTTTATATTTCTTATTTTTATATTTTATATTTGTAACATTTACTAAGGTTAATAAAAGTATTGTTCCTTGTTAATTTCAACTTTTACTAATACATTTTAACATTTTAAAGTTGTCTCTTACATTAGTTAATGCACTATGAATTAACATGAATCATCAAGGTATAATTAATATATTAATATTTGTTATATTTAAAACTTACAATAAACATTTTGCCATTTTTTTAATTCAAGAAAACAAAATGGAAGAAGCAGTTAAAACTGAACACAATCTTGCTGCTCAAACTG
This sequence comes from Rhinogobio ventralis, assembly GCA_039654625.1. Classification (NCBI taxonomy): domain Eukaryota; kingdom Metazoa; phylum Chordata; class Actinopteri; order Cypriniformes; family Gobionidae; genus Rhinogobio; species Rhinogobio ventralis. The sequence continues at coordinate 18,149,001 of CM077206.1, read as the reverse complement.
TCTATAGAACAATTTTTCATATTTTTTTGCTCCTTTTGCATTTACTTGTACTTTTAATTTCAATACTTAAAGGAACACTCCACTTTTTTTTGAAAATAGGCTCATTTTCCAACTCCCCTAGAGTTAAACAGTTGAGTTTTACCATTTTCGAATTGATTCAGCCGATCTCCGGATCTGGCGGTAGAACTTTTAGCATAGCTTAGCATAGATCATTGAATCTGATTAGACTGTTAGCATCTTGCTCAAAAATGACCAAAGACTTTCAACATTTTTCCTATTTAAAACTTGACTCTTCTGTAGTTACATTGTGTACTAAGACCGACAGAAAATGAAAAGTTGCGATTTTCTAGACCGATATGGCTAGGGACTATACTCTCATTCCTGCGTAATAATCAAGGAACTTTGCTGCCGTACCATGGGTGCAGCAGGCGCAATGATATTACGCAGTGCCTGAAAATAGGCTAACTTCTGTCAACATAACCAACGTGACAACCAGCTTGCACAGGGAGCGTGCTGGGGATTATTTTCAGGCGCTGCGTAATATCATTGCGCCGCTGCACCCATGGTACGACAGCAAAGTTCCTTGATTATTACGCAGTTCCTAGCCATATCGGTCTAGAAAATCGCAACTTTTCATTTTCTGTCTGTCGAAAACGGTAAAACTCAACTGTTTAACTCTAGGGGAGTTGGAAAATGAGCCTATTTTCAAAAAAAGTGGAGTGTTCCTTTTAAGTACACTTATTAGGAAAAAAAATAATTTTCATACTTAAGTACAATAAATATCACATACTTTAAAACTTTTACTCAAGTATTCTAAACAGTGACTTTAACTTCTACCAAAGTCATTTTCTAGTAAGATATCTATATTTTTCCTGAAATATGGCTTTCGAGTACTTTATTCACCAATGCCCTTGAGTCTGTTGACAACAGGACAAATGGAAGAATGAAAGAACGTTCACTTTGATAAACAGCTTGTTTGGGTCAAGTGGATGGTTTATTTTAATGACGCCCTGGATAGTGTCGAAGGATTATATGGAATAAATGAGACACAGTGTAATGGAGAGTTTGCAAAGAAACTTTTGTTTAAAGAAGAAGCAGCCAACTGTATTGGATCTGACAGCAGCTGTGGTTATGTCTTGAGTGAACAAGTTTGGGACATGTGTCAGTATTGGATCCGTGCATTACTGTAGGTCTTAAAGTGAAAGCAAACCAATATATTCCCGCTCCTGTCTGTGTCGTTAATATTATTTAAACAACAACAACAGGGAGGTGGGGGGCAGTCCTTAAACTTACTCTTTGTATCTGTATCTTTATGTTGTATTTATTTGTCCTTTTGTCATTTGTTTATAAATTCTTATTTTATTAGGCCTACTGACTGTTCGCTTGATTTCTTAATTACTTAATAACTTTTTACTTATATAGGCAATTGCTTATTGCTGCGGTTTACTTTTTGGTTTAAGATTTTGGTCATATTTCCCACCAAGTGATCATGTTATTACAGCTAGATAGCACACCTGAATGGAATAGCCTTTTTTGGTAAGATACCAAAATAAACAAGATGATTCTATTGTCATGCATGACTACTGTGCATATAACATAAAAATACATAATGGTAAAACCTTGCAAATTTTTCACAAATGTCTGGAAATTACCACCACAAAATCAGTCATTTTGATCGCAAAAAAACACAAAAATTATTGCGAAATCCTGGTGGGACTGCCTTAAAGATGGATCATTTCAGACAGAGGGTCAGAATGAAGGTTGAAATTAGTTTTTCTGCATATACACCGATCAGATATAACATTATGACCACCTTCCTAATATTGTGTTGGTCCCCTTTTTGCTGCCAATACAGCCCTGACCCGTCGAGACATGGACTCCACTAGACCCCTGAAGGTATGCTGTGGTATCTGGCACCAAGATGTTAGCTGCAGATTCTTTAAGTCCTGTAAGTTGCGAGGTGGGGCCTCCATGAATCGGACTTGTTTGTTCAGCACATCCCACAGATGCTTGATTGGATTGAGATCTGGGGAATTTGGAGGCCAAGTCAACACCTCAAACTCGTTGTGCTCCTCAAACCATTCCTGAACCATTTTTGCTTTGTGGCAAGGCGCATTATCCTGCTGAAAGAGGCCACAGCCACCAGGGAATACCATTTCCATGAAAGGGTGTACATGGTCTGCAACAATGCTTAGGTAGGTGGTACGTGTCAAAGTAACTTCCACATGGATTTCGGTGGTGGACAGGGGTCAGCATGGGCACCCTGACTGGTCTGCGGCTATGCAGCCCCATACGCAACAAACTGCGATACACTGTGTATTCGGACGCCTTTCTATCAGAATCAGCATTAACTTCTTGAGCAATTTGAGCTACAGTAGTTCATCTGTTTGTCCGGACCACACGGGCCAGCCTTCACTCCCCACGTGCATCAATGAGCCTTGGCCGCCCATGACCCTTTCGCCGGTTCATCACTGTTCCTTCCTTGGCCACTTTTGATAGATACTGACCACTGTAGACCGGCGGGAACACCCCACAAGAGCTGCAGTTTTGGAGATGTTCTGACCCAGTCGTCTAGCCATCACAATTTGGCCCTTGTCAAACTCGCTCAAATCCTTACGCTTGCTCATTTTTCCTGCTTCTAACACATCAACTTTGAGGACAAAATGTTCACTTGCTGCCTAATATATCCCACCCACTAACAGGTGCCGTAATGAAAGAGAATGGGTGTGTCCAAAATTTTGACTGGTATATATATATATATATATATATATGTATTTTTTTTTTTTTTTTGGTGCATAAAACTTAATTAACATTATAAGTGAACCTCAAGGAACATATTAAAATGATAAAAAATCAATGTCATGTCCCATTTAAATAGACTTCATTTAAACACTATCCATTTTCATTTGCAAGACATGCAGGTCCATGTTCTGTTTCTTTAGTATGTTTGTAATATACTTTGTTTGTAATGTCCTATAATACACAAAGGTGATGCAGTGTTTATTTGGCTCATATAAAAGATGCCCTTCATCAGGTCTGCAGGTACGCTACATGCCCAGAGAGCTGCCCTCTCCCCTACTAGCGTGCTAATGAACTAACACAGCCAGGAACAAACAAACCACCCTTTTGTTTTTTTTTTCCTCCCTCTCTTTACTAGTTTCTCTATATTGGGTCGATCTTGTTCTGTGTAATTCGTCCTCTTACTAATCCTGGGCAGCTTTCTTTATTGATGAGTCAGCCCATGCTCTGTTCTACAGCGAGGCCTATAAAAGCATTTCTGCACTGGCAGAAGTCCACGCTTTGTTCCAATCACAGTAGGACCCGTCACCTGTGCGCGAGTCCACTCTTTTCCAGTCTAAGCCATATGGACACACTCCGGGAATTGTGAGCTTACTATTCTCAGCCTCTGATTCCACCACACATGCACTGGCTGGGCATCAGCACTGTGTTTACAATCTACAACTCCGTAAGAATCCGACCTTGTTGGTCATCTCTGAAGAATGAATCACGGCATCATCATGATGGCTGCACAGTTGGGCACGCAAATGTAAAGATACAGACATGTAACAGCATGTTTCACTTAAACCTAATTGCCATTTCGGAAAGATCCGGAAGGGGAGAAGACAGCATGTGCACCGGCAGACGGAGCGGCAGGCTTTCTTCTCCGAGTTAATGACAGAAATCCCGTGGAGGGGATTTAGGCGATCTGCTTTTTGTTTCCAGCCTTTAGAGCAAATAGCAATATGTCAAAAGCAGGACAGTTTTCTGAACAGCTCTGGGTTGGCTGGAAAAGAGAGCGTCATGCTGCTCAGGGCAGTATTAGATCCTGATGGATATGTTTTGGACAATCTGCTCATGTCTGCAATCATCATAGTGATGTCCTAATGAAGAAAAAGCTCATATGTCTCACCTCTAACTGCTCACTGTAGCACAACATTCATATCTGGTCACAGCCACACTGTAAAACTAATGAGTAAACATGTATTGTAAATCCCATTGCTGATCATTACATTGTCAAGTCATACATGTTTAAAGGGGTCATGAACTGAGAAATCAAAATTCCTGGAGCTTTTGACATATTACTTTTGTCTTACATATTACTTTTGTCATCTTACTATAAGAATATACCTTGTTAGTCCAAAAACAGCTTTTATTGTAACCAAGCACAGCGAACAACTCATTGTGGAATGTGCCTATCTATAGATAGGTGAAAGACCGCCTCTGCAGAAGAAAATCAATGCCTACTTCATCATTGCAACTTTGGCCCCTCCCACTGGTGTGTTAGTGAGATGACGAGGAGACAAGAGCGATACAGGATCACTGGACTAAAAATAACATTACCTTCCAAAGGATCCTAATGCTAGTAATGTGGTTATTTATTTTCAACAATGTGAATGTCTCAGTTGAACATTATTTATTTGTATTTAGTACATTTCACTGTGGATTCTTTGGTAAATCTGTCCCAATTTCAGCGCAGGCTTTGCAAACAGACTTTTATGATATGGACTCAACAGTAACAACATGTAAGTAACCGTGTTAATTCTAATGCCTGATCCATGACCAGTGATGTAATGATTCATGTACAGTCAGATGCTTTTGTCTATGTGTCAGTAAATAAAACCAGTGACTAAATGGTAAACTTCACATTGTTTCTCTTAGTAGGATGAAAATAAACAGTTATTTAAACTGTGATTAAATTATATACAGAAAGCGATCAAAGAAAGCTGCCTTTGCAATCGCTGGAGCTGTCAATCAACAACAATGGACTTGCGCCAAAACTCCCATAATAATCAACAAATCTCTTATTTACATTGCGTTTGCACTGCTAGTTATGAAAGCATTTGTTAGTGTGCAGAAATCGAGTTGCAAAGACGAGATCACTGCATTCATGCACTCAACATGTCTGTGATCGGCTACAATGCTCATCACTGCAACCTTTCATGCCATGATCTAAATATAATGTTATAGATCTAAATATAATGCTATAATCAAAAATTTTCATGATTAGTTAACTTTGAGAGCTGCAATAGTAAAAATGTGCTAAACGTTTTCAAGAGAGTTCCACATGTAATGCTGAGCTATTTCATATGTCAGCCAATCACAGCAGTGGGTGTTTACACTGAAGTCTCAGAGCAGACACGCCCCTTCAAACAAAGCGTTCAAATCAGAGGGCTAAAATCAGGGTAGGAAAAATGCCTTTTATTTGTAAATTCTGTAATATTTTTTATGTAAAAATTATACTAACATTATAAGTGCACCACAGGAAACAATAAAACAATGCAGTTTATGACCCCTTTAAAAAAACAATAAGCCAAGCAAGGCCATGAATGACATGATTTTGGTGCTATTTTGAAAGTATATCTTGCCAAGCTACTCGTTATTTAAAGTAGTAACAAAATGTATTAATGTTAACCAATTTAATGTAACTGTCAAGGTTCACAAAGTAGTTAAAGCTGAAGAGATCAATGACTGCCAGGGAGTATTCAAGAAAATCTTTTTGAATTACATTTGGAGACACATTTCAGCTTTAAACTGTTAAGCTATTATTTTGGAAAAGTATTAGCAACACTACAAGTTACTAACAAAAAGAAGCTAAATTAATCATGTATATCATATTTAATTTTTCAAAAATATCACTATTAGATGATAGGATTAGTAATCTAATCAATACCATCTCTCTAGTACAAAAACGTTTTTGAATGATGTTTTTTCTTTATGAAAGCTTAAACTTGAACAAATGCACACTAAATACAACAGAAAACCCCATATAATACAAATATTTATAGTAAAAATCGATAGTAAAAATAGATTCAGTTTACCAAAGTAAAACTGTATCCAAGTTTGATTACTATTATCTCAATGTAAATCTGCATCATTCACCATAACTATTAGAGCACAATCAGTCCATCTGGCTCAACAAATACCACTGATTGAACATATTGAACACTTCCCTTCCCCCAACAATATACTACAGTGAACACCAATCTTATTTAAAGCACCAATATTTAAAACAATTAGACCAAGAACACCACTAGCAACCATTAACCCAGCCTCCTTCCCTCTCCTTTATTCTCCTGCTTTACTCTCTTACCTTTCTCAGTTTATCTCAAAGTAACAGATCAAAGAAGTTAGAGAAGATTAAAAGCACAGTTAAAGCATTTCTCTCTGACAGCAGGCCGACAGGTACAATAGCTCCACTGAAATGCTCTCAGTCCATCACCCCTCCCCCTGTATTCTCCTGCACTAGTGATTTTGTTAACACTGCGTGACTGCTTAATGAATTTAATCAGAGAGAAAGATTGCAAAGTTCACCTTTGATGAGCGATGTGAGGTAAGAAACACTTCTTCGCTGGGAGAATTATGTGTGAGACTGTCACTGATGCATTTTCAAGACTGTTGTTGCATTAACAAGTATTGGCTGAGTTTTTGGGTTTGAATCCAAATTAAATTGCATTCTATGCTATCCCGGTTTAAAAGAATAATTCTCCCGAAAACATTAAAAATCATTATATATTCACCCTTGTGTTTTTCCAAACCTGTATGCAGTTATTTTTTTCATCAAACACATTTTCTAAAGATTAAACATTTAGATTAACTTTCATATATGTACAGTGGGGCAAAAAAGTATTTAGTCAGCCACCAATTGTGCAAGTTCTCCCACTTAGAAAGATGAGAGAGGCCTGTAGTTTTCATCATAGGTACACTTCAACTATGAGAGACAGAATGAGAAAATCACATTGTCTGATTTTTAAAGAATTTATTTGCAAATTATGGTGGAAAATAAGTATTTGGTCACCTACAAAAAAGCAAGATTTCTGGCTCTCACAGACCTGTAACTTCTTCTTTAAGAGGCTCCTCTGTCCTCCACTCGTTACCTGTATTAATGGCACCTGTTTGAACTCGTTATCAGTATAAAAGACACCTGTCCACAACCTCAAACAGTCAGACTCCAAACTCACTATGGCCAAGACCAAAGATCTGTCAAAGGACACCAGAAACAAAATTGTAGACCTGCACCAGGCTGGGAAGACTGAATCTGCAATAGGTAAGCAACTGTGGGAGCAATTATTAGAAAATGGAAGACATACAAGACCACTGATAATCTCCCTCGATCTGGGGCTCCATGCAAGATCTCACCCCGTGGGGTCAAAATGATCACAAGAACAGTGAGCAAAAATCCCAGAACCACACGGGGGGACCTAGTGAATGACCTGCAGAGAGCTGGGACCAAAGTAACAAAGGTTACCATCAGTAACACACTACGCTGCCAGGGACTCAAATCCTGCAGTGCCAGACATGTCCCCCTGCTTAAGCCAGTACATTTCCGGGCCTGTCTGAAGTTTGCTAGAGAGCATTTGGATGATCCCGAAGAGGATTGGGAGCATGTCATATGGTCAGATGAAACCAAAATAGAACTTTTTGGTAAACTCAACTTGTCGTGTTTGGAGGAAAAAGAATGCTGAGTTGCATCCAAAGAACACCATACCTACTGTGAAGCATGGGGATGGAAACATCATGCTTTGGGGCTGTTTTTCTGCAAAGGGACCAGGACGACTGATCCGTGTAAAGGAAAGAATGAATGGGGCCATGTATCGTGAGATTGAGTAAAAACCTCCTTCCATCAGCAAGGGCATTGAAGATGAAACGTGGCTGGGTCTTTCAGCATGACAATGATCTCAAACACACCGCCCGGGCAACGAAGGAGTGGCTTCGTAAGAAGCATTTCAAAGTCCTGGAGTGGCCTAGCAAGTCTCCAGATCTCAACCCCATAGAAAATCTTTGGAGGGAGTTGAAAATCTGTGTTGCCCAGCGACAGCCCCAAAACATCACTGCTCTAGAGGAGATCTGCATGGAGGAATGGGCAAACTACCAGCAACAGTGTGTAAAAACCTTGTGGAGACTTACAGAAAACGTTTGACCTCTGTCATTGCCAACAAAGGGTACATAACAAAGTATTGAGATGAACTTTTGTTATTGACCAAATACTTATTTTCCACCATAATTTGCAAATAAATTCTTTAAAAATCAGACAATGTGATTTTTTTTTTTTGTGGATTTTTTTTTTTTTTTTCTCATTCTGTCTCTCATAGTTCAAGTGTGTACCTATGATGAAAATTACAGGCCTCTCTCATCTTTTTAAGTGGGAGAACTTGCACAATTGGTGGCTGACTAAATACTTTTTTGCCCCACTGTATATGTTGCAGTGTGTATCTTCTGAGGAACAAGAAAATATGAATTATTCTGCTACAGAATACTCACCCAAAGCAGTGATGTCCAATTTACGAACAAATCTTTTTAATGAATCAGTTTATTCAGTCTGATTTGTTCATGAATGATCAGAATAATCCAGTTCTCAAATTCAACTCACTGATTACCACTGATTCAATGATCCAGTCACAGTGGTTAAGATTTTTTAGCAAATAATGGCAAAAAACTTTGGGGTCTATTCCCCCACTTCAGATTAATTAGAATATAATGCATGAATCCTATGGGCTATTTTTTTCCGATACTTTTATTGTGCTATTGCATCCCTTTTTTTTTATTGCATCCTAGGCAGTTATGGCCTAATGGTTAGAGAGTCAGACTGATAACCCGAAGGTTGTGGGTTCAATTCTCAATACTGTAGAAAAATGACTGAGGTGCCCTTAAGCAAGGCACCTAACCCCCAATCGTGTCTACGGTTTGCAATGTGTGTGTGTGTTCACTACTCACTGCTCCTAATGTGTGTGCACTAACTTGGATGGGTTAAATCTAGAGGACAAATTTTGAGTTAGGGTTACCATACTTGGCCTTCACATGTCACTCACTTTTTGAATCTTAAGAGCCCCAGCATTGACTGTCATTAAACTGAAAAATGATAGGATATTCTTCAAAGGTCACCTCTTGTGCTACATACAGTAGAAGAATAAAACTCATACAGCTTTACAACAACATGAGGGTGAATAAAAAATGACTAAATATACATTTTTGGGTAAACTATTGCTTGAACATTCAATACATTTCTCATTCACATTCACTGTCAGCACGCCTCCCCCAGGTTCAGATCAGCAAACAGCAGTTTGTTTATGGAGGAACTCCATCACCATCATGACTGTTGCTCTGGTGGAGGTGGAAGTCTGCAGTCAGCAGCAGGCAGTGACAGAGGTAGCCCCTCTCTGCCCATCATGCCCACGTGCTGCTTCAGTCTATTGATTAGTCCCAAGCTATCAGAACATCAATCATGGGCTGCTGATCGATGGCTATTTGTTGTGTTCAGACTGCCCTTGGGAACAATGGGCCTTCACATGACTCGGGAGCTCTGACCATTTAGAAACAACAACACAACCTTGTTCCAGAAGCCTGTTGCAATATCATGCCAAACATCATTAACATGTCTGTTCACAAAGGGATGGAAGAAAGACCCGGCTCGTGTTGCCCGTTATACCAGCACCATTATACATTATACAAATTTGTTTGTGATATAAACTGAATTTTAAAAGTAGTCATATTCTAAACTTCTGACATAAGCCTACTTATAATGTTAGTAAATGTCTTTAATGAAAAACACTATTTAGTATTACTTGATGCTTTTCTACACTCTCACACTAAATGCAATTGCATCATTAAAAAGTCAACAAGTAAACTGTTTACACAATCAGTTTTACTTCCACAATGTGATGTGTCAATGAGAACAAAAATGTTTGGACAGGACTTGGACAAAACAAAATAAAATAAAAGAATAAAATAAAATAATACATTAAATATTATAGCCACAATATGTAATTTTTCGCCGCTAGAGGACGCTTATTCAAAACAAAGGCGTAGCTTGATGACGCCTTGGCTTCACAGAGCTTTTATTATGCCACAGACGACCGTGTCCGCTTCTTCCGGCCATGTGTATGTGTGTGTATGCATTCGCTCTGTGGCTACGAGACACTTGTTGCACACTGCAGTGAGCTTGATATTAGGCATGGTAAAACATGGTACTCATGGTAAATCAAGAAAATGAGATTTAAACAATAAGACTAACTGTGTTGAGCTGTATAACAATGATTAGTTTTCTGTCGATGAATGTATCCAAACAGTTGCTCACCTGTCTAATAAAACACATAATATATTAAAGCGTCTTTGGTGTTTTCATGGTTTCTACTAAATAAAACTGGAAATCGAGGGTAACGCAGGTATGATATCATTGATAGGCGACGCACGGAAACAGTCCGTGTTCTGGTTAAAATTGCTTATTTCTCTGGATTTAAACATTCTTGGAAACATTTGGGATAATGTAAGTGCACAAGTCAACAAAATATATAACATGTTCTAGTGTTTTTTGGTTATTTGAATCCAAAAATCTTACATATTGTGCCTTTAAATATTTTAAGTTACATACAAATAAAAATACAAAATAATACTAAAATATATTTTAAGGCACACAAAGATCATAAAATGAATGAATAAATAAATACATTATAATTAATGTAAATAATTATTCATTCTGTATATGCTTAAATTCTGTATATATTGTGTGCTTATAATGTGCTTATAGTCCTAAAAAGCAAGTCAATCAGAGTAAAGAGAGAAGGAAAGAGCACATGTACAACATTACACAACCAGAAGGCTATTGTGTGTTAGCCAAGGTGTGTGTGTTTGACAGGTGGTGTGGATTGTGGGGGGCAAAGGTTTGGGGCAAGGTCAGGTGAGAGATAGAGATTACAGGTGGTCAGCTGTGACAGAAAAGTCAAAATGCACAGAGTGGTGCATTAACCTTGGGATCAAAGATATCACATACAAACAAGCGCAAGCTGATGTAAGCGAATCTTTGACTCATAGTAAGTAGGCACAACACGAGTACAAACACCAGTACTGATCAGTCTCTCAGATATAAAAACTGACATTTAAAATATTTTTCAGAGATATCTGCCATCACTTATAATAACTTTAAAAGGCAGACTTTTAAATATCAGCAATAAATAGTTCACAGCGCAGCTTATTTTGGCCAATAATATATGTAATCCAATCACAGTTTAAAGTTTAAGTTTAAAATCAGATGGATAAAACTATGCACTACATAAAAACCAGCCAATCAGATTAGAGCTTGCTGTTTTGATAAAGTTGCAATACTGAGCAAGTGACAGATGTTCATACTGAGAAATCAATGAATAAACAAATCAGTTAAACAACAGATATTCCCACACTTTATTGGTAAATGTGTGTGTGTGCGCGCACACGTGTGTTTATTTTGTAGCTGCTGCTTGTTTATCTACAATTTAATTGACTCTGAAGGCTAAAGATGCCTTCCAAACTGCCAGAAGGGCACACATACATAGAAAGCAGCAGTCTTAGTATCTGCATGTTCTGTATTCTTCATTAGACTTTAATGCGTCGTCTCTTAGTCTGAGACAAAACACTTTTCATGAGTGAGACTGAGCATGTATTTAAGCTCTATCTATCTATCTATCTATCTATCCATCCATCCATCCATCTATATCTATCCATCCATCCATCCATCCATCCATCTCTATCTATCTATCTTTCTATCTTTCTATCTTTCTATCTATCTATCTATGTTTAGAATGTTAAGATGTTCTAATGGTCTAATCTGAAATTGCAGGCGATTGCTGGATAGCCTAGCTTTGAGTGAGTATGCAGAAGTGCAGATGTTCAGACTTAGTATATCTACACCATAAAGTAACATATGTTCTAATCTGTCACCTTAGTAAAAGTTGTGAGTGACTCAGCACAAACGCACAGACCTTATGATACACAGCCATGAGTCAGCAGAAAGCCTCTTATGGCCATAAGCGAGCTGATGAGACAGCTGCAACGGGACAATACGAACCTACATCAAAATCATCATTCATTCCACTGTCAACATCTACAAAAAACACACATGGAAAAACATAAATCCAAAACCGCCACTTGATTTGAGCTTCATCTGCAACAGACTAGCTCTCTATGACCTTTCAAAACACAAATGAAGGCATTGCAAACATATGTATTTATGCAGACAGACTTTTAATCACATTTCAACTCTCCAGACGGGGGAATCGTTTCCTGACTGCTTTTAGATGCAGAACTAGGTCATATTTTCATGCATATGTTGCATATGAAATAATATTTTATATTTCTGACACATTTGAGAGCAATTACACCATGTCGAACATGCATCACCCAAAGCATCAGTGCTATGTGGGTATTTATTTAGGTCATTGTGTCTACACCACAGGACTTGGCAGAGTCTGATCGAACACAAATATTTTTATATCACAGAGAGTTTAACTTTTACAGTGAAATGACACGTCATTTAGCAAGCGCACATACCATACTGAAGCACAGACACCTGTTGCTAAGAGACGGGCAGATGCTCTTGTTTTCCGAAAAACTCCAGCTGCCTTCATCATAGTTTCATAGGGACTGCAGAAAGCGAGAGAGCTCTTGGCTCAGAAAGCGCTAAACCCTGCCCGCAGGCCGCTAGGACAAGTGGCTGTTTACAAATGTTCACTTTAGAAACAGCAACGCAAACTTCTCAACAAATACTAGGAACTAGTGGCCTCTTCAAATACCAATTCTATTAAGTTCCTTTGGAAAGTAATAGGGCTCTGTCAGGAGAAACCTGCCTCACAGTAAAACCGCCTCAAAACTGGTGGAGAAGCACAATTAAAGTTAATTGATTTCTTTAACTTTAAAAGAATTACTGTTTTACTGTTGGCCGATGGGAAATCTTTAATGAGGTGAACAAACATACAAGGAAATGTTAGCGGAGCTAATCAAACACTGGTACCCTTCTATAAAATGGGCTTATTAATTTTAAAAAACAAAAAAGGTTTTTACATGCTCAAAATGAGTAAAGGCAATCATTAAAGTCAACATGAAATCAATATTTATGTTCATGGTTATGTGGTGGATGATTTATCAGTGATTATGAACAAATATTTATCTTGGGGATTTTTAAAAGAACTACTAATAATTTTATCAAAATTAAATCTCTCTCCCCTGTCACCTGTAATATTAGAGACAACGTCAGCAATCACAATACAATCTATTCCCAATAGATAAAAATCAAGTAATGTCCCACTTTTTGACTCATTGAATATCCTGGTTGCATTCGTATTACATCATATTATGGAAGTAAAATGGGTTACATATTCCATGTTATGTTGGCTATAATTATGCAGAATTAGAAATGCATCAAGGTGCATTTAAATCCAATGTTTGCATACTGTTCTGTCTACTTCATCCGATTCATTTCTGCAGGCAGTACAGATGTATCCTTCACTACCTTATAACACACCGATCAGGCATAACATTATGACCCTAATATTGTGTTGGACCTCCTTTTGCTGCCCAAACAGCCCTGACCTGTCAGGGCATGGACTCCACTAGACCCCTGAAGGTGTGCTGTTGTATCTGGCACCAAGATGTTAGCAGCAGATCCTTTAAGTCCTGTAAGTTGCGAGGTGGGGCCTCCATGGATCGGACTTGTTTGTTCAGCACATCCCACAGATGCTCGATTGGATTGAGATTTGGAGGCCAAGTCAACACCTCAAACTCATTGTTGTGCTCCTTAAAACCATTCCTGAAACATTTTTGCTTTGTGAGGGCGCATTATCCTACTGAAAGAGGCCACCAGGGAATACCGTTTCCATGAAAGGGTGTACATGGTCTGCAACAATGCTTAGGTAGGTGATACGTGTCAAAGTATGGATGGCAGGACCCAAAGGTTTCCCAGCCGAATATTGTGCATCACGCTGCCTCCACCGGCTTGCCTTCTTCCCATAGTGCATCCTGGCCATGGATCCCACTGCCATGTGTTCCCCAGATAAGCAACGCACACGCACCCAGCCATCAACGTGATGTAAAAGAAAATGTGATTCATCAGACCAGGCCACTTTCATCCATTGCTCCATGGTCCAGTTCTGAAGCTCACGGTCAGCATGGACACACTGACTGGTCTGCGGCTATGCAGCCCCATACGCAACAAACTGCGATGCACTGTGTATTCTGACGCCTTTCTACCAGAACCAGCATTAACTTCTTGAGCAATTTGAGCTACAGTAGCTCGTCTGTTTGATCAGACCACACAGGCCAGCCTTCGCTCCCCACGTGCATCAATGAGCCTTGGCCGACCCATGACCCTGTCTCCGGTTCACCACTGTTGCTTCCTTGGACCACTTTTGATAGATACTGACCACTGTAGACCGGGAACACCCCACAAGAGCTGCAGTTTTGGAGATGCTCTGACCCAGTCGTTTAGCCATTACATTTTGGCCCTTGTCAAACTCACTCAAATCTTTACGCTTGACCATTTTTCCTGCTTCTAACACATCAACTTTGAGGACAAAATGTTCACTTGCTGTCACTTGCCCACTAACAGGTGCCGTGATGAAGAGATAATAGGTGTTATTCACTTCACCTGTCAGTGGTCATAATGTTATGCCTTGTCAGTGTATATCACAATCCAGTACATGCTTTTTTATAAAACTATGTATAAATCATCTGAAAAAAACAAAACATTTTTTTTTTATAGAATATTTTTTTAATGTATGATTCTGTGTACAGACATTGAAATTATATTACATTAACATTTTTTGCATTCTGTATTGTTGCATTCAATACATTTGATCAGTTCATGAACCCATAACTTTGGTGTTGCTAGCGCCAACCTCTACTGTTAATTATTTAATTAATTATGTTCTATCATAAATCATAAAGGTTGTAATGTTTCCTTCGAAGTGGGTCTAATGTAAGTTTCATTAAGAAGAACCTTCATACAAAAATCTGCTTGTTACGGCACCTTTTTATCAAGGAAGCAAATCAACTTATTTCAGGTTCAAACTGAAATATTGTTTCATGACACAGTGTCAAGAAAGTCTCCTTTATCTGTTCCTTCCATAAAGGCAATTTTCAAAAAAGAAACTCAACAGTTTTGCTCCCATTCAGGTTAAGACATTGTTATTCAAACTGCCCTACAGGCTTTGAACCCTAAATATGATACTGTCACATGATCGTTGATTGGACCAGCAATGACTTTGTCACAGACTAGATTATCAATGTGAGCTCATGTTTTCCCAGCATGCTCTAGTCTCATACACCTCTACTTATTAATCTTTAAGACAGGCATGAAAATGGAATTGCTGCAAATAACAGCAAGATTAGACATTCACAAACATGATTAATGGCTGTGGGACACTCCCAATGCTCGTGGAATATTAACGACATCATGCATGCGACAGCCACGTTTCCATTACACTGTAAGACTATCGCATGCATCAACGCCCACTAATGTTAAACAACAACACCCGTAAGACCAGCGGCCGCAGTTATCTGCTTGCTCTCTTGAGTGCCGACAAATTGATTCCAATCACTGATGACATTCTGATTAAGCTCGAAAGCATACAACTTATAATATTACCTTGTTGTCAATGGAATGAAATAAGCAGGGAATGCATTCAAGATCATGCAGGACAGCATTTAGATTTACAAACATTCAAACTTATCACAGACATGAAAACAGACAAATCTATTTCAGTCTACACCTACAGTGTACTTCTCTACCTACTGTTTCTAACAGAATAGCTGAGCTACATTGGTAAGATTACCTTTATCGTCCACATAACCACGGCCATCCTCCTTCTTAATTTCATGCTCTACATAGGGAGATTCTGGTAATGACATTTAGGAAAAAAGGTAAAAATTAACTGAATTTGACAGCATGGACATAAAAAGAATTTGCTACGTATCATATTTACACTGTTGCAATGCTTGTACAACATCATAGTCAAATTTATATATATAAAATATTTACTATTTGTACAGTTCCTGGTTGCTTTAATCCAGGGGTGTCCAAACTCGTTCCTGGAGGGCTGCTGTCATGCAGAGTTTAGCTCCAGCTTGCCTCAACACACCTGCTGGAAGTTTCTAGTATGCCTAGTAAGACCTTGATTAGCTGGTTCAGTTGTGTTTCATTGGGATTGGAGCTAAACTTTGCAGGACAGTGGCACTCCAGGAGCAGGATTGGACACCCCTGCTTTAATCAAAATCAAAATGTAATGTAAGATGCCCTTCCTCTGAAAAGATTTTCTGTTGTCGTTATAACACAAAGTAAAATCTCATTTATTTACAAACATACTCAGCGACTGATTTTGAATGATTCTGTATAAAACTTTCAAGACAAACCATGAGCTCTGAGGTTAATAATTGATGATATATGCCTCTTCTGAAATCATCAGTTAATTTTATTAAATTTTTACTACACAACTTATGAATCTTGAAAAAAATATATAATATTCATATATAAATTTAAATGTATACAATATAATAAAATTATATTGTTTTATACTTAAAACCAATGACTATAAAGCCAAATATAATTACTATAAACTGATGGTCTGTCATTTATATGACAGGGCATGAATTAGTGCCTTTATGAAGTTATACTTCATATAAGGGTAGGGTTCCTACAATTTGGGCTTCACTATCTTTGTAGGGATATTTGGACACACACATGGTTTACTATCTTTGTGGAGACTCTCCATAGACGTAATGGTTTTTATACTGTACAAACTGTATATTTCTATCCCCTTACACTAACCCTACCTCTAAACCTACCCATCACACAAGACTGCATTTTTACATTTTCCAAAAAACTCATTCTGTATGATTTATAAGCTTTTTTCCTCATGGGGACCTCGATTTATGTAGAATAATCGAGTCCCCATGAGTCAGTGTGCATTCAGGTTGAAGTCCCGACCGGGATAGAAAAACATGGACCCACACACACACGTTTTACAGGGACTCTCCATAGGTGTAATGATTTTTATACTGTATAAACTGTATATTCTATCCCCTCACTAACCCTACCCTAAACCTACCCATAACAGAAACCTTTCAGCATTATTTTAATTTTAAAAAAGTGTACTCAGGAAGTGTCCTCATAAACCATGTTTATGTTGTAATACCCATGCCATTATACACATTTGTGTCCTCATAAACCACATATACAAGAACACACACACCAAACCTCATCCATCATTCCATCCTTTTTTCTCTAAAATCTAGTAACCTACTGCACTTGATCTACAGGGATCTTTATTCTATTGGTGGTCTGTGCTCTCACACTGGTTCTTTCTGACCTAAAGCAGCCTACAGAGAAGTCCAGCAGGACCAGCGCAATGCACAGAGCTATACACTAATAAATTCACCTTCCTCTTCACTTTCTTTGATGGACTCTGCCAGAGAGAGACAACACACATACATCAGAGCACTAGGACAAGACAAAGTGTGCCTATGTAGGCCTACAATGCTGATACTATGACTGTACTATCAGTATCTACTGAATATCATATAAGTGTTAAGAAGAGCACAGAGGAAAGGACAGGTGGACATAAGTGGGGTTCATGTTTACCGAGCGTGATCTCCTCATAAACATTCTCATCTGTCAGAAAATGGAATGAGAGAGAAGAGAAGAGAAAAAAGTGAAGGTAAGGACAGGGATGAAGAGTGAAGAGTGAAGGAAATACAGATAAACAGCATTGTAAGAGCTAGAAAGAGATAAAGTGTCTTTGAACAATCAGACAGACAACAGTTTATTGTAAATGTCAGTTATACTCCTCAGACTTTATTTTGGAAATCCCTGGCTGGTGCTTCATCAAAATTTGATGTCTATGATTATGTTGATTTCCTAATGATACACTGGTACTCAGCTTTGATACTCAACTTGAGTATGGAGTACTAAGAAATAGGAATATCAAGTTGATACTAAAATTAAAAATATGTCAAAGTATATTCCAATAAATATTATGTTACCCATTTTCATGTCCTTTATGATGTGAACAAAAGTTGTTGGGTAAAAAAACAAAACACTTGGTCTTTCCCAAATGTATCAATCGCATACTGAGCTTGAGATCTGACTTCACCCTCAATCTGCCTTAAAAATGCAAGATACAATTTTTTTTTTTTTTAGTAGCAGATCTCAACCCTGTGAGGGGGATACATTTCCACCCCAATCCGTTTATCATCTGTGACCTCAAAGCAAGGCTGAAGTTAGTAAGCTCCAATGAACCTAAGACACAGTCAAAATGCATTTCACATCTGTATGAGGTACAGTGCCATCAAAACATTCCCACAAGAGCACGCTAAAGGTTATCAACCTCAAGTCACAAACAGGTTTATTCAGTCCTCAAGGTCTCGTAGACAGTTGTGCACCCAAACGTGACTTTATCGGGGAGTGAAGAGTCGACAAAGGTAAACTAAAGTGATTGGGGCACAAAAACACAACACTCTCAATGGGTCTCATTCACCAGTAATTGTATACAAGTTGCATACTTTAGTGCGCAGAAAAGATTCTCACGCAAAATCTCTGGATTATTCTAGATGAGGGAAATTGTGCAGTTATCCATATACTGTAAATGCATCTGTGCACAATTAATATTATATTAAAATATGATAAAATATTAAATTAAATATGTATTTTACTCTACCATTCAAAAGTTTGGAGACATTAAGTTTTTTTTAAAGAAATTAATACTTTTATTCAGAAAGGATGCATTGATCAGTAAAGACATTTATAATGCTACAAATGATTTCTATTTCAAATAAATGCTGTTTTTGAGCTTTCTGTTCATCAAAGTGTCCTGAAAAAATGCAGCCTTGATGAGCATTATAGACTTGATGAGCATTATAGAACTGAAAAAATCTGACCAACTGCATATAAATATTTAAACAATTTTATAATAGACAGATGTCAACCAAAGGCAACAGATAGGTTTGTTGCATTTTGCCAGATCATTGTGTTACCCCTTTTGCTGTCTGTTGGCATTGGTCTATACATGTTTTCGCTGATTGAACATGTTGAATCAGCACTTTTCGGGTCGTGGAATGTGATCTGGTGATTGTCCGTGTTGGTGGGCATCTGTCGCTGATGTGTGAACTATGAAGAACATTTTAATAAGAACCTTTTCCCATATAAAAACCTTTTGTGGAACGGTAAGGATTCATGCATGTTAAAGGGTCTTCATGAAACCATCAATGCCAATAAAAGTGTACCTAAATGTATTCATTTAAGTACAAACTTGAATAGTTAAGAAATGAGACCCGCTGTTTGCATAGATAGCTTTGCTGAGGCTGGAAATTAGATGTTGCTTTCCCAGCAGTAACTCCTATATTAATGAATGTCAGTGAGACGAGCACTGTGAACATATCAGGAGCTGGGAGCTAAAGAGAGACTGCGGGTTGCTCGCTTGGTCTCTTTGTAAGGTTACAGAGGTGCTACAAGAACAGAAAGGGCACAGGAAATGGAAACGTTTTTGACATATGGTGCCATTACGTAAGAGATGTGTCGTGTGTCCAGCATATGGTTTGTCCTGGCAGTTTCTGAGCTGGAACAAGCAGAATGCTGTCATGGTGCCACCAGATTATAACGGCACCTCCATCGCCACCAGCATGGGCGTTCTGGCACTTCACGGGCACTAATGCACCTGCTGCCCAGCACAGGAATGTGAGTCAGAATGTGTTTTCAGAGTATGTGCAGCTGTTCTGGACTAAATGATTACATACAAGATACCCATAGGACAGCAAAATTACAAATCTCTTAAACATATCAGAAGCTTCTTTAAAATGAGATTAAATGGAGAGAAAACTGAGACCTTCTCTCAAGAAAAAGACCCTAGTAATGACCCAAGACTTTCTGAGAAAATCAAAACAATGTCACAAACTGAGCTAATATTTGCTAAGATACCAAAGTCTGCAATCAAAAAACAGATCTTAATTTGATCGCAAACAATTCTCATTAACTTGATCTAAAATCTAATTATCTGAGTTATACTATCCACTTAAACTTTATAGCTTTATACTGTTACTGTATGTCAACTGTTGACAAATTTGTCACAAATTTGACAAAATTTTGAAAGGAATTTTAGGAGAAACATCTGAGACAAAACGTCTCGGTTACGACTGTAACCTTAGTTCCCCGAGTAGGGAACGAGACGCTGCGTCACCGCTTTGGGAACGCCTCTGCGTGATTGCGTCGTGAAGCACATGTGTAATCAGTCCAATGGAGAGACGGAACGTCATAGGCGGGTGACGTCATCGACCCGGAAGGTATAAAGCATACCGGCAGACAAACGCCGCTAGCTTCTGTGGTAGAGTGAAGCAAGACGCTTTTGCGGGCATGCGGGGAGTATGGCAGGGTGACGCAGCGTCTCGTTCCCTACTCGGGGAACTAAGGTTACAGTCGTAACCGAGACGTTCCCTTTCGAGGGAACTCGAGCTGCGTCACCGCTTTGGGAACGAGAATACCCACGTCCCCATAGGAGCCCCTGGAGTAATGTCAAGTTCGTAGAACCTCACGAAAGTGAGCGGCGAGGACCACCCCGCCGCGTCACAAATGTCTTGCAGGGAAGCCCCTGCTAGGAATGCCCGAGAGGCAGCCATACCCCTAGTCGAGTGTGCCCGGACAGCCAAAGGGAAAGGCTGCCCGACCACCTCATAAGCAAGTGAAATAGCCTCAACTATCCACTTGCTCATCCTCTGCTTAGAGACCGGACCCCCTCTCGAGGGTGGACCGTAACACACAAACAACTGTTCCGATTTTCTCCACAGGGCAGCTCTGTGGACATAAGCGTCTAGTGCGCGAACAGGGCAAAGCAGATTAGATCTTTCCTGGTCAGACGTCAGAAAGGGAGGTGGACAAAAGGCCATAAGTACTATGGGTCTCACAGTATTAGTGGGAACCTTAGGAACGTACCCCGGTCTGGGGTGCAGAAAAGCTTTAGCCATACCGGGAGCAAATTCCAAGCACGAGGGTGCCACAGAGAGGGCTTGTAAGTCCCCTATTCTTTTTAAGGAAGAGATAGCCAGCAGAAAGATGGTCTTTAAGGTGAGGAGTTTCTCAGAAATTTCTTCAATGGGCTCGAAGGGAGCCTGAGAAAGGCCCTGAAGGACAATAGCTAAGTCCCAGGCCGGCACCCTGGTGCGTACTGCGGGCCTCAGTCTGATAGTGCCACGGAGGAAACGAGTAACTAGGGGGTGTCGCCCGAGGGTAACACCATCGAAAGGAGAGTGGTAAGCTGCTAAGGCCGCCACGTACACCTTCAAAGTGGAGGGAGCTAACCCAGCGGAGAATTTCTCCTGCAGGAACTCCAGCACCGCGCTCGCAGGGCAGTTTACTGGATCCCACAGGCGATCTCTACACCATAAGGTGAAGAGTCTCCATTTCAATGCGTACAGTTTCCTCGTGGAGGGAGCTCTAGAGTGTAGGATGGTCTCCACAACCTCGGTTGAGAGACCGGAGCTTAGGAGCTGGGCCCCCTCAGAGGCCAAGCCCACAGATTCCACAGCTCTGGGCGTGGGTGCAGGAAGGCACCGCCCGACTGAGAGAGCAGGTCCCTCCTGCACGGAATCTCCAGGGGAGAGCCGTTGAGGAGCGACACAATGTCCGAGAACCAAACCCGGGCTGGCCAGAACGGAGCCACTAGGAGCAGATGGGCCCCGTCCCGACGAACTCTCTCTAGAACTCCCGGAAGCAGAGCGATCGGGGGGAAAGCGTACAGGGGCAGCCTCGGCCACTCCTGTACCATGGCGTCCAGTCCCAAGGGAGCTGGAGGAGTTAGAGCAAACCATAGACGACAATGAGTGTTGTCTTGAGTGGCGAACAGGTCTACTTCTGCTCTGCCAAATTCTTGCCAGAGGAGCTCCACCACCTCGGTGTGGAGTCTCCACTCCCCGGGCCTCGGCCCCTGCCTCGACAGGATGTCTGCTTCCGTATTCAGGCGCCCTGGGATGTAGATTGCCCTGATTGAGAGCAATTTCCCCAGGGCCCACAGGAGGATTTGACGAGTCAGCTTGTACAAAGGGCGAGACCTCAAACCCCCCTGGTGATTTATATAGGAGACCACCGATGTGTTGTCTGTGCGAACTAGAACATGATGGCCCCTGAGATACGGCAGGAAATGTCTCAGAGCCTGGAACACAGCAAGCATTTCCAGGCAATTTATGTGCAACGCACGATGAGCGTCCTGCCATAGGCCCTGGGCCGAGCGACCACTCATGGTCGCCCCCCAACCCGTAAGGGAGGCATCCGTGGTCAGAGTGACCCGCTGGCACGGTGCCCCCAGTAACGGGCCTTGGGCTAGAAACCGAGGGTCCTTCCACATGACTAAGGCGCGGAGGCATCGCCGCGTTACCTTGATCACGCGAAAGGGATTTCCCCTCGGGGAAAAACCCTTGGTCTTGAGCCACCACTGTAAAGGTCTCATGTACAACAGGCCACGAGGAATGACGTTGGACGCTGCTGCCATCAGGCCTAACAGTCTCTGATACTGTTTGACAGTGAGTGGCTGGTCTAGTTTCACCCCTTTCACCGCTGAGAGAATCGATCCTACGCGAGGCTCTGATAGACGGGCCTGCATCAGGATCGAATTCCAACACACACCCAGATACGTTATTCTCTGTACTGGAGAAAGAACGCTCTTCTTGAGGTTGAGCCTCAGCCCTAACCTCTTCATGTGCGCGAGAACAACATCTCGATGTTGAACCGCCAGACGTGCTGACTGAGCCAAAATCAGCCAGTCGTCGATATAATTGAGAATGCGGATCCCCTGCATACGCAAGGGGGCTAATGCCGCGTCTACACACTTGGTGAAGGTGCGGGGTGATAGGGCTAGACCGAAGGGAAGCACCCGATATTGGTACGCTTGTCCCCCAAAAGCGAACCTCAGGTACTTCCTGTGCTGCGGAAGGATGGAGATGTGGAAGTAAGCATCTTTGAGATCTATCGTGACAAACCAGTCCTCGGACCTGATCTGGGACACGATATGTTTGAGTGTAAGCATCTTGAACCTGAACTTTGCCACTGCGCGATTCAGCGAGCGCAGGTCCAAAATGGGGCGCAACCCCCCATCCTTCTTTGGCACTATAAAATAGCGACTGTAGAAACCTGACTCCCTGTCGGAGAGAGGAACCTTCTCTATGGCCCCCTTCCGTAGGAGGGTCTGGACTTCTTGAGTCATAACCAGAGCCTGCTCGGGGCCCACCAAGGTAGGTAGGACCCCCTTGAAACTGGGTGGACGACACCTGAACTGGATGGCGTACCCAGATCTTATTATCTGCAGGACCCAACGAGATATATTTGGCAGTTTTTCCCATTCTGGCAAAAAATCTACTAGGGGTACCAGTCCCTCGAGACTGGCCTCTGGTATACTGAGTGCTGGGAGCACAGCGCCCTGAAACGGATGACCGGCAGGGAACGGCTGACTCGACAGCGCCACCTCCTTGTCTGGAGGACGCGGGCCATCCTCGGATGACTCGCGAGGGCCTTCCACGCCCCGGCACTCGGGCGGGGTTAGTGGAGAGACCCTGTGAGGGTACCGGAACAGGACGGGCACCGTATGCTGAGGTGAACACCGCCTGTTCCCGAAGGGGGAAACCCTCACTGCCCTGGGCCCACTGGCGTCAGGGCCTCTTAGACGCAGCCTTTCTAGAGATAAGAACAGTCCGCAGATCTGCTCTACCCCTAGAGGGCTGCGTCTGGGGGTGTCGCCCACCGCCCCACCCTTTCTGAGGGGGAGTACGAGTGGCCACACTTTGTTTCTGTTGCGCCCGGTGTACGGAGCTCGTACTCGGTGTCTGCTGCTCCCGCACAGCAGCAGACGAGGCCTGGGGTTTTCTCGGGAGGAGCTGCTTCAGCGCCGCAGATTGTTTCTTTGCCTCCTGAAACCTGTCGGTGACAGTTGTGACAGCGTCACCGAACAGGCCGTCAGGAGACAGCGGCGCATCAAGCAGAAAGCTCTTATCTCTCTCCCGAATCTCAGTCAGATTCAGCCACAGATGCCTCTCCGTAGCCACCAGGGCTGCCATAGAACGGCCTATAGATTTGGCCGTCTCCTTGGTGGCTCGGAGAGCTAAATCTGCTGAAGATCGGAGCTCATTAACTAAGTCTGCTCCGATCTCCTGGCTGGACCCCAGGTCTCTTAGCAGGTCGGCCTGGTATGCCTGCACGATGGCCATAGTGTGCAGACACGCGGCGGCCTGACCCGCTGCCGAGTACGCCTTGCCCACCAAAGAGGATGTGGTTCTTAACGGTTTGGTGGGCAAGGTCGGAGTTTTAATGGCCGATGCCGACTGAGGAGAGAGATGGCTCGCGAGCGTCTCCTCCACCTTCGGCATCGGACCATACCCATGCTTCTTCAGCCCCTGTATGTTGCTATACACTGACGTTTGGGGGCTGAAGACACGAGAGGACATGGGCCGCTTCCACGTTCTCGACACCTCAGTGTGGAGATCCGTGAAAAACGGTAAACTCCGACGTGGAGGCTGGGCAGAGCGTGAGGGGAGAAAGCGCTCGTCCAAACGGCTCTTGGACGAGACGCTCTCTTGATTTTCTTGTGGCCAGTCAATGTTTAGTTTGGCCACCGCTCTGCACAGAACCTCCAAAAGCTCCTCACCAGCAGGGGATTGAAGTGGCGAGTCTTCAACCCCCGCGTCAACGCTGCAAATATCGATCTCATCAGAGCTTGATAAAAGCAGCGCTGAGGCTGCCCCCTGGGTGGGAGAAACCGCAGGGCGGGCTCCCGAACCCAGAGAGGCAGCACTGGATCTGCCAGGTGCGGGCAGAGAAAGGGCTGGGCCCGTCTCTAACCCCTCTGACAGATCCATTTGCGAACCCCACGACATAAGCTGCCGCTGTGCCTCAGCAACAGCGGGGCCTGTGCCGCGGGGAACGCGAACCGGGACACCCTCCTCAAAAAGTGCCCGGCGGGATCGCAGCACTCTCATAGGCAAAGCCTCACAATGCTCACAGCCGGCCCCCTCGAGAGCCGACTGAGCGTGCTGTTCACCCAAACAAACAACGCACATCAAGTGTGTATCCCCGCTCGTGATGTGACGAGAGCAGGGAGGAACACACTTTCTGTAACGCTGTTCGCTCGCCATAGTGTCTCTTTAAATGTCAGTGTGTATGCAACTTGAAATAGAACGAGAGAAGTCTGAACTCAGACACAAAACACAAATCTGACAATGACAATACACAGAGCGCTTGCTGAAAGCAACAGAAGCTAGCGGCGTTTGTCTGCCGGTATGCTTTATACCTTCCGGGTCGATGACGTCACCCGCCTATGACGTTCCGTCTCTCCATTGGACTGATTACACATGTGCTTCACGACGCAATCACGCAGAGGCGTTCCCAAAGCGGTGACGCAGCTCGAGTTCCCTCGAAAGGGAACTAACATTTAAATTTAGCATAACTAGGACCATAATAAAGTCTCATGGACTGCAAAAGAGCAATATCCATTACGAATAATAATAATAAAAACATTCAAATTCTTTCAAGCTGCATAAATATAAAACACATATTATATGCAAATATTTGTCCCATGTATCTCTCTCCCTCTCTCCCTCTCTCTCTCTCTCTCTCTCTCTCTCTCTATATATATATATATATATATATATATATTTCTGATGTCATTTTTAGAAGAAACATCTGAGACAAAGCTAATATTTAAAATGGAACATAAAAAACTGTAAAAAAGCAGCATCTGAGCAATAATAATAATGAGTAATAACGACAACAACTTCCATTCAAATTCTTATATACAGTATAACTTATACTGTATGCAAATGTCCACCTCATGTATATCTTAATGGATTTCTAATAAGGAATTTTAGAAGAAACATCTGAGACAAAGCTAATGTTTAAATAGACCTTCAATAAGTCTCAAAAACTGCAATAAAAAAGTAGCATCTGAGCAATAATAATAATAATCAAAGCTGCAAGCAGCGATGAAAGTTTCCTCGCACCCGTGCCACCATCACCTGGGGGCTTTAGGAAAATATGCATTTAAGTATATAAAAATAAGAGGACTACGTCAGTCATTTGTATTTGCCACACTTCCTGCTACCAGCTGGTGGCGCAATGACTATAACTCAATTTTGCCGTGTAGATGTCTTCAGGCCAGGGCACTTGTCAATCGTGAAGTTTGAGGCAGATTGGACATTGTATGCTTCAGTTACAACAACTTCCTGTTTCATGACAATAATACCATGCTTTAGCACTCAGATAAGTGTTGCTAGCATGTTTTAGAATGTTTCTAGCATGTTTAGTACTCAATTGCATATTTTAGTATGTTGCTAGTAGTGCATCATAGTGTTAAACACGTCACTTCCTGTTGCCAGTGGGTGGCGCTATTACTATAATTGAATATTGTCATGTAGATGTGTTCAGGCCAGGACTCTTCTCAAACATGTGAAGTCTAGGGCAGATCGGACATTGTATCCCTGAGTTACAACAACTTCCTGTTTCGTGGTGTTAATCACATGCATTAGCACTTGGCCAAGTGTTGATTTAACATGTTTCTAGCATGTTTGGTACTTCATGGCATATTTAAATGTGTTTCTGGGAGTGAATTACAGTGTAAAGCATGCCATTTCCTGTTGCCAACAGGTGGCGCTACGACTAACTGAATATTGCCATGTAGATGTCTTCAGGCCAGGACTATGCCTGTATACCTGACTTACAACAGCTTCCTGTTTCATGGCGAAACATCGAACTTTGTCAGGCCACCACGGACACGCCGTTCAACGAAACCCAAGATCTTTACAATTTAACATTGCTAAGCCCCAAAGATCAGACTGACCAAATATGATGTTGTTCTGGTAAAATATCTATGAGGAGTTTGTTAAAGTACGTCTGGAAATGGCAAAAACTGCAAAAAAATTTGCAGAGAAAATTCTAAATATCTCAATATTTTGCTCCCAGGGACTTTTTTGTAGGTATTGGGCTGGGATGTGTCTACCGAATTTCATACTTGTACGTGAAACGTAGCATGAGCGGCGCTTAATTGAAATTTTGTAGGTGGCGCTATCGAGTCATTTTGCCACACCTAATTCTGAAACCCATATCAGATGAAAATTTTCACCACTTCTGACGCGTGTGCCCAGTTTCATGAATTTTCGAGCATAGGCCCTCAAAAATGTTATTCATTTCAGAGAATAGGAAAAATAGACTGAGCAATTCCAATAATAACAGTTATAGCAACAACTTCCATTCATTCTTTCACAGACCACATGATCTGATCTTTGCC
The DNA here is from genome assembly GCA_039654625.1 of Rhinogobio ventralis. NCBI lineage: Eukaryota > Metazoa > Chordata > Actinopteri > Cypriniformes > Gobionidae > Rhinogobio > Rhinogobio ventralis. Next base: position 18,121,951 of record CM077206.1, on the reverse strand, counting down.
AGGTGCATAAACGTATAACGCTTCACTCATACTGCACACAAATATTAATCTCATTTATGTCTCTTTGTATTCCTCCAAAATAATTTTAGTAGAAACATCTGAGACAGAGTTAATATTTAAATGAAGCTCCACTAAAAGCTACACAGGAGCAATCTCAGAGCAATTACAGGATTCTCTGAGTGCATATGGAGGAAATTATAATCTATTAAAAAGCTTTAAGCATCAAATGTGACAGAAATCAGAATGAGTCTAATAGTTTTCCGTACAGATTAAAGAGGGAGGAAGGAAGGAAAGAGACTAATATTGCCGTGTATGTGTTCAGGGTGCTGGGTACAGATGTGTGAGCACAGGTGGGCATGCAGGTAGGGCAGAGTGGAAAGAAGGAATTACTGAAGGATTAAAACACCACTGTAGGGGGCTATGCATGGGACACACACACTCATACACACTGGAGGGCAGTGGGATGGATGCAGAGTTCTTTACCTTCCACTGCGTTTGAGTGGTAGTCTGGTTTGAAGCATAAATGGAGACAAGAACAGAACAACACATAAGCCATGAACCTGAGCCATGGGCACGCACACACACACACAAACCAGAGCAGCATTCATTTACACGCTCAACAGTGAATATGAGTTACATCCACATCTTTTAATAACACCACATGTACATAGCACAAATACAAGAATATTGTCTGACTTGATTCTAAGTTGAATCTCCTCCGGATCAAGATTCACTACCTTGAGCAAGTAAGCAAGTGAGCACGGCCCTTACAGCTGAGTGTCAGTGTGTGTGTGTGTGATGAGAAAGACAGTCTCCAGAGAGCAGTGTTTGACAGACAACAACCCTTCGTCTCCTTGTTCTGAGACATACCAGTGAAGATGACATGTTAGAGATGTGCATCTCGCAAAGCAGACAATGTGTAGGTGCTCTGGATTCAACTACAGTCCTGTTCATAACTCACTCAGCAGATGTAGTTCTACAGGCTATGCTAAATTACTTTCTGGCTATAGTAATGACAATATTTTACTGTATACTATAGCTGTATACTACAGATTATATATAGGCATATTAGGTTCCTCAGCCTGCATTATTTTGTATTATGTACCTATTTGTACTGTATTACAATTTACTGTCTAAGTAGTTTAAAAACATTTTTTTTTGCAAAAATATATTTTCAATATATATTTACTTATTATATTTGTAGCATTTAAGAAATAATGACTATGATTAATAATTATCTATACAATTTAATATGTATGTATTTATATTTATTTTAAAATATATATTTACATATAAATATTTATTTACACACAATCTCACTCCCACAATTGTAAATTGTAATTTTGAAATGTAAAATACAAATAAAATACATATGTACAGTAATAATAGACAGTAATAATTACAAATATATATTGTAATTATAATTTATATTTGAGGATATATTTTATATATATATATATATATATATATATATATATATATATATATATATATATATATATATATATATATATATATTTATATATATATTGATAATATATATTTAGATATTTTATATATATATATATATATATATATATATATATATATATATAAAAATAAATATAATATTTTGAGATTATTGGCCGATTACCGACAACAGGTTGGCTGATTAACGTACAGTAAGTGTTACTTTGTTTTAGTTCCTAAATAAACTGAATTGAACTAAAAAAACTCAGTGGATAATGACTGTTTTTTTTTAATATACACTTAAAATACATATACACTTTTTGAAGACTTCCTATACAATCCGATAAAGAGCCAACAAATCAACTCAAAAATCATGAGAGCCTCAAACAATGAGCCTCTGCTTCTAATTGATTTTTGCATCCCAAAGCTCACTTGGCCAAACTCCGCTTCTTTCCAGATGATTGACAGCTGTCATATGCAAAGCAATAAGCAGGGAAAGGGCACTCACCTTTGACCCTCTCTCCGCGGTTCAGCTGGATCTCTCCCTCTCCCTGCGGTGTGTATGGTTTGACCACGATGAAGGTGCGCCCTGGCACGGCGCTGTAGAGTTTCCGTTTGGGGCCCCGGGCTCCTGAGAGTGTGTGCGAGGGCCCCGCGGGAGGAGGGCTGGGGTCCCGCTGGACCGTCCCCGGGCTGTAAACAAAAACATAGGTTACCGTGGTGATGCCCGGCAACTGGTAGCCAAATCCGGTGGTCACCGACATGGTCCCTTGAGAAGGTGGCAGCGTGCGTGCGTGCGTGCGTGTGTGGGTCTCCTTCTCGATATTCCCGAACCGGCCAGGGCCGTCAGGTGCGAGCGGCTCACTCCCTCTCTTCCTATCACTCTCTCCTCCTCTGCTCCTCTCTCCTCCTTTCTTCCACCTCTCCTCTCCTCTCCTCCCTCTGAGCGCTCCCCGCCCTCCCCCTCGCTCCCGTTAACGGCTGCCTGTCGCGAACGGAGCCGAGCGCTCGGGCTGCACTCGCCGCGAGTGGGGCATGTTCACTCCCCGTGGCTCTCGCGCACACGCTCGCACACGCACACACGCTGTGACGAGGCTGCGCTGTTTCCCCGTGGCTGGGCTGGCACGCTCCCGCCCTGAACATTCTATCTGTACTCGGATGGTTGCCGACGACAACGCGCGGGCGCCAGGGGTCCGGATTGATTAGTGTGTGGGGGGGTTGAGCACGACTCACCTCACCCCCCTAAAACAGCAAAAAAAAAAAACACATACACACACATTCTCCTAGTGCTGTAATCAACAGCCCCTCCTAACCCTCTCTATCTCTCTCTCTCTCTCTCTCTCTGCCCTCCAAGTCCTCCCCTCCCCTGTCTCTCTGCCCTCCCCGTCTCCCTCTCTCTGTCAGTAAGACAGCTTCTGAATGTTAATGCAGCTGCAGGAAGAGTGGCTGTAGCCCTGTCTCTCTCATTCATCTCAAGTCGTTCGTCCATTCATTCCATGGACACACACACACACACACACCGGCGAAAACGGCAACAATTCCCATTTTCAGTCCAGTGAGGAATAAAACAAGAATTTACATGCATTACAGCAAAACACACACTCAGGAACAACGTTTAAGGGGCTTTAACAGTTTTATGTGTCCGAAGGATGTTAACGTCACCTACTGGTATTCTGCTAAAATGTTATGGGGTGAATTCACTAAGAATGAACCACACAAGCTGATTGCATTGCTTATTTGTGCTGTTTTAGCACTTGATTCACTAAAGGTGTTATGCAAATTAGGTAAATGGCACAAACATAGTGATTAATTGCATGTATACATCTGTGTGTGTGTATATATTTATATATATAAATAATGAATTGACCATTTTGTTTTGATTCTGAAAAAAGCTGATATCTTCCAGCATGAGCAAGGAAATTCTTGAACCTTTGGCTTTACTGTCAAAATCAGTCGGTCTGAACACACATTCACTCACTCACTCTCACTCTCACTCTCACTCTCTCTCTCTCTCTCTCTCTCTCTCTCTCTCTCTCTCTCTCTCTCTCTCTCTCTCTCTCTCTCACTCACTCACTCACTCACTCACTCTCTCTCTCTCTCTCTCACTCTCTCTCTCTCTCTCTCTCTCTCTCTCTCGATCCAAACATTGAGCTCAGTGACGGCTTTCCAATTACTGCAGCGGTACGAGGCTAGAGTGACTGCAGCATGTAAATGCAGAGTAACAAGAAAAAGAGAGGAATTTAAGCGCGGAGATATGATAAGGAACTGAAAGAGGAAAAGTAAGAGGTTGAAAAGAAAAGAAGGATGGGGAAGAGAAAGTAACATAGAAGAAATGATGGACAGAGGCTGTAAGAAGTGAGAGGATGGATGAGAGACAGAGAGGTATGGAGTCCTGTCGTCACGGTTTCCTCTGACTCAGTATTGATCAGTCAGAGCCGCCACAAGGCTGTAATAAACAGCACTGGAAATCATCGGCCGGCTTTGCAGTAATACCATATTTCACACACATCAATCATCATAAAACAGACTTACACAGCCTCTGACAAGTGTTCTTTTTATTTAGGACATTTGTAAGACGATAGATTTGAAGCAGTGCAGCGGAGTGCAGCGGAGCTTGAGGAACGGCAGCCCCTCTCGCGCTCTGTTTGATCTCAGGCCGATCTGACTCGCATGCATGAGGAAGTTACACACACTGTGTGAAGCCACAAAGACATATGCTGCGTTTCAAAAGTCACACCCTAGTGAGTTGCCTACCTAGACAGCCCAAGCATTCGTTTGAATGCATGTATGATGCACAAGACATTGTGTATGATAACCCTGGCAACTGCCATCATGGAAAGGTAAATTGAAAGCAACTGTCTTGATTTGCCAGGTACCAGTGTGCATTAAACATTTATTGCAAGGCATTTCAATTAGGGATGTCCCGAGCCGATCTCGAGGATCGGTATGGGGACCAATTAAGCATTTTTTTAACTGATCTGTATCGGCTAGCCTAAACCTAATCCTTTATTTTTAGCCAACTGTCACACATGTGTGGCGCAGTAGGTGGAGTTCAAGTGGGTTTGCCAACCTCCATTAAAAGAGCAAGAAGCAGCTCAAATGTGTGTGCGTGTCGCACGAGAACCAATGAGGTCTATTCTAGAGCGTCGCGCAAATGTTGGAGCGTCTGTGTTTAGCATAGGGGAGAGCGGGGCACAACCTAACGCTTTTTGACTGTCTCAGTTTGTGTAAATCCACTTGGGGTTCAGAGTATTTATTATTTCCCACATTTTCCCAATTTTTTCTTGATTTACCCCGAAAGAATGGAAGTGAAATGTGACAACATGCCCCATAGGTGGGGTACATTGTAACATATGAGGGGCACAATGTAACATGACCAAATGACAGCTTAAAATGTTATCTGATATAATCAAAAAAATATCCAAGACAAACTAAAATATTTTGTCAATAAAATACAATTATTAAGTTTTTAAAATAAAATAATGGCATTTTTTAATAATTAAAAATAAAAATTTTTTTCAACAAACACATCGCTAAACACAGCTATACAGCATAGTTAAAAACATAATAATAATGAATAATTTCTGAACATTGACTTATTTACCTTTTTCTCATGGTTTCTCAAAATAATTCATAAAAGTATAGAATATAATAGCATAGTTCTAATAGGGGCTCATTGTAACGCAGTGTTACAACGCACCCCACCTGCGCAACTGGGATTTAAACCGCGGCTCGTGTCTTCTGCTGGTTAGATCAGCATTAAAGACCTATCTCAACTGTTAAATAACAGATATAAGATTAAAATAATATCAGATTTGTCTAATTTTAAATAAACACAAAAAACAGAGATGAAAAATAAGCTTATTAAAGAAATTTACTTTTGCTATGGTTAAATAAATGTTCAGTAATATCTTCCAAAGATTTTTTAATTTTGGCACAATTTTTCCTCTAAATAATGTTGATATGGCAATGAGTAAATACACTAAGTTTCGTCATGCTGGCATGTGTGGAAAGTTTTAAACCATACGTGTTACAACTAAGTTAGGTTGTGCCCCGCACTCCCCTATTTGACATTGTAACAAATCACTCAAAAGTCATTAATTTACTGTTTATTTTTATCTGCCGTCAGAGAATCTGAGACGTAGTTGCCATAACACATTGCTATGGGTCGCGTCTTGCTTTGGACTTGACTGACAGACTGGCATTCTGACACCACAAGCTTTATGATTTCTATCCCAGGCCTTAAAGGAACACTCCACTTTTTTTGAAAATAGGCTCATTTTCCAACTCCCCTAGAGTTAAACAGTTGAGTTTTACCGTTTTCGAATCCATTCAGCCGATCTCTGGATCTGGCGGTAGAACTTTTAGCATAGCTTAGCATAGATCATTGAATCTGATTAGACCATTAGGATCTCGCTCCAAAATGACCAAAGACTTTCAATATTTTTCCTATTTAAAACTTTACTCTTCTGTAGTTACATCGTGTACTAAGACCGACAGAAAATGAAAAGTTTCGATTTTCTAGACCGGTATGGCTAGGAACTATACTGAAAATAGTCCCCAGCACGCTCCTTGTGCAAGCAGGTTGTCACGTTGGTTATGTTGACGGAAGTTAGCCTATTTTCAGGCGCTGCGTAATATCATTGCGCCTGCTGCACCCATGGTACGGCAGCAAAGTTCCTTGATTATTACGCAGGAATGAGAGTATAGTTCCTAGCCATATCGGTCTAGAAAATCGCAACTTTTCATTTTCTTTCGGTCTTAGTACACAATGTAACTACAGAAGAGTCAAGTTTTAAATAGAAAAAAAATATCGAAAGTCTTTGGTCATTTTTTAACGAGATGCAAATGGTCTAATCAGATTCAATGATCTATGCTAAGCTATGCTAAAAGTTCTACCGCCAGATCTGGAGATCGGCTGAATGGATTCGAAAATGGTAAAACTCAACTGTTTATCTCTAGGGGAGTTGGAAAATGAGCCTATTTTCAAAAAATGTGGAGTGTTCCTTTAAGGATTTTTTTCTACGGGACTGGTTTTGACCCATGTAACATTGTATTCTAATAAATAAGCCATCAACATTTTAGATACCAGTGCAATTTCACAATTCTTGCTTGATTAAAATTTAGATACCACAGCAAAAACTACTAGCCTAACTAATATAAAGTTAAAAAATTATTGAAGACAAGTTAGTCTTCAGCGATAAAATAACCAATACAAAAATCACAAGCAACAAATTCCCATAAGCACTCCTAAACCTTGTGGAAAGCCTTCCCAGAAGAGTTGAAGCTGTTATAGCTGCAAATGGTGGGCCAACTCCATATTAAACCCTATGGATTAAGAATGGGATGTCATTAAAGTTCATGTGCATGTAAAGGCAGACGTCCCAAACCCAAAACTTTTGGCAATATAGTGTATAGAGAGAGAGAGAGAGAGAGAGAGAGAGAGAGAGAGATTATCCTATTATAAAGTGTGATTTGCACGAGTTGTTCCTATCGCAACTCTGATGATAAAATGTGTGTCCCATTTGAATTCTATTGAGAATTTACCACTTTAAAAAGCTTGGAGAAAGTCAAACGTGATCTAAAACAGCCACATAAACTAAAAAAAATGCACCAACATAAATTAGAAAGCTTTTTAAAATACTCATGACCACCTTTACTAGAATGTATCACGTTCTATTGTATTTATTGTGGTAAATTTTGATCTTGTTGTAGAACTTATAATAGATTATCGTTTAAAGGAATGGATTTTTTTTTTTTTACTAAAGATTTATATTACAACTGTGGGATTCCCACAGTTGTCGCTATTGTTTCTATGTGTAGGCTGCTATTTTTCATAACAAATGCTATAGATAAAAAAAGAAAGAAAAATTTAACATTGGCCTGAGCATGAGGAGCCATCAGTGGTCTTACCTGTAATTATATCCTTATTGTAACAAATGATAGTTAAACAATAACAAGAACTATGTTACTTTTTCATAAGGCCAAGTACAAGTTAGAATCAAGAGCTTTAAATTATGGACCGTCTTGAATTATTGACTAAAAAATGTTTTTCCCCATATGTTTTGCTAATGATGACAGATATTAGGAAAAACCTAATATATATTCCATATCATATTCATATATTCCAAGAGATGACAGCAAATTAACATTAATGGGTCACACTTCAACCCAACCAATGTTCAAACCAAAATTACGCCCTTGACTTCAGAATAATCTATGATTGCTAAAATGGTTGACAAATACAGTACATTGAAATATTCCTATGATGGCCATAAATGTTTAATTCAAATGTCTGAATCAAACGCATCGAATTTGAATGCATGTTTATGATGTCTAAACAAGTTCAATTTGAACATTTAAATCGACATGTGATCGAAAATGCTTCACTTATATAAAAATACACTCACCTAAAGGATTATTAGGAACACCATACTAATACTGTGTTTGACCCCCTTTCGCCTTCAGAACTGCCTTAATTCTACGTGGCACTGATTCAACAAGGTGCTAAAAGCATTCTTTAGAAATGTTGGCCCATATTGATAGGATAGCATCTTGCAGTTGATGGAGATTTGTGGGATGCACATCCAGGGCACGAAGCTCCCGTTCCACCACATCCCAAAGATGCTCTATTGGGTTGAGATCTGGTGACTGTGGGGGCCATTTTAGTACAGTGAACTCATTGTCATGTTCAAGAAACCAATTTGAAATGATTCAAGCTTTGTGACATGGTGCATTATCCTGCTGGAAGTAGCCATCAGAGGATGGGTACATGGTGGTCATAAAGGGATGGACATGGTCAGAAACAATGCTCAGGTAGGCCGTGGCATTTAAACGATGCCCAATTGGCACTAAGGGGCCTAAAGTGTGCCAAGAAAACATCCCCCACACCATTACACCACCACCACCAGCCTGCACAGTGGTAACAAGGCATGATGGATCCATGTTCTCATTCTGTTTACGCCAAATTCTGACTCTACCATCTGAATGTCTCAACAGAAATCGAGACTCATCAGACCAAGCAACATTTTTCCAGTCTTCAACTGTCCAATTTTGGTGAGCTTATGCAAATTGTAGCCTCTTTTTCCTATTTGTAGTGGAGATGAGTGGTACCCGGTGGGGTCTTCTGCTGTTGTAGCCCATCCGCCTCAAGGTTGTGCGTGTTGTGGCTTCACAAATGCTTTGCTGCATACCTCGGTTGTAACGAGTGGTTATTTCAGTCAAAGTTGCTCTTCTATCAGCTTGAATCAGTCGGCCCATTCTCCTCTGACCTCTAGCATCAACAAGGCATTTTCGCCCACAGGACTGCCGCATACTGGATGTTTTTCCCTTTTCACACCATTCTTTGTAAACTCTAGAAATGGTTGTGTGTGAAAATCCCAGTAACTGAGCAGATTGTGAAATACTCAGACCGGCCCGTCTGGCACCAACAACCATGCCATGCTCAAAATTGCTTAAATCACCTTTCTTTCCCATTCTGACATTCAGTTTGGAGTTCAGGAGATTGTCTTGACCAGGACCACACCCCTAAATGCATTGAAGCAACTGCCATGTGATTGGTTGATTAGATAATTGCATTAATGAGAAATTGAACAGGTGTTCCTAATAATCCTTTAGGTGAGTGTATATGTACAATGACTACAATCCTAAAATGCCTAAAGTGTGTATTGATTTGAAGATGTTCGAATACTTTGACAAAATGATGCCTAAAATGTTTGGTTCAGATATGCCTGTAAATATTGAAATGTTTTGATTTGAATCTCCAGCTATGATGCCTTAAAATATTTACTGAAATATATAAATGCCTCAAAATGTTGGATTTAAATATTCAGTGCTGTCTAGGTAGGAAGCTCCCCGGGTTTTGAAACACGGCTGCATTCTGTATAACCAGAGACTAATTTTAACTACCCCAGCTAACATGTTTTTGTCTGTAGAGAAGCACTGACCTCATTTAAACTTAATGACACCCACCCTGACACACACCTTTAGGTATTAACTCACACATACAGACATGTGTAACCCCCAGAACCCCACACACTCTCACACAGAAGAACAAACCTTCAGCTGATCGACCACACTAAACCCCTCAGGCATACAGTGTCCTGTTGAAGGGTGTGACAAAGTGATATATTGGCTCTATACCTCTCCTGAGCATCCTCACGGCTGCCTCCTTGGACACCAACTATACTTCGGTAACCCTGGCAACTGCCATCATGGAGAGATAAATTGAAAGCAACTGTCTTGATTCGCCAGGTGCCAGTGTCAACAATGAATCAGAGGCTTCTTTTCCGCCGTCTCTCATAGTTCTTTCGTACTCTTTAGGTTATAACAGCCCGAGAGAAAAGACTGATGCTTGATCCAAAGTCACAGACTAAGTCCCCATGCTGTGAACAACTAATTCACAAACTCAAAGGCATCCCAAAAATACAGTGGCCTGTACGTCTTCAGATTTAAATCTCATTGAAAATATTTGGTGGAATTTGAAGAAAGCAGTGGTAACATGACAACCAAAGATTATCAGTGATCTGGAAGCTTTTTCTAGTGAGGAATGGGCCGATATTGCAGTAGAGAGGTGATAAAAGCTTCTAACACTTACAGGCTGCATTTATTGGAGGTTATAAAAAATAAAAGATTCAGCACAAAATGTGACTTTTGGGGGTTGAATAATTTTGTACATTAGATTTTTTTTCGTCAACTTTATGTTTTTAGAATCACTCAAATGTGTATGAATAAACATCTATAATAGTTTACTAATGCCTTTGTTGAATTAATTTCATAAAATGTTGTTCTCAGCAGCAAAATGTCTTGCAGGACAAAAGGGTTGAACAACTTTAAATGCAACTGTATATATACACAATATATATATATACAGACATGTGTACAGGTGAAGTGAATAACACTGATTATCTCTTCATCATGTCACCTGTTAGTGGGTGGGATATATTAGGCAGCAAGTGAACATTTTGTCCTCAATGTTGATATGTTAGAAGCAGGAAAAATGGGCAAGTGTAAGGATTTGAGCGAGTTTGACAAAGGGCCAAATTGTGATGTCTAGACGACTGGGTCAGAGCATCGCCAAAACTGCAGCTCTTGTGGGGTGTTCCCGGTCTGCAGTTGTGTTTGTGGACTATTTTGTTATTTCCTGTCTTGTCCCATGTTTTGTAGTCCTTTGTAGTTTTTCATGTCGATTAGTTTTCCCAGGTGTTTCCCATATACCACGCCCCCTTGTGATCTTGTTAAGCTAGTCTTCCTTGTGTATATATAGTGCTTGTGTTACACTTGTGTTTTGTTAGTCGTTGTGGGTGTTATGTGTGGTGTTTCCTCACGTGTAGCTACCTGTTCCTAGTGTTTCTCCATGTGTTTTATTCAAATATTCCTGCGTTTAGATCCTCTGCCCTGCCTGATCATTTAAACCTTCGTGACAGCAATGGTCAGTATCTATCAAAAGTGGTCCAAGTAAGGTACAGTGGTGAACTGAAGACAGGGTCATGGGCAGCCAAGGCTCATTGATACACGTGGGGAGCGAAGGCTGGCCCGTGTGGTCCGATCAAACAGACGAGCTACTGTAGCTCAAATTGATCAAGAAATGAATGGTGGTTCTGATAGAAAGGTGTCAGAATACACAGTGCATCGCAGTTTGTTGCATATGGGCTGCATAGCCGCAGACCAGTCAGGGTGCCCATGCTGACCCCTGTCCACTGCCGAAAGCACCAACAGTGGGCACATGAGCATCAGAACTGGACCACAGAGCAATGGAAGAAGGTGGCCTGGTCTGATGAATCACGTTTTCTTTTACATCACGTGGATGGCCAGGTGTGTATGCATCATTTACCTGGGGAACACTTGGCACCAGGATGCACTATGGGAAGAAGGCAAGCCGGTAGAGGCAGTGTGATGCTTTGGGCAATGTTCTGCTGAGAAACCTTGGGTCCTGCCATCCATGTGGATGTTACTTTGACATGTATCACCTACCTAAGCATTGTTGCAGACCATGTACACCCTTTCATGGAAACGGTATTCCCTGGTGGCTGTGGCCTCTTTTAGCAGGATAATGCGCCCTGCCACAAAACAAAAATGGTTCAGGAATGGTTTGAGGACCACAACAACGAGTTTGAGGTGTTGACTTGGCCTCCAAATTCCCCAGATCTTAATCCAATCGAGCATCTGTGGGATGTGCTGAACAAACAAGTCCGATCCATGGAGGCCCCACCTCACAACTTACAGGACTTAAAGGATCTGTTGCTAACATCTTGGTGCCAGATACCACAGCACACCTTCAGGGGTCTAGTGGAGTCCATGTCTCGACGGGTCAGGGCTGTTTTGGCAGCAAAAGGGGGACCAACACAATATTAGGTCATAATGTTATGCCTGATCGGTGTATATTTTAGTGTTATTTACATACTATCATCATATTTAATATTTAGAATTATCTATTTTATCTATATTTATATACCATTAACACCTTTCACACATACAGTCTTTACTGGTAAATTACTGTTAAGAGCTCATGTGTGACTTTCCAAAATACTGGTGAATCGGTTCTGGCAATACCAGTATGAGAAGTTGTAACGTTACCAGCAAATATAATGCTGTGTATGAACAAAGCATGAAGATTACCAGTATGAGCATGTACGAGGTCCGAATGCACTGACGTAAAAGAAGTCTGCTTTGGGCCAATATAGCTCTTATGGAGCTGGTGCAATTACTCTACGCTGTTTACTGTAAGCTCAGTTGCTTTTTAATAGTTTTTTTTCATGTAAATATGCACTAGATGGACATCTTTGACCATTGTGCTGTGTCTCACAGCTTTTTCAGCGTGTCATGCTCGAGACCCTGCCTTGATTTTCATTTATCAGCACTGCGACACTGCAGTTGGATACTATTATTCGCGTCTCATGTTTTTATGAGCAAAAACACATTCTGTGTGATAATCCCCTTACGCCTGTCTCTCAGAAGTAACATTTTTTTGTCATATTTAACAGATAAAAAAAATACAAAGAGCTTCTCCTCACACGGGCGAATGAAGACAACGGCACAGCGTTTAAAGATAATTTCTGATGACAGAATTTACTGGTATTTTGGTGCTCATGTGTGAATGGTCTTTAAACGGTAAAAAGCCAGAACGCTGTTGCTTGTGTGAACAACATATTTGTGTATTTACTGGTAAAGTCATTCTGGTAATTTCACAGGAATTTACTTGGATTACTGTGTGAAAGGGTCTTGTCCCTTTTACATCACAAAAATAGATTTAATGTGACTTAATTTTCATCTCAGCTTTGACATCAGTTTTATCGCACCGTTATCAAACTACACTTTTCTTTAAAAATGTCAGCTAAAGAAAGCTTCCATCTTCGACTGACAATAGGAATAAAGCCAAAAAGACATTATCTGGAAGAAATGACCCTTTGAAAAAAATGATGCTGAGACCAGTCCAGCCTCAATGGAGAGATTCATACACATTGTAATAACAGAATAAGGCATCAAAATCAGTCATTATCTTGCAAACGGTTATTTGCATAAGTGCACAATCGTAAAATGGTCTCTGTGGACGGACTAAGATGAAAGAATGAAATGAGTTATGTCTCATTCTCTCTCATCATCTCTTCCGTTCTTCTGCTGGAATCTCTCTCAGTCTGTCTTGCCCCTTTTAGGGGTTAATTGAGTGTAATGGAGTCGCTGTAAAGCCTCTCCTCTGGCAGAGCATAAATGTGTGTGTGTGTGTTTGTGTTTATTGGGTCATCCTATCCTCCCAGCAATTTTGGAGACGCCGCTATCATCAACAAATTACCTACTCTCCTCCCTCTCCCTTTCCATTCCTTCCCTTTATTTTTCTTTTTTATTCCTTTAGAATATTTTGCAATGAGAATGACAATTGTTCTATCAGAAGAAGACCTAGGTGAATCACACAAAACCTTGTTACATTCATATTACATTCACCACAAAAAAACATTACCATAGTATTTGTTGTATTTCTTATAATGTACACTAATTTAAAAAAATACATTTATCAAATATTCTTTTTTTTAGTCTGGGGTAAAATGTGACTTAGACATGTTTTTGTGCGATTCATCCATAAATAAATGTCACTACTACCGTATCTTTGCTTCAATGTATTCTTATTTGATTTGGTTTTAAATGCAAACTGGCTGTTAAAGCCAGGCTTAAACTGAGAATGACCATAAGTGTGGATAAGGAAGAGGCCAGGCAAAAATGAGCCAACAGGAACACAGAAGATGATATTGTACTCAGCGCCACCTCTTAAATATCCCAGCAGCCAATAGGAAATCAGCAGACACACTCCTCCAATCGCAGCTCTTCCATCTAAGGGTGAGTGTCGAGGGAGTGGCAGGTCTGGATGTCCTGAGGGTGGAATCCATCACGGAAAGCTCCAGACTGAGAGAGTGCTCTTTCAGAGTGACACCTCATTTACCTGCCTTGCACAAACAAAATGGATTCCCTTTTGCTATCAATAAATCACTCAATTCTCCTTCCCTCTCTCTATTTCCTCTCTAAACGGAGCTCATAAATCGGGAAAGTAATGAAACCGCAGAAATGAGGTAAGGTCTAAATTTTTGCCTCTTAGCTGGTGGTAAAAGAGACATGTTAATGATGAGTGATGAGCTTTCAGCAGCTTTCAGTCAAACCAGCCCACCTGAATGATTTTCGAATCATATTTTCACAGAAAAGTAAGCTTACACTTAGTTTTCACTATGCATTATTCATTAGGAGCACTGCAACAGATATTCAGCATTTTGATGAGTTATCTTTTCGTCACATGGGTGAATAAAGCTAAACCAGCAACTGAGAACAACATGGTTGTTGTCAGGTCCCAATATTCCAATTTAAACAGCCAATTCAGAGCTAAGCAAAAATGAGTTATGTGCATGACTTATAAAACATCACAAAGAACAATCTCCCAGACTGTTCATTATTTCTGAACACTCTGTCTATGACAGCCTTCATCAAGGTGCTAACTTGCTTAAAGAGAAAAGTTTTGGAATTGACAACAACATTTAAATGTGGTAATGAATCCCAAAAATTAACATTCTGTGTGTATGAATACAGGAGTCAACTGCTGGCGATTTTAAAAACGACCACTGACACAGTGTTTGGTTTCAGCTTGCTTGGCTGCAAAGCTGCATGAACAATAATATATTTTTTTAAAAGTACTCTACTCGCTGGCAAAATTGACCATTACTGTAAAAGCTGCATTATATTCACTGCAAAAAATAAAAAAATAAATTAAAAAAGTCATAGCCTACTCAGCATTTTTGCCTTTTTTCCAGTACAAACATTTAAGCATTCTTAAATCAAGATACATTTACTTTAGAAGCAAAATTACCTAAAATACAAAGGTCCAGATTTACTAAACCAGGCATATTAGCGTGAGAGCGCAATTTAAAAAAAGCATCAATGGGAGTGGAAATTTCTGTGCATGATCTACTGATGACCAGTGTTGGGAAGGTTACGTTGGAAATGTAATGGTTTACAGATTACAAGTTACCCAATGTGGATTGATGTAATTGGCAGACGTGATGCGCTGCTAATTCAAACAAGAGAGCCAATAAAAAGTATCGGTAAATGGCCTTTAAATGGCAGGAGGCATCGTGCATAAAAATAGGCAAAGCAACAAACTAATATTATTCAACATATCCATGTCATATCCTAACATGTCCTTTTTACAGAAAATATTCAGATGTAACACCTTTGTAATCATTAACATTTTTATATGTAACTGTAATTTCATTAAAAAAAAATTCTTAGTAACTGTAACTGATTACAGTTACATTTATTTTGTAATTAAATTACGTAACTCTGTTACATGTAACTAATTACTCCCCAACACTGCTGACGACACACAAATTAAAGAACACAGACGTAGCCGGATAATTTCCATAATGACCAATGCAATCTACCAAGAGCAGCGCAAATTAGCATCTGGTTTAAGACATGCTTTTTTGGGGCAGTAAATATTGGCGCAAATATTATAAAAATATTACCTGATTCATATTCATATTCAATATTATGATTCATTTAAAATACTCTCCTCCCATAAATGTTGTGTCTGAAAGGGAAATGCAAATGTAATAAGGTCAGTCGCAAAAATAACGCTGTCCATGCCTTTTTAGCAATTTAGCAAATCCAAACTGTAGTTTTTTAAAGGCAAAAGAGGGTTTGCTCTGGCGCAAAATGTTGGTAAATCTGTCTGAAAAATTTATCAAAATGAAGTTAGTTTATGCATAAAGGTGCAATATGTAGGATTTTTTGCAGTAAAATATCCAAAAATCACTAGGCCAGTGTTATATATTTTGTACAGTTGAGTACTTACAATATCCCCAAAAATTGCGATTTTAACCAAGGAACCGGGACGTGTGAGGGAGTCGCCTGTCAATGCCGTCATATCTCGCGGCACGCTGTTGTAGTTTTGTTCAAACATTATGGACCAGGGCAAGCAGTCTTTGGAACAAAATGAGAAATCAAAAGAGGACCTGTATTGACGTGGCGTTTCAAACTTAGACATGACAAAGATGCTGCTCTTGCATGTGCTTTATTAGACAGATGAGCAAATGTACATAAAACGAATCAATGTTATGTAGCGCAACACGATGAAATATTAGAATATCATCAGTATGATGTTCTAATGTTGATGTAGCTCACTGCTAGTCTCCTACAGTCAACAAACTAATAACATTATAACTTTCAACACACTCAAATGCCGTTTAGATAGTGTAGACCAAGTGAAACAGTATTGCGTTTCCTCACAATTTTAATTCGTCAAATAAACGGACCTGTCTGAAACGAGTAGTAATTCAGCACTTGCGGGTAGTTCGGTAGAATGAAATGTCCTCATTTTATTATGTCCCCCGGGACTCGTACATGTGACGCTGATATCTATCTCCTATTAGTAATCGCACCCTGCTTCATACCACAGTCATGTTAAAAAACATGAATGCATTCACTCATCCAGAAACATTATTTCCTCATAAACATTATTAGACCCATCGGTATGACGACAAGTTCCATGATTCCACGCTCATTCACTGCGTCATCAATCTACGCCTTTGTTATTATTTTAAAGAGGCTAGCGGGAAAAAATACATATTGTAGTTTTAAAACAAGAAAAAAATATCTTCCAATGGGGTAGGAAAATTAAATAGTGATATTAATACAACAAAATATTTGGGTGGTACAACATGAAAATTTTGTGAAAATGATCAAAAATACTGGTGGCAACTTTTTTTTTAAACGCTGGCCGGGAAAGAGGTAAAGGACCTGAGCCACTGCCACACAACATTTCTTGTAATTTCTTATTGCACATATTTAATATAAATATATAATTATATCCAATTCATTATTATATTATCTAATCTCATTAAAAATGACAACAACTTGATGGTTTGGGATTTATTCAGTCACACTTCTAGCTGAAGCTTTATCGGCTCTTTCTCTTTTTTATAACTTATGGATTCATGGCAAGAGCCCAATTTAACTTGGTATCATACATTGTAAACCAATAACATTCACACTTGACCTCTGACCTTTGTTTCCTCTGTGTTGTTGCCTTCTGTGCACCCAGAGACCTGTGATCTCTAAATCCACTTTGACAATGTTTAGAACAACGTGTCATGGCCTCGAATCTGACCCTGAACAGGAAGTGGGTGGCCAGTACAGACCGCACCGCTACAGCACTAATTACACACTCTCCTGGTCACCACGGTCACCTCAGGGAGTGACAGGTGGACACAGCTAGACAAAGGGCAATGACCAGAGAGAAAGAGTGGGGACTTTTATAGAAGACCGGACACCAAGGACAGACGCTTTGGCTTAATTCCTCATCACATTATGTGTATTAAACAATCACACAAAGCACACAAACACTTGTGCTGGTGGTTCAGAATATTAGCAGGCCAGGATGTCAAGAAATACTGACAGATGGACAACTAGGACAGAACACAGCAAACGCCCCTCAGGACCACACAAAGAAAGAGAGTGAGCCCTAAAGTGTTGTTCAGCAGCAGAAGTATGCCACACCTGCTGGTAAAATTAGAGTCCTGAGGTCAAAATTAGCACACAAAGCCAAACAGTATGCTGAAGGAAGTTATACAGCACAAAATAATAACTTCAGAAAGTAGTCATCATCACGTTTCTAACCTGCAAAACTGCAATATGTATTCTGTGCAATAACAAATGATTTTGAAACATGGTAAATACTATTTCAAAACCTAGTAAGCTCCCAATTTAGACAGCATTTTAAGGCATTACAGGCATGTGATGTTGCTGCCAAAATGCAAAGAGAAAAGGTATATATCATTTGTGGATAGGCAAATCCCAGAATGCATTGAGGTTTATCATCTGTACAAGATGGAGGGTTCAGAGAATCTATAAATGTACACTACCGTTCAAAAGTTTGGGGTTATTAAGATCCTTCCTTTTTCAGCAAGGAAATATAGGTAAAGGTAAAGACATTCATAGTGCTTTTTTTTTGTACTTTAATATTCTTAAAATAATCCCAAACAAATATATCCACAAAAATGTGCAGCACAACTATTTTCAATATTGATAATAATAAGAAAATTTACCAAATCAGTATATTAGAATTATTTCTGAACGATCACTCTTCACACAGCTTTGCCATCACAGGAATAAATTACATTTTAAATATATTAAAATAGAAAACTGTTATTTTAAATGTTAATAATATTTCACAATATTATCATTTTACTTTATTTATATCAAATTCAGTTTTCATAAACATAAGAGACTTCTCTCAAAAACAAAATGACAGACCCCAAACTTTTGAATGGTAAAAGAATTGATAGAAAAACAGTTCATCATGGTACTTTGAAGTATACCATAGTACTGAAATTCATGTTGAATAGCATTTACATGGTACTGCATGGTATTAATAATAATATATTATTATATTATTTCCTGCGAAATGTCTCCAGATAATTAAAAAAACCTGAATAGACAAAAAGTGGCTTTATAACTCAATATATTGTTTGGTTTATTTCAGTATCATTTCCATTTTAAAGGGTACATAACACACACAGTATCTGCCAATTTCATGTTAATCTTGAGTACCTATAGAGTAGTATTGCATCCTTCATATTTTGTGTTTGTTTTTGTGAATTGTGGGGATATTCCATAGTCGTAATGTTTTTTATACCTTACAAAGCGTATTTTCTATCCCCCTACACTACCCCTACCCCTAAACCTACCCATCACAGGAAACTGCTAATTTTTACTTTCTCAAAAAAACTCATTCTGTATGATTTATAAGCCTTTTGGGGACATGGGGTAATGTCCTCATAAGTCACCATCTCCTTGTAATACCTGTGTCGTCATACCCATGTCATTATACAAATTTGTGTCCTGATATGTCACAAAAACACACACACACACACACACACACACACACACACACACACACACACACACACACACACACACACACACACACACACACACACACACACACACACACAATACATCATTGCATTATCCCTGGATAACTTTTGATTCTCTATACGTTCGTGTTGTTTACATTATATGCACTTACGCAGCGATTGCCAACAAAACACACATTTGATTCAGTTTCACTCACCGCCTGCAGTTTCGACAAACACACTTGCAGAACTCTGTTGCTGCTCCGGAAAAACAAACCACATCCACTGTTTCCTTAACGCTGTGTTATTTGGGAAGCTGAACAAGGTTATCTTTCCCTCACAACCAAAAACACACTTCTTTAGTGACATTGTTGATTTGTGGTCTAAAAACAAAATGACAGCGCTGCCGACAGCTTCTGTAACCCAAACGAAGCTCCTTGATGGGCGCGCTCTTGCTCTCGCTCTGGTTGATGTGATCAGGAAGAAGTGCCCTTACAAGAAATTCTGCCCTTTATGACATCATACAGGGCCACTTTTTTAAACTTGTTCAAATCCTGAACATCCTGAGTGTATTTGGCAAAGAAATACTCTGTCATACGTCCAACTCAAAATTTTGGCCATGTTTAGCATGAGAATCCAACTCTTTAACAGTGTAAATAAGTCAAATACATGAAATAGCATTAGACCCTCCTTTAAGAGTATCATGTTGTTAGCTTAGCAAAATGCTAACGTCAAAGTCAATCGGAATCAATTGTGAGTCTGGTCTCTTGTGCGAGTTACACTGTTTTGTGTGGCATATACAATAGGTGTTTTTAGCACACTTCAGATGATTGTTTCAGACAGTAGAAACATTATACCTTCTCTAAAAGGCAGTGCAGTGATAAACAGCCTTTGCTGTCTCTCCAGTGTCAGATTTGTGCTGATTAACGCTACAACAACCACAAAACACCCACTACCCACCAACCCTTGGAATAATTCAAAGTATTTCTTATTTACATTAGACGCAACACTAGGAGTTTGAATTTCAAAGTAATCCATGTAAGTTTAACATTTTTTTTCATCCATTCGGAAGCGACACAATTATAAAGTGCTATGTCTCACGGTCTCTAAAAAGCTGTCAATCATCTCCCTGCAATAAATACACAATATGAGATTTAAAGCAATATTTCTGGGAAATTCAATAAGGCCTGTTGGAGTCCCAAAACACAGTAGATTCCAGCAATGTCCTGCAGCTCTGTAGGAGAGGAAAGTCTAATCTGAATATATATTAAACGTGAATAGCACGATTTAAAAGCAGGAAATGTTGATCAAGCGTGGATGTGATAGATTACAACAGTGTTAGTATTTTAGATGGAGGAGAACGAGCAGAGAAATCTGAGTGACTTCATTCAATACAGGTCTCAATGGTCATAAATAAAATTGAATATGATAACTCAAAACACTTGGCATGCATTTTAACAATAACAGCACCAAAACCACATACAAAAACACCATAAACATCTACAAAAAACCCAACTGATTTAATCGTAATATCATGATATTTCTTGAAGTGGTATTCCTATAAAATAACATGGAGCTTTTTTACATGTCCAAAAAAAGTGCATTACTGAACCATGTGATCATCACAGTGCCTTTGTAAGTGAAGATATTAGAAACAGAATTATCAATGCACACTATGTAATGGTTTGACCCCTCTTACAGGGGCCGATGTGTGACTGATATGTTGAGAGTTATAATTACATCATTGATCATTTGGCAGTGCTGTTAATGGAGGAATTAATCTACAGTCTTTTCTGCACTTTTTTGGGGGAATTGATATATGCTGGGATATTTTTCCAAACCAAACGCTGGGTTGTGACTGCTGGATACGGAAGCTGATACCCAATTTAGGTTGACAATTGTAAAAGTGATTATAAAGGTATACACTATGTAACTTTTGGCCCTCTAGCAGATAAAAAAAAAATGCATGCATTTGCAGAAGAACATTGTTTTGGTTGTGCTTCGGCTCTGCGCGACTGCGGATTAATAAACTTATCCTACTGATCATTAAACATTCACTACAAGGTTTAAGAGATATAACCAGTTTAGATGGAAAGGATCTCAAGCTGACTAGCTGAAGAGTTACTATAGCTATACCCATTAATAGACACACTCTACTATTTACTATTAACTCTGTTATACAGCTACATGGAAATGTATCTGTTCAATAAAATACCTTACTCACCTATTAAGTAATAAAAACTCCATCTTTTACAACATTTCAAGCCCTTCAGTCTTCGCCATCTCCGAAAAGCCAAGCCAATAATGATTCTAGATTTATTGAGCTCTGTCGTGTTCTCTTTTTGCAAACAGACTCTCCTCTGTTCGCTGTTTTTTTTTTTTATGAGTGATTACCCGGAGGTTCGAGATTTAACTGCTCCATGTCAAACTATCCCACTCGCTGTGACAACTAACCTATGCAACTCCCTCACCATACAGGCGTCAAAGTAGCCAGAGCAACTTTTCTCTATTTACGAGTGATGAATGTATGCAATTTCCCGCAAAAACCCTCCCGACAGGTCTAAAATACAAACACTTATAATAGGCTTACCATAGTGAATCAGGGTAAGACAAAAACACGTTTTGGAAGAAGGATTGATGGTGAGAATTGAATCATTTAAATTGTGTTAATTTTGAACAAAAAAAGTCACATAGTGTACCTTTAATTTACAACCAATTTTAAGTTAATTTTAACATTTTAATCCAGCAGTAAAACAATAGTTTTTAAACAATAGTTGAGTTAAAAACAAACAAACAGCCCAGCATGTTGGGTTATAACACATTTAAACCATAGACTGTAAAAAAAAGATGGACGACGCCCCTTCGCTGTCTTCCATTGTAGAAAAGTGAAGCCGCCAATGTCCAAATATGGTGCTGACAGGAAGCAGAGCTGCAATATCAAAACCCCGCCCACACTCCCGCAGTATCTCTTAGTGCAGTTTACTGCAGAACAACTCATGTCGGTGTGAAATAAACAGTAAAACAGTTAGCTAAAGCTCAAATTTCCTCCCGAAAATCCTCAAAAAAGTCAGTTGGTGCCTCAGTGACAACTTCAATCACAACTTCAAACTGTCAATCACAGCTGTCAATCATGACGTCACACCCCAATTTTTATAGCATCAAATAACTAACTAAAACCAAACTTATTTAAAAAAAAACAAAAAAACAACAACACTTGACCTTGCATCAGTGTGATAAAAACTACCTAGAATGACAGAAATTATCTTTGGAAAAAAATTATTTGAAGTGTAATTTGATTGTTTAGTTTGTCTCGCGTCCCATTAGAATAAATGGGACGGGGGTTATGAGCTATACTGGGACCAACCACCTGGGGGCGATTGAGACACTTTGGCTTCACTTTTCATGACGTGTGCGGCACACTTTAAAATTCGCCTATTTTTGGGTTATCAAATTGGGTTGATATTAACCTAGCATTTTTACTGATACTATTAATACTGGATTGTATAATAAAATTAACCAAAATATTTAATAAACGAACACCCAATTGATGTGCGATTTTAACAAATGAGAAATCTGCAGAGCTTTGGACGGAGATCCGTAGGTGCAAATCAGGACCTGTGGATGTGCGCTGCTTACCTGAGGCGTCCGCGGCTGTGGGAGTGCATGAGGGGCGTGTGTCGGCGTACTGCGTGCGTGCCGGTCTCCTCGCTGACGCGCTGGAGGGAGGGCGAGCGGGAGTGTGAGGAGAGTGAGCTGCCTGTGCTCTGCAGGCTGCCATCGGCCGCCGCGTCGATCCCAGGGTGTGCCAAAGGGGGCAGGCTCCTCAAAGACGGCACGGGGGAGTGGACGGGGCCGGTGTCAGCCACGTTGTTCAGATTGTTGTCAGAGGCGGAACGAGGCAGCGAGCGTGATGATGTCAGAGTGTCGCCTCCAGTCACGCGCCGGCGATTTGTGTAGGAAGGCGTTTCCCTGAAAGGCACTGGAAAACAGTAAAAGCAGGTGTCATCAAAAGGGCACATTGAACAAGAGGGGGCCGTACCTGACAAAGTGTCAGGTGCAATTAGCATAATTTGTAAATGAAGGGTACAGAAACCTCATCAGGCATTCAAAGAGGTAAACAAAAGCTGTACTCAAATTACAAAGCACCTCATCTATAATTTATAACCAAAACACACTTTCTCCTGACCGCTAGTACAGGGGTCGTTTGCTTGGGATGTTTTTTGAGTAAAGAACTGAATATTACACAACAAACTGTCTTGTTTTTCAATAACCAAGATATGAGGCTATTTTTTTCCCAGTGAGGGAAGCAATTTATAAAGATCATCACTACAACACTAGATGGCAATCTCTCACCTCTTCTAGATGCAGGTAAAACTCTGTACTGTTGCTGTTTCAAAGCTAATATATAGTTTAAAATGCACGGTACCATGTATATCAGGGTCAAAAGAGTTCATATGGCTCAATGACAGCCAAGTTTAATGATAGAATGAGAGAGAGAGAAAGAGACAAGCAGGATAAAAGAGTGCACTGCGCTGTCATCCTGACATATGGTTTGCTGCCAGTCTCATAGCTGATTCTTTCTAATCTCTAATGTAAATTAAGTATTGATCACATTCACCTGTCACCTGATCAGATATGAACAGCTCTCTGCCAATCAGAGCAGGGCGTGAGACAAGAACACACAGCTCAATACATCCTATAACAGTGGACATGTGTGGTGATGTATTTCATGATGGATGGATGGATTCTGTCTAACATTAATATATATTTACAGTTACAGGTTTTTCTAATCTAAATTTTTTGCATCTTAAAGGGATAGTTCACCCAAAAAAGAAAATTCTGTCATTAATTACTCACCCTCATGTTGTTCCAAACCCGAAAGACTTTCGTTCATTCTCGGAACACAAATTAAGATCTTTTTGAGGAAATCTGAGAGCTTTCCCTCCATAGACAGCTACGCAACTACCACTTTAATGCTTTAAAAAAGATCATAAAGAGATCACAAAACTAATCCCTATGAATTAAGTGGTTCAGTCCAAATTTTCTGAAGAGACATGATCACTTTATATGATAAACAGATTACATTTAGTCTTTTATTTACACATAAACATTCATCAACTTACACATCAGTTGTGGTAAACGAAAGCTCAAGCATGTTCGCTTTACACGGGTGTGTTACGCATCACGTTTGAGCTGCCACAAGAACCAATGAGGTTTGTTCTCACATGTCAAGCAGGTTGGGTTGAGCTTCTGTTTATGTTCACTGAATAAATGCCTAAATTAAATCTGTTCATCAAATAAAGCGATCGAGTCTCTGGACTAAACCGTTCAATTAGGGATGCTAACAATTATTCGACAATCAATTAATTGTCAATAATAATTTAATCAATAAAACGCATTGATCGTCGATTAAGCAGGGTCATGCACGTGCTGCTCAACCACCAAACACATGAAGCAGACATAAGGGAGCCGAGCGTGCCGTCCCGGAGTTATGTTTGGGACCATTTTAAAAGGCTAGAGTTACACCTTCATGATTATAAGAATGCGTGTGCATTTGCAGCCTTTTGTTTTGTGCAAATGTAAGTTGTAATATTGTGTTTATTTTGTGTAGGCCTATATACAACTGATTTATCTCATATAGGTTGCATTTGGTTAAGAATTAACGCGGTATAAAGCGTTGATCATTTTCAGCGACGTTGGTGACACATTGTATAAGTAGTTATATTTGACTATAAAATAAGTAATTTAATAAATGATCAATCACATCGACTCATTTTACAATTATACTAGTCCTTTATTTAGACTAAAAACCCTTCTCATTCATTTGGTGAGGAACATGGTGTTTTGAGCAGCATTTGCACACCCTGTCATGCTGTTGGCTATAAGCCACTGCTGTAGACGCATATTGCGGTATTAAGGCTAACGATTATTTGATTGTTAATTTAAATGACGATCAATCATGGGAATTTGTGTAAATACCTAATTCATATGGATTCGTTTTACGATCTCTTTATGAACTTTTTGAAGCGTCAAAGTGGTATTTGCGTAGATGTCTATGGAGGGACAGAAATCTTTCAGATTTCATCAAAAAGATCTTCATTTGTGTTCCGAAGATGAACAAAAGTCTTGGTTTGGAATGACATGAAGGTGGGCCATAAATGACAGAATTCTCATTTTTGGGTGAACTAACCTTTTAGGTAAATGTATCTTGTTAAAGGATGTTTAATTAAACTTACTGGTAAAAAACACAAAAATACTAATTAAGTGAAGATCAAATTAAGATCAAATCGGTTCACTTTTTATTGCATTTTATAATAATAAATTGTACTAAATTAGTCAAACTGACAGTACTAATAATTATCATATATATTACTATTTGTATATTCAGATCACTCCTCCTTCAATAGTTTCACCCTGAGAAATTTTAAGACAGGCCACTTTAGTTGGGCTGCTTATTTGAGTAGGGTAAATACTGCACTCTGTAGCCAAGCTGTCCGCTTGTTTAAATCTTCTACTCTTCTGCCCATCCATTTAGAGTGAAAAGGCCAATTGTCCAACCCACTCAGGACACAGGCTCACTCTCTCTTCTCCTCTCTCTCCGTAACTGAATGGGAAGGAAATAAGAGAAAGAAAAAACTGACACATTCTGAGAGGCTTCAGCATTAGTGACGAAATACCAGCACCTGTCCCATAAACGGTGTGCTTTAAGGCTGCTTCTGTGTGTATGTGAGAGTGTACGTCCCATCCTTCATCGAGGTCACACACCGTTCTGATGAGATATTGGAGCCTGCGGCTACACTCCCATTGGCTCAAATCAAACTCCCAACACCTGCTGAGCCTCAGGGATTAACCCCGGTCCGTCGC
The DNA here is from genome assembly GCA_039654625.1 of Rhinogobio ventralis. Lineage (NCBI taxonomy): Eukaryota > Metazoa > Chordata > Actinopteri > Cypriniformes > Gobionidae > Rhinogobio > Rhinogobio ventralis. The sequence continues at coordinate 18,096,248 of CM077206.1, read as the reverse complement.
CATGACAATGGTACTCCACACTAATAGGTACGATCCATTACAGCGGCCCGACAACTGGCTGCCTGCTATTCCCCGCCAGAACTAGCGCGTGGAATGAGCTAGCCTTGCCGTCGATGCTGCCGATTAGAGTGATGACTCTCATTCACACAAACGCCGCGGACTCACAAACGCACACAGAAACACAAGGGACCACTCTCATTTTCATGTTTGCCGGATGTGGCGCTTTGTTGTGTTTGTAGGGATTCATTAACACGAGGGATCGTTTGCGCTTGCTCAGATTCGACAGCAGCTAATGATGGTGGAGGTATACGAGACACTTACCAACATCTGATGCTTTGTGAGTCTTTATAATTTCTGCCAGGTCAAAGTTCCCAGCTATAATAGCCACCTATAGAAAGAAAGAAAAATGGGTTATTTCCCTGCCGCAAATCCCCAGGCAAACAAAAAGCCTCAGTTACTGTTTTACAACACTGCTTGCAATTCATAACAGGGTAGCCTGTTTATGTTACCCAAAAATCTAAGTCAGCAAGCGATAAAGTACAGCCAGTTTTCAGTATCACAAAATAATTCTGACAAGCTGTACTTGTCTACATACCAAAATAAATAAATAAATAAATGGACTTAAAATATTGATTATAAAGCTGTAATGATTTGTAATGTGAAGTGATAAAAGCTATGCAAAATGTACCCAGTACTAGGGCTGGGCTGACAATATCAATTAATATAAATTGATCTTCATTTTGATAAACTGAAAACAAATCTTAAACCCTGATATCAATATTTTAGTCTATACTGTTTTCTGTGCTAAACATCCGACAATGATAGCTTTGTGCATTGTTATATCTCATATGAAACTTTCAATTTCTGTCGGTTTTATCACGGAATTCAAACAATAAATACAGTTTTGAAGCTCTTTAATGACAGATCACTGTAAACGCCTCAGTTCAAGCGGCAGTGCAAAGCGCACGTGAACCTATCATCTATTCCTCTGTACTGCTAGTTATAGCACAAAATAAACATGAATGAACAGCAGAATGTGTTGAAAATTACCGAAATGTATAATTTAGCATGTAATCGCTCAATCAACCCTGTTTCAACCGTGCAAAGATGTCAGTAAAGTAGCTTGTAGTCTATGTGCGTTTACATACACCCTCATTATGCGATTATAATTGGATTTTGGCACTATTGAGATTAAACTTTACCTCATGTAAACGCAATACTTCGATCAAACTAATGAGATTAAGCTCATAATCATAGTAACCATAATCGCATTAAACTATGTGGCGTACGGCAATTTTAATAGCAAAAAATAGGCATGTAAACACCATAATCGCATTATTAAAGCTCTGACCAAAGTGCGCATGTGCTCTGTTCTACACGGATGCCGTGTGTTGTTCACACAACTTCATGAACTCTGAGACATTAGTTTTAACCTTTAATATTACAGTAAATGTACCAACTGACAGGGTTCCTTAATTTACAGCATTTGTTTAAGAGACTGTTTTCCTCTAAGAAAATTTGACACATAGGCATACTGTACCTCATACAGTATATACACTACTGTGCAAAAGTCTTATGATGATGATACACGGTGCAACTTTTTGAGCAATGTTGCTGGGCAATGTTGCCGTCAACAGGCAACCAGGTGAGACACAGGGCCCATGACTGATCTAAAGTATCCAGATAGAAATTTGTTGCCCGTTCTCAATGGTAAAGTGCCCAAGCAACTAGGGGTTGCACCGACTAGTCGACTAATCAAGAGAGCCTGCGTGTCAGGAAATGGCTTATCTTGTTGCGCCCTCTATAGGCCAGCAACTAGTCGACGTCAAGCTTAAAGCGTCATGGCAGAGCATTAAAGTCGACTAGTTGCTGGCCTATAGAGGGTGCAACAGGATAAGCCATTTCCTGACACGCAGGCTCTGTTTCCAACAGTTAAAAATGACAAATAAATACGTACTCAGAGAGCTCTCCACAAGACATGTTTGATTATACCATCTGGATGCTCAAAATTGATCGGGAGAATGCACGCTTATTGTACGTGTAAGTTAATCACCGTTCTAAACTAATGTGCGCTGCATTGTAACGCACACACATAGCTCACACATCATGCGGAGATCTCGCCAGCAGACTCAGCTCGACTTTTATCACATAAATGTCGACTTTAAAAAATCGGAAGTCGTTTAACAGCCAATATGCTCCACACAGAGATCTGATCTCACCATCATCGAGTGTCTGGGATTACATGACAGCCCTGTGGTTCTGGTCCTGCGTCTGCTGAGGCAGCGTGCCGACACAGATCATGGGGCTCGCAGACGGGCGTGTCAGCGGGACTCAAGACTGCCGAGGCATCTTCTCAGTCCTCGTCTGACAGTTCAGATGTTCCCCCTCCCCGCCTGGAAGCCCGCACTGCGGCTTCTTCCCCCGGGGCGGAGAACCTGATGCTTGATCTCTCTGATTCTGAGGAATTAGATGAGCTCGGCATCGAGGCGGGCACAACTGTCTCCCGCACGTATTGAGTCCATACGGGCGATGGTCTCCAGAGTAAAGTTAGGCCGCAGCCTCACTGTGAAGCAGTTTCAGAGACTGCTGGGGCTCATGGCAGCAGCGTCCAACGTAATGCTTTTTGGCCTGCTACACATGAGACCCCTACAGTGGTGACTGAAAACCAAGGGTTTTTCCTCAAGTTTTTCCAACCCACTGGGGTTGGATGCCATGGTGCAGACGTGGCCGAGGCTGCGTCTGTACGCATTTCCTCCGACTGCTCTGCTCCAGGGAGTCTTGGAGCAGGTCCGCGGGAAGGGATCAGCCTACTTCTATTAGCACCCTATTGGCCGACCTGAGTATGGTTTTCAGGCATCGTAGCACTGCTGGCAGGTCCTCCATGCTGTCCCAGGCAGGGGGTACAATATTTCACCCCCGGCCGGAGATATGGAAGCTCTGGGTCTGGCCCCTGAGGGGGCCCGGTACCTAGAGGCTGGCCTGTCGGCAGGTGTAGTCGAGACCTTACTCAGCTCCAGGGCTCCTTCCACAAGGAGATTGTACAGCCTGAAGTGGAATGCGTTTTCCACTTGGTGTAAAGAGCGTGGGGCTCGGAGGATGAGGCCTGCGACTCACTCCAGAGTCCCAACCTGGGATCTGCCAGTGGTTCTCGAAGGGTTGCCTGCGGCTCCCTTCGAACCGCTCGAGTCAGCTGAGGCAAAGAACCTGACCCTTAAGGTGGCCTTTCTCCTTGCTATCACTTCTCTGAGGAGAGTGGGGGACCTCCAGGCCTTGGCAATTACGCCGACTTGCCTGGAGTTTGCCCCTGGCGGAGTTAAGGCCATCTTACATCCAAGGCCATGCTATGTGCCCAAGGTGCCATCGAGTGTGGCACAGTCAGTGGTTCTTCAGGCCCTCCATCCTCCACCTCACGTGATGGCGGAAGAAGGGAGACTTAACCTGCTCTGCCCAAGTCAGACCAGTTGCTGGTGTGCTTTGGCTCACCCATGAAAGGGCTGCCTTCGTCAAAACAGACAATCAGTAACTGGATTTGCCTTCACCGATGGCCGTGAGGGTTCATTCCACCAGAGGCATGGTGTCCTCGGTGGCCCTCCTTTCTGGAGTTCTGCTTCGTGAGATCTGCGAGGCGGCCGGGTGGGACACCCCGCACACCTTCATCAGATTCTATAGTCTGCAACTCCCTGCGACCCCTGGCGCTAGGGTGCTCGCGTCCTAAGTGTGCCTGGTCTCCAGCTTCACACTAGGGCAGGCGTGAGCCTTGGTGTGGCATAGTGGGTACTCGTTCCCCAAAGTGTTGTTCCGACGCAGTGCGAGTTCCCTCGAAACAGAACGTCTCGGGTTACGACTATAACCCTTGTTCCCTGAGAAAGGGAATGAGACACTGCGTCTCGCCGCCACACTATGTCACGCCTGGAGCGCCTGCTTCATCGCGAAGCTGTGTGTACTATGTGCCGGCGTCCCTTTGTAGCTTCTGTGTATGCCGTCACTTACTACGTCTTGACACAACACCAATCAGGATTGAAATAGTTTCATTCATACTTCAGATGCGCTACGCTAAGGGAGCGTCCCCAAAGTGTCGTTCCGACGCAGTGTCTCGTTCCCTTTCTCGTTCCCAGTCGTAGCCCGAGACGTTTTTCAGGTAGCTTTGCTGGTAGGTTTCTTTAAGCGTCTTGGACATTGTCAGAGTTCTTCTGGATTTTTGTCTGTCTCAGTTTTTTCTGTTTCGTCATGAAATCCCAGACAGACTCGACGATGGTGATCAGATCTCTGTGTGGATCATACTGACTGTTGTCGGACTCCTTGTGCATACAAAATTCTTACCGGATTATTACAATTAATGGCAAAATGAATGTTTGGAAATGTAAACTGATATTTCCTACTGACACACTATGGCAAAAGATATAAATAACTGGCTTATAACCATTTTTTGGGGTGAAAATACTAACATGCCTAGGACTTTTGCACAGTACTATATATCGCATCAAGAGCTTGTGAATCTGAATCAAAAAGATTTGTGAAATCTGTGTCAATACACAGCCCTACAAAGTACCCTAGTATATTATCATCATATTTACATGATACACCATTGCACCATGGTACTGTACTTTTCTGTAGGCTAAGTGTACTGTAAGCAAGCAGGTATCATGGCACAAAGGACAGACAAAAAACTGATTCTAATATGATACATGAATGATCTACAAGTCTCTCTCTCTGTTTTATGAAGATGAGGGCTAATTAACTTTTCCACACTAAAAGCTGAATCAAAGCAGCTGTCTAATGGTTTCTGTGTTGGTTTATGCAGCCGCACCAAGTCGGGTTCCCCCTCCCAATTTACTAACAAATTAACTTTGATCTGAGCAGAAAACATCAGTTGTACTGTGAGTTCAAGCACTGAGCAACATGGAAGATGCGAGACAAACACTAATAACATGTTGAAATGAAGCAACATATTGTACTTGTTGGCTCAAAAGGTGAAGCGATTGATATGTGATGTTAACATGCTGCTTCACATTGACCCAACAAATGCCAAAAGTATAATAGACTGATCAAGCAAATCATGTATATATTTTTTCAAAATCATTTAAAGATCTTACCGATCACAAACTTTTGAATGGTATACAGATTTTGGACACTAGCATGATGGTAATACCATAGTAAACCAACAAAAAAGTACTATGGTTTCTTATCAAATATCATTGATCCTTTGACAGCCATACCATTTTTTGAAATGGTCTATAATCTTGGAATACCATATGCATATATTCAGGGCTTGGCATTAACTTTTGTGCTCATCAGCCATTGTGGCTAGTGGTTTTCCAAAGTTGCTAGTCACTCAGTATTTTCACTGGCCACAATTTTGACATCAATACCATGGGGAAAAACTGCCATATAGATATTTTTTAATGTTATCTCATAATTTGGCAGCAGGTATATTAGGCTGCTGTCACTTTAAATGGATAGTATAGTATAGATATTGTGTACATTTGACCTCACTAACCAGAAGTGATCGCGCGCTCAATGCTGTTGTACATAGATCGCATTCGAGGTAAAAAAAATGATATAAATACTATTCGGCTTCTCGCACAAACCGATCGTTTCGTGTCTTAAGACATAAATGTGTCGTGACGAGCTGCAGGGTTTAATATGGATAATATGGAAACGTGTATGTTTTTTTTACTCTCATAGCTTTCATACTCTAAAATGTTCCCATTGACAAGCATTATACGACTGGCAGACTGCAACGGTTGGAGTTAAAAATCTTAATTTGTGTTCTACTGAAGAAACAAAGACATCTACATCTTGAATGCCCTGGGGGTAAGCAGATAAACATCAAATTTTCAATTTTGGGTGAACTATCCCTTTAAGACCTGAAGGACGGATCCATTATACTGTTACACATGCATTTTCTTTCTCAACTGTTTACATTCACTTAAAACATAAATGACTGTTTACGTGAATACTCGCCAAGACCGGCATTTTGATATTATTTTGTGTGTATTCGATTGTTTAGGCGCAATAAGCAGCGAAATTTAGTACTGAGAGGCTAATTTCTCACGCCGAAATTCAAGCCCTGTAATGCCAACAATAATCATTCAGAGCAAATAAAACAAGTGAGTGAGGAAAGCGGATTTGTGTGTCAACTCTCTGTCGGAGAGATGAGAGAGCGAGAAAGTGCAGCTGGTATCGTGTATCTAATCTGCGGTTTGTGTTTCAGATACTTCAGTATCGAAAAATCTATATTTTTGACAACACTACATTGCACTTAATTTATTATTTCAGATGCCTTTCTAAAAGTTTACAATTGAAATATTTATATATTATATATAAAATGCAACCCGCCAAAGTGGCTAGTAAGAGTGACTGTGTTACACGCCACTGCTGAAATCCACCCACATTTGGCGGGTTGGTGAGTGTTAATGTCAAGCCCTGCATATATTATATACAATCATCCAGGGGCGTTTCCTCTAAGGAGGCAATGGAGGCAGTCTCCTTAAAAAACCCTGGATGAGAAAATAATCAATATTACAAAAATAAAACAATGCAAATATTACAAAATGTGACATTAAAAAAGTGTAAAAGTCACTTGATTTTATAAAGTAACACTGTCCAACAGCGACACCCGCAGGTGAAGTTACAGCAGGAGTCAGCATCTCTTGTGCCTCCTCTGATCCCATTGCCTTAAAACAGACACCCTAAAACGTGCAGTAAGTTTAGTGGGGGGAATCTAGAATGAATAGGGGAAAGTCACATGAGAGGATGCAATGTCTCCATTGCGCCATGATCGGATATGTTCGGTTATAATTGGATATGATTGGTTCACGCGATAAATCCCGCCTCGTTTTCGTGCGCGTTCTCAAATTGGCCTGAATGATGACAGTGATATGGCGTTAATGGGAAGACTAATTAAAAAAGTAAGTAAACAATTCAGCCACTTATATATCACCGCTTTATGTCATGTCAATATCAAACTTGAAATGGCCTGAAACATGAAGACTGTGGGGGGTCTTCGTGTCTGTGAGCAGTGTGTACAAGCTTGATGACTGCTGAAAATAAGTTGACTATTAAAAAAAAAAGCTGAACATTAGTTCACAAATAATACAGTGGTGGCCAAAAATATTAGAACACTTGGCATCTGGGAGTCGTATTATTGGGCCTGGATTTATTTTCCAAGAGGACAATGACCCAAAACAGTCTTCTAACTATTGCTGGAACTACCTGCGATGGAAAGAATCTGCTGGGACATTGAAAATGATGGACTGGCCCCCTCAAAGTCCGGACCTCAACCCCATTGAGCACATTTGGGGCGAGTTGGAAAATAAACTGGACATATCTTGTACATTCAAAGGAAAGCCTTTGGCTTCAGTTGCAGAAGGCATGGGATAACATTAGTGTTGAAGTTCTCAGAGGAAATATATTAACACTATGCCAGAGAGATGTGCTGCTGTAAATGGTGGACACACCAAATATTAAAGTTAAAAGTGGCTCACTTCATCTGATATTTGATGGTCAGAGCAACCATCTGCTTGTTTCATGAACATTATGAAATGAAATCAATATTAATATGAAGGTTATTATTTTAGAATAAATGTAAAAATGCATAAAACACTAACTTGATGAAATGTATTCTTGTTTTAATTAAATAGAACATAACATAGTGTAAAAATACAAGCCACAATATGTAATTTTTCGCTGCTAGAGGTCGCTTATTGAAAACAAAGGCGTAGCTTGCTGACGTCTTGATTTTGCAGAGCTTTTATTATGCCGCGATGAGCGCTTCCGTTTCTTCTGGTCATGCGTATGTGGGGCAACGCAGCACTGATTTATCATATTAGATCACATTTGAGTGTGTTGAAAGTTATGTTATAATGCTACTCTGTGCGTTTGCTCGGTTGGTTTGGTGTTTCTATGGTTTCTACAAAATAAAAAAGAAATCAAGGGTAACGCGGGTATGATGTCATTGATAGGTGACACGCGGACACGATCCGTGTTCTGGTTAAAATGGGACTTGCGGTCTGTTACCTATGACATTTACATACATGTTTCTAGGTTATAGCTAAAGAAACATGTATTTATAATATTTAACATGTATAACATGTATTTATTACATTATAATGTTTAAATTATTTTCTGTAGATTTTAAAAATATATATATATTCATGGCTCAGTACTGTTTTTTAAATTTCTTGTAATAAAGTTCAGCACAGTTTTACTTAGAGTGTTATGTTTTTTTTATTATTTTTTTTGTTTTATCCAGTATCCATTTTAAAAACTATCGGACAATTAATCGGTTATCGTCAAGTGCGGTCCAACCTTGTTATCGGTATCGGTAAAATCCACTATCGGCCGACCTCTATTTGGGATAATGTAAGTACACTAGTTAACAAAATATATAACATTGTTCTAGTGGTTTTTGGATATTTTAATCCAAAAATCATACATATTGTGCCTTTAACCAGGAAAATTAAAGGGATAGTTCACCCAAAAATGAAAATTAGCCCATGATTTACTCACCCTCAAGTCATCCTAGGTGTATATGACATTCTTCTTTCAGACGAATAAAATCGGAGTTATATTAAAAAAGTCCTGGCTAATCCAAGCTTTATAATAGCAGTAATAGTTGCTCTGTATTTGAAGTCCATAAAAGTGCATCTGTCCATCAAATAACGTGCTCCACACGGCTCGGGGGGGGGGGGATATAAAAATATCCATATTTGAAAGTGCCTCTGCAGTTCAAAAGGCTTACGCTACCAGGTACGCTCGTCAGACGTAGCGTAAGCATCTTGAATGGCGAGAAGGCACTTTCAACACCTTTCCATGGAAGGCGATCGGCCAGAACTTTACTTAATACATTTTAAATATGGATATTTTTCTTACACAAGCACATCGATTTGCTTCAGAAGGCCTTTATTAACCCCCCGGAGCCGTGTGGAGCATGTTATTTAATGGACAGATGCACTTTTATGGACTTCAAAAACAGAGCAACTATTACTGCTATTATAAAGCTTGGATTAGTCAGGACTTTTTTAATATAACTCCGATTTTATTCGTCTGAAAGAAGAATGTCATATACACCTAGGATGACTTGAGGGTGAGTAAATCATGGGCTAATTTTCATTTTTGGGTGAACTAACCCTTTAAGAGTAACAGAGACATAAATTTACATTTGATATATTAAAATGTGCGGACTTGTGCCTCATTTTAAAACACTACTGCACACCACTGCAATCATCATAAACTGTAGTACCGCTTTATATATCAAATGTATATGTTCATGCACCATCACTTTACTACTCTGTCCGCAATCTTGAATCAAAATGTTCCCTGAGGTAGTTGCAAAGCATTCAATGCTAACTTAAATTTTGGCCAAATCAAGATATTGTTTAGTTTAATTGTTTCTTTTATTGTTATTCTTCTAGGTACGGAGCTAATGTCTTCATGGCATCAGAAGCCCAGTGTGAACTGCTCTTGGCCTTAAGTTAAATACAGTTTGGCTGTGTGGGCTGTAAACGACAGCATCAGTTTAAATAAGATCCAGCTCCATTGACTCTTCCACTGTGTTTGATCTCCAGGAACCCAGAGGTCTTGCGCTCTCACCTGGAAGGCAGTTTGGCTGTTGTAGTTCTTAATCTCCTTATTCGCCCCTCTGAACAGCAGCACCCTTGCGCAGCTATCCTGGAGAGAGACAGATAGATTACAAGCGGCATTATAATTTGTCGGTAGTAAAACCCATGCATGGCATGTCCTTGAAAATTTGCCCTAGAAAGTTTTGGAACGGAATGAGTGTGTTTGTGTGCGCGTGTTGCTTTTACAACAACAGAAATGACAAAACTGATGTTCCACTGGGACCAATTAGCTCACCAGCTCATATGTATCAGAGTGAAAAACACACACACACAGAGAAAGAGAGAGAGAGAGAGAGAGAGAGAGAGAGAGAGAGAGAGAGAGAGAGAGAGAGAGAGACACGAGCACAGAGCTGCTCTAATGGCAGTGTTTCTCTATGGGCATCTGAGACAGAGTGTTTAGAAGGTCAGCATAGCATCTGGCTATCATCTCTCTCTCTTCCTCCCTCTCTCTCTCTCTCTCTCTCTCTCTCTCTCTCTTTCTGTAGACAGTTTTGACAGTCCACACACACATTTAGGAGCTGTATCACACAGACATGACTCAGCTGGGACTAGTGTCCTAGTTTCCTAACAATGGTGAGTAAACATCAGTGTCTTTTGGCCCACTAACACACCTTCAGTGGAATCTGTGTGCTCACATTTAATTACACATGTAGTGCATTTCCTGTGTCTCTCTCAAACACACACAACTTAAAAGCATTGCCGGTAAAGACACAGAATTACCACAGTAATTAATATGATAACCATGGTAATTAATATTACCACGGTAATAACCAAATGGTGGTTATATAACCAACATTTGGTTATTACCGTGGTAATATTAATATTATTATTATTTATTCAGTGAGGACGCATTATGATCTATAAATGCTGAACTTTCCATGCATCAAAAAATCAAACCAGTTTATAATTGTTCCCCCCAAAATATTGAGGAGCACAACTGTTTTTAACACTGATGATAATAATAATAATAATAATAATAATAATAATAATAATAATAATAATTAAAGCTGCAAGCAGCATTTATCGGGGTTCAAGCATTTAAGGCCTTTAATGCTGTTAGGATTTATGTCAACCTGAAAAGTATTGCTGACACCATAAAATATGGCTGAAAAAGAATACTCTTAAAACATACACGTACACATACACACACACACACACACATACACACATTTTGTTGTAGATACAGATATGTGAAATATATGATGGGTACCAAAAATATTTATTGCAAGTCTCCTTCAGGTTTCACATTATTCATTATGTGACACAATTGTCAATACCAATGCTTCAATAGAAAGGAAGTGATGAATTTTGACAAAATGTCATTTTAAATGTTATAATAGTGATTTTATAATGTCTAAATATGAATTACAGATCAATATTAGTGAGTAGTATGAGCACAAATTGATGACAATAACTTAGTAGGAGGAGTATTAGTTAGATTTTAGCTCAGCATTTTATGTAATGTATCATAAATGATTGCTGGATAAACTGAAATGTTACAAATTTGCTTGTCATTCTCTACATTGGTTTAAAAGTTATCTGTGTAATAGGAGACAATGTGTATTTTAAAATGGAAGTTATTCAGATGTGAAAGAGTTGCAGTGTGGTGTACCTCAAGGAAGTTGTTTAGGACCATTATTATTTTGATTTTTACCAATGATCTTCCTCTTGTTTTAAAGTGTGCATGGACAGTCATGTATGTAGATACAACATTATATGTATCTGCAACATCAATTAAGCAGTTGTCTACTGCTTTGGATGAGGAATTACAATTGGTCATAAAGTAGGTACGGATTAATAAATTGGTTAGAAACATTACAAAAACAAAAAGCATTGCATTTGGATCAAATTTTAAATTTAAGCCACAGTTAAATCTGTCTGTAAAGAGTGTGCCTATTGAATAGGTAGATGAAATAAGACTTCTTGGAGTTATATTAGACAGTAGGCTTAAGTGGTCAAAACAGATAGAAAATATGGTAACAGTTATAGAAAGAGGTTTGTCAGTTTTTAAGAGATGTGCAAACTTGTTTTACCACAACACTGTATTTCTCAAATTGTGCAGACAATGGTTCTTAGTTCGATTATTGTCCAGTGGTGTGGTTGAGTGCATCAAGTAAAGACTTGGAAAAATTACAATTAGTCCAGAACAGAGCCGCACGGTTTACTGTAAACTGTAATAGAAGGGCTAATATAATAAGAATGCACAAAATTGGTGAAGGATTGTCTCTCTGCTTTGTTTTATAAGAAGTGTTTCTGTGTATAGAGTTCTTAATGTACTGTACTTATAGTAGTACAAGTTATAATTTTCATGAGTTTTAAAAAATATTTAAAGAAACATTTAATTGCACAATATATAGTAAATTGTTGATTTGATAATTTTGGGTTTGTATGTTTCATTGACGTTTTTTTTGTTGTTGATTTAATTAGGGCCTGAGCACCGATGGTGTGAGGACCCTATTGGAATTGCTCAGTCTATTATTCTTTTCCGAAATGAATTGCATTTTGAATGCCTAAACATGCTCAATATGAGTTTCAGAATTAGGTGTGAAAAAATGGCTCGATAGCGCCACCTCCAAAAGTTCCATTAAGCGCTGTTCGTGATACGTTTCACGTACAAGTATGAAATTCAGTAGACACATATAACAGCCCAATACCTACAAAAAGTCTCTGGGAGCAAAATCTGAAAACCCAAAAGGAAGTGACATATTTAGAATTTTGAGTTTTTGCCATTTGCAGACGTACTTTAACAAACTCCTCCTAGAGATTTTAATCATATTCAGTCAGTCTAATCTAAAGGCCTTTGCGACGTTACATTGCGAAGATCTTGAGTTTTCCCTGAAGGGTGTGTCCGTGGTGGCCTGACAAAGTCTGAAGTTTCGCCATGAAACAGGAAGTTGTTGTAACTCAGGCATACAATGTCCGATCTGCCCCAAACTTCACATGTTTTATTAGAGTCCTGGCCTGAAGACATCTACATGCCAATATTCAGTTAGTCATAGCGTCACCTGCGGGCAACAGGAAATGGCATGTTTTATACTGTGATTAATCCCTCATATATCTTTAACCAGAACAACATTACATTTGGTCAGTCTGATCTTAAGGCGTTAGCGATATTAAATTGCAAAGATCTTGAGTTTTCGCTGAACTGTGTGTCTGTGGCGGCCTGACAAAGTTTGATGTTTCGCCAAGAAACAGGAAGCTGTTGTAAGTCAGGTATATAATGTGCGATCTGCCCCAAACTTTACATGTTTGATAAGAGTCCTGTCCTGAAGACATCTACATGTCAATATTCAGCTACAGTCATAGCGCCACCTGTTGGCAACAGGAAATGGCATGCATTACACTGTAATTCACTCCCTGAAACACATTTAAATATGCCATGAAGTACCAAACATGCTAGAAGCATTAAATCATGAAACACTTGGCTAAATGCTCATGTATGCGATTAACGCCAGGAAACAGGGAGTTGTTGTAATTCAGGCATACAATGTCCCAAACATCACATGTTTGATAAGAGTAGTACCCTGAAGACATCTACACGCCAAAATTTAGTTAGTCATAGTGCCACCAGCTGGTAGCAAGAAGTGTGGCAAATACAAATGTCTGACGTACTCCTCTTATTTTTATATACTTAAATGCATATTTCCCACTGTGCTCTGTTTTCCTAAAGCCACCAGTTGGGATCCCAGGAAGAGAAGCCATTGCCTAGGTAGTGGCTAATGGGGATCCAAATAAACAAATAAACTTAGATCATAGATGGAAAAGACCATTAACAGCCAATACAGGCAATTTACTAAGGAAAAATATGATTTTTAAGTTTTTTTGACAGTTATAGCTCCACTTCTTGCCCGATCTCCATCACTTTTTTTTAGGTGTCCTCAAAGTGTGCCCATGCATATACGTGTTGAATTTGTTGTAAATATCTCATTTTGTTTTGAAGTTATAGACTCTTATATTTATGAGAGCATAAAAATGACCCATGGCCCATTTTTTTGCACTTCCTTGCAAATTTTGACTTTTAGACGTTATTGTTTAGCTATCGACCTATGTTTTTGAATTTCCTGTGGTGGTTTTGTTTTGATTGTTTTGTTTTGATTAACTGTTTTGAAGACATTATCAAAAGTCTTTTAAGTGCTAAATTACACAGTTGCACAAACAATAAGGCGAAACCTGCCATGTTTGGTATCGTTGGACTCACAAAGGATTCAGGAGTCTAAGGAGGTGAATCCTGTGAAAAAATCTGGCTTGAAACTTCTCAGGCTCCTTCAGGGCATTGTGCCGATGACGCATAACGAGTTTTTTGAGATACACCAATGTCTTCATAGACTATCATGGCACCCTGAAAAAGACACTGCATGCCAATTTTCATCTGATTAACGGTTGGGTGCGGTTATTTCATTAGTTTTTTCCCTGTTATAGTGCCACCAAGTGGCCAATCGTTGCGATTTTGTCATGTGACCTCAGATTTAGCTCATACACGTGAGCTTAGCGAAAATATCTCAAGTTATAACCCTTTTAGTAAAAGAGGCCCCGGTCACATCGAACATTTTGGCTCCCCTTAGCAACCGTGAATCGAAATTTTGAACTTTTTTCATAACTATTGACATTCAGATTCTAGAGAACATTTCTGCAGTGGTTTGGTTCCGATCAGGCAAAAAACCTGGGAGTAATTCGCAAAAGTAGGTTTTACAAAAAAAACAAAATTACTCGAAATTGGCGCCTGAATGGCATGCATTTTGTCCTTCTTGAGCCAATGATTCCAACGATATAAGACACTTGAGCCTACGCCTAACAGTTTAGGAGTTATGAGCCATTTCATACTTTTGACCGCTGTAGCGCCCCCGTCAGGCCAATCAGGGCGCCCCTCTGTGACGTTCGTAGTCGGTGTGAGTACTACCAGCCCTGAAAGTTTTGGTTTGGTTTGCCCGATCAGTTTTAGATGGAGAATGATGCATCATGGGAAAATTAACAATAACAATAGGGTTTCAGCACTTCGTGCTTGAACCCCAATAATAAAAAGAAAATGTTTAAAACACTGGCACAGCAGATTCCGCCATAGTCGTTGCCTGCGTTGCGTACGTATGTGTGGGGCGGAGCTATCAAAATAGGGGCGAGACATTTTTGGGGTAGGGGCGTGTTTGTTTTGGTGATTTGAAATATCAACATCGGTTACCAGAAACCACTTACCCCACCTTTAATTGTGGGATACGGTATCTCACACAGGGAATGCTCATACTGAAATACAAAATTACTACTACTACTACTACTACTACTACATGAAAAAGCATATACAGTCAAACCAAAATTTATTCAGACACCTTCAACATTTTCTCACATTATCACAGTTTATTCGCTATAGTTTAGAAAATGGTAATAAAATATGACAAGAACTTAAGAGTTAAACTGTGTCAGAACAAATTCATCTTGATAATGTCAGATAACTTTGATAGAAAGGTATGTAATGGATTACAATCAACCAATCAGCGGTCAGCTGTTAGATTTAAGTACACAATTAGATAATACCAATTTAGGTCAACCAATGACCAAGCAATGCTTCATTTTGTTCAGTCTGTGGTGTAAAAGATCGCATTTGCAATTAAAGAAAAAACACTAAACAAAACATGGTCAGGTCAAAGTGTCTGAATAATTTTGGTTCCAAATGTTTATAAATGTTACTGGTAGTCCAGTGTATGTTTTGGGTATAATATGTCACGGTTTACTTTATTTTGCTATCCTCACTTACATAAATGAAAAATAGTGTCCTGCACCCACTAGTAAAAAGTTATATCTGCTGTCTTTTTTTACATTTTTGGTTTGACTGTATTGCATTGTGGGATACATCATCTGGTTTCATGCATTCTATACAGTACATACTGCAAACATAGCAGTATGTTAGTAGTATGATATTATGCTATTTGGAACACAGCCTGTCATACTGGAGACAGAGTGGAGCGCTGCATGTGTTTAATGCTATGGCTCTGTGCAAAAATCAATATGTAATTTCGACTGCAGAGTGAATTAACAGAACAATGATTGAGCTTCCACATCACACAGACGTTTTTCCCTCTTTCTTTCTGTCTTTTGCTCTCTATCTCTGATACGCTCATCTGCACTATTGATCCATTTAAAGGACACAAACTTTCAGAACTGAAAAATAATACGCTATTTACACTAATGCAAGACAATAAATCAAAAGTCATCAGAGCTGGAGCAGTCTGGAGAAACAGCAGTATGAATGAATTCGACTGGATGTGGCCTTTTATGCCAATGGACTGAATGTCGGTGTGCTGGACAACAAAGCAACATGTGACCTCTAGTGGTGAAACTTCATAAGAACACTAAGAGACTATTATGGGCATTACTATGAGACTAAACTCAAATACATCTGAAATTAGTGTTACCACAATGATACACCAGCATACGTTAAAGCGATAAATCATTCAAATGAATGGTTATGCAAACAAGACATTTGTTGCAAAATGTGTGAGTTCTGATAATATTGAACACCTTGGCAATCACATAACATGCTACAACCACTCAGAACTTCTTAGCAACCACATAGCAACACCCTGGCAACCACTCACAACATCCTAGCATCGTAGCGGTATATTTTGTATTTGAATTGCATATAAAATTTCCATTCCTGCAGTTTTAACAAACTAATAAACTTAATGTGATGCACATTTGTCAGTCATACATAAATGAAACTGGTAAGAAACATAACATTTCTATAATATTAATAAATAAATGAATTTGTTTTAAATGCACAATAACCAGGTTTTTATATGTATCATATATATAATTTATGCATGATGCTAAACTGAATATTTCACTGACTCATTCTCTCTCTGTGTGTGTGTGTGTGGAGGCGTGGTTACTGATTGCCGTTGGTCAGATTGCCTATTGCGGCCCTACGCTGCCTGGAGACTCAGTATCGCCTGCCATCGACTCTGACCACCTTTGTTATCACTATTGTTTTGAGTTGGAATAAACATTCCTATTTTCTTCACTCACACTTGAATCCGTCTCTAATTCCTTTACATGATTAATGCGACATTTGATCAAGAGACCATGGTGTAGGTTCTGCAAGTTCTTCAGCTTTTATTGTCTACATGAAGACATTTGCTCCCCAAACCTGACATATGAATTCATATGAATTCGCCCTCTATTTTCACACCAGGTGGTCGTCTCTTCCTCTTTCACCTCCTCCTGCTCTCTTCATCGTTTTGGCACTATTTCACACTGTCTCTGTCTCTTCTATCATCGCCCTCGTAGATTTTTCCTCATCTATCCAGTAATGCCTCTCTCCTCAGGATGATACGTCCTCTCTCAGAGTCTCTTTCTGGGAATCGATCCACTCTAACATCTCCTCTGAGCCTGAGCTAAACATCCACAGAGTCTTTAAAACTCGCTATCACCGCTGAGCACTCATACAGACCACACTCACACACACATACACACGTTTACCTATTTTCTGACAGATTTAGCAAACTCCTGAGGACATTTTTTTAAGAATTGTCCTTACAAGTACGGCAAGAAACACACAAACTCATAACAACGTGCATTTGTCTTGTTACATTGTAATTATACAACTATAAGTTCTACTGTTTATATTATATACTAGCCTCTTAACCCTAAATTATTAAATTTTGGACATTATTCTCTTAGTCTCTTTATGAGCTATTTTTTCTTGTGTGAATGTTTTTGACATTTACAGTAGCTCACTTCTTGCACTTAAATTAGGTTAATTCTATATAAAATATACAGTAAATAAAATTAGTTCATAAAAAATTAACTCATCTAGTTGACTGGGAAAAAAAATTATATACTAATATATAATATATTAAATAGTATATAAACATACTAGATGACCATAAAATACATTTGGACATCATTTAATCTCTTTAAGAGTAATTTGTCCATTTGATAATGTCCCTAAAAAAGGACTTTTTGATAGATTAACTTCTGAGGACATTTTCTTGCAAAATTGTCAAAGTATACAACTTTTAGACATGAATTAGTCTCTTTATGATCCATTTTTCCTTCTGAGAATATCCATTAAATGAGTTTTTGACAGATTTACCTTACATCTGAGGACTTCTCTTGCTCTTAAATTAGACTAATTAAATATATAACTATAGAACATACAATAAATTATAAAAAGGCACTTGCCCTGACCATAAAATACAGCTTTTTGATTTTTTAAATAAATGAATTTGAAACTAAATGAAATTTTGACATTCCTAGCAAATTTGTCCAAACATTTGGCTAGAAATATGAAAGGAGACTGACCAACTGACTGAATAAACTAAAAAAAAAAAATAATAATAATAATAATAATAAATAAATAAAAAATTATATATATATATATATATATATATATATATATATATATATATAAATAATATAGTTAAATATTATAAAATACTAGTTCACCATTGGACATTATTTTACATTATTTAATGTTTTTATGAGTAATTTGTCCTTTAGAGAATGTCTCTAAAATAACTTTTTGACAGACTTAGCCAACATCTGAGGACATTTTCCAACAAATTGGTCCTTAAAAGTATGGCACATGCACAAACAACCTTTGCTATATTTATTGCATGTCATTTTTCCTAGCTGTCTCAGCAGCTCTGTTTTCTGTTGAAGTGCGTCTGTCACACGGCTCTTAACACATCTGTGCTGTCAGAGAGATGTGAGATGCCTGGTGCAGTGAATGTGAGTTTGTGTTTGTGAAGCTTGAGACAAACATCTAACTAATCCTGAAAAAATTAAATTACACAATATTGTTAGACATCAACGTAGAACTACAATCTTTCTTTAATACTGTACTATTTTTATGCTTCAGAAGTATAGAAGTCATTGTGTCCTCTTTTCTTCATGTTTGTGTTGTTCTGATGTTATTGATCTGTTTGTATCTGACTTCTTCCAGACTGGATGTTACATTAGTGCGGGTCAGCTGTAGTGTAATCTCATTATAATGAGCTGAATGAAGATAAACAGAAACCACTGCTATAAAATTAGTAAATCACACACACACACACACACACACACACACACACACACACACAAACACACGCGCCATAGAAATGAAGATATACCCACAGAATTTGAATGCTTTTATAATGAGCTAACTCTAACTCAAACCATAAAAGAAAGCTTTTTTGCATATTAGTAATCATTATTATTATTATTTTTAATTTATAAATTGAGTTTCCAAGTAAGGATATCCCAATATGTTCACAAAGGCAACATTTTGTACATTTTTTGCTCACTCTTTGACCAAAACTATAGTTTAGATCAAATTTGTCACTGTAACTAACTACTAGAAGCAAATCAGCATATTAGAATGATTTCTGAAAGATCATGTGACACTGAAGGCTGGAATAATTGGCTGCTGAAAATTCTGCTTTGCCATCACAAGAATAAAACATTTCAAACATCTTACATTAAAACATCTTACCGACCCCAAACTTTTCGACAGTAGTGTGTATATATAGCATGTTTTATATTTATAGTATTGCATATCCTCAATTTAAGGGGAAACACTCTCAAAATAGCAAAAGTTCAGCCTATTAGTATATCCAATATATCTGCTAGCCTCTATATTACAGCAGATATTTAGGATGTACTGTAAAGCAAGTTCACAGAAACAATAGTGAGATTCAATAGCAACAACAGTTTCAATAGTGAGAGAGGGAGAGAGAGGTGTGGAAAGATAAAGAACACAGTTCTGTGACTCCATGTGTTTTCAGGCGTTCCTAAAGGACTGTCTTTGTGTTTGGGGTTTGTGTGGGTGTGTGTGTGTTGTGGGAGCATCCATTAATACTTAATATGAGCAGAATTAAAATGCATGAGCCCACCACACACACACACACTCGCACATACACTCACACCTGAGGATTAGATCACTCTTTGCATTTCTGTGTGACTGCATGAACAATCTGTGACCTTGCTGCTGCTTTGTTTTACGCTCATTAACTCTCTCATGCTCATGTTTTACCTGGTTGAAAAGGGTGCGGATATTTCAGGCAGAATGATTGAGTGTGTCCTTGTGGGTACAGGAATCTGAGGCTGAGGAATGTGTGTGTGTGTGTTGTCTGGTTGCTAAGGGAATGCATACAGTATGATTGAATAAGTTACCTGGTTATAGAGAGCACACACGTGCAGGGCAGTGTTTCCAGAAGCGTTCTGCGCGCTCATGTCTGCTCCATAGAACAGCAGGTGTTCAAGATGCTGCACATGTCCGTGACGGCAAGCCTGACAAAACAAACAAACATAAAAAACTTTGTATTGGAGTGGTTGTTTCTGTTTTGTGTCAATTTGCAGCCTGCAAAGAACTAAAATCATGTAAAACAATAGCTGCTGCCTCTCTTTCATGCACACACACCTCGCTCTCACACCCTGATGTTCTCGGTTTATAAAATGAGAAAGAGCAGAACTGTTTGCCTTTGTTTGGTATTATCAATGTCACTTTTCTTTCCACCATAATTCAAAACGTGTCCTCTCTGCATACTAATGGAGTGTGGGATGTAGAAAAACTGCTTAAAAGCTGTCTGCCTGAGAAAGAGTGGAAAAGAGAGATAGAACTGGGCAGAATTAGTGACTGGACATGTGAGAGACTCCCAGGGGCCCCCAGCTGTGAGATCCAGCGAGTACCAATCGTTCTCCAGCACAGGGGCCAATTAACATTCACTGCTGTGCTTGCTCATCTTTGGACACGCAATTGGGACTAGGTCTTTGGCCGTCTCCTGCGGTTTGAAAACATTTATACGGCGCTGTATGGTGACCCTCTGGACATGGTGTCCAGATGCCCAAATGGTTAATCCATCACTGCTAAGCAAGAAATCAAGGTTGCTGCACATTTTTTAAAATCAAATTTAAGACTTTTTAAAACCTTTTTAAGACCTGAAAAAAAAGAATACTGTATGCGCGTAAAGAACAAACATACCCATTCTCAAAATACATTATAGTATTTTTATTAGGCTATGTAATATGTAAACAGTACTCAACTAAAGGCCAATTCACAGTGCACAGACACGTCTGTTGGAGTTTGTGGGATTATTAGTGTTTGTTGGCGTTGGTCGAGGTTTGTTTTCTCCCGACTGAACATGTTGGGTCGTGGAATGTCTGAGCAGTGTGGTATGATTTTCCAACAAACAACAACAAACTCTGATGTAATCTGACCTGGACACTAACCGTTGCCATGACGATGAGGCAAGTCCCTTGCAAAGACTGCGTGTAGGTTCTGGGTGTGCTTAGTAAATTATCCTTGTAGTGAAAATGGTAGGTTTCTGGACAAATCAAAAGATATTCGTGAGAGAACACTGGACATATTTGGAGCCATATTTGAAAGCGCTAGTAAGTTATGTGCTATAGAGTGAAAGAAATCTGCCTGCAAGCGGAGAGATTCGTTACATGGATGCATTCTCGCGTTACAATAATGCGCTCTCGACATTTAACGCCACAGAAACGGCCTCAAATGAACTACAAAACGAGAAGAAAGTAATGTCTGAAAACTGCAATCTTTTATTTTTATTGGTTAAAATGAATGGTGAATATCTTGTGTTTTTCCGTGGGTGCTCGAGTTTGTCAGCATCTGTTGGGGCAGTGTGAACATGACATTTATTTTTCATAAAATTCTAAATCCAACAGCCAACTTGTTTCTTGGTGTTTGTTGGCGTTTGTTTGTGCAGTGTGAATTGGCCTTAAAACAGTACTCCATACTAAAAATATACAAATAGTAAACATGACAGGCAAAATATAACATGTAATAGTGGTTAGTATATGTTCAAATTTAACATACATAACTGGATGTAATGTGATCAAAAAAACTGAATGGCTGTTCAGAAACAGAAAGTAGTGCAGCCTGCTTTGTTTTACAGGGGTTACCGGGGTAACGGCTGCATTTCTGCTGTTCCATAAGAAGAGGTGGACAAAGTACACAACTCTATTACTTGAGTGAAAGCACAGATACTACTGGTCAAATATTACTCCATTACAAGTAAAAGTTGTAAGTGTTGGAGTACAGTTGGCTAGATGACGCTGTCACAAAAAAAACTAGGGAATGTTGAGAAAAGGTACAGAAGTAACTGTAGTAACTGTGGAACAAAGAGCTTTCAGAATGTTACAAAACCTATAGAAATGAAACAACTGAATTGACAAAAAAAAGACAGCCACAATCATCTTCATTTTTTTATTTAACACTCCTACCCACCCCCACATTAAAATTCTATTCTCCCACGATTATGAACGCCAACTAAACAAAATCAAAATAACATGCAATTTACTAGAGGTTCTGACAAAATATGAATTGCTGCAGTCTATTTAAAAATGTGTCATTGATTTGAATATATATGAGTTTGAATGATTCAATGACTCACTCATAAATACTCACTTGTTTCATTACTGTATGAATTTCACATTTTTGAATGAATCTCTTGAATGAATGATTTAATGACAAATACATTTTTTAACAGTCACTTGTCGCCACCTGGTGGCGAAACAATCATTATTTCAAGCATCAAGTTAACTTTCAAAAGGTGTTTGCCGTATTTTGATCATAGACATCAGTGTTTATATGCTAACTGTAAACTTTTATCCCAGTACTTTGAAAAACGCAGAAAGAAATAATGATACTGTGTAGTTGAAAAGACTCTTTCTGAAGCTGTTTCATACCTATACATGACAACTGCTCTCTCTCTGGCTCACCGGCAGCACCAACGCAGATTTGAATGTTCCGGTATGATTTTTGTCAAAGGTTTAAAAGACAAATCGTTATCATTCAGGAAAGAGATCGTGTGGGTGTTTGAATCAAGATCGCAATCTTTTTATGATTAATCATGCAGCTCTACACATAACTATAGTAATTATGCAAGGTAACAAAAAAAACCCACAACACACACAACACATGACCCTACAAGAGTGATTATTGATAGGCTGTCTGTCACCTGCAAAAAAAAAATAGTAATCACGTTTTAGAGAGAGAGAAAAAAAAAAATCCACTGATTTTCAAAGCTGCTAACGACTTTCTTCTCGAGGACCTTGATAGAAATGTAGTGGAGTGAAAAGTACAATATTTGTCTTTCAAATGTAGTGAAGTTAAAGTCGCAAGTTTCCAGAAAAAAAATAATACTCAAGTAAAGTTCAGATACTCAAAAAGTATACTTAAGTACAGTACTCAAGTAAATGTACTTCGTTACTGTCCACCTCTGTCTATAAGTGCCATCTACTATCTCCTTCACTCGTTCCACCATGCTTCTCAACCATGTTGCAGTTGTTTACATCAGAATGCACATGCCTCTTTGTCGCAGCATACACGCAGTGTTGTACATTTTAACCGGTTGATGGAAAAGTATTCTAAAAAAGTTGTTGATGATAATGTGTTGTTGTTAGTAGTAGTCGTAGTAGTAGTAATAATAATGATAATAATAATAGTTCTTGTTAACACAATGGCATTATCACTGTGAATAATAGATGTTGATGATAATGTGATACTACTTTTAGGTAGTAGTACTAGTAATAATAATAGTTATTGTTGATAATGTGATGTTAGTAGTAGTAGTAATATGAATAATAACTAATAATAATAGTTGTTATTGTTGATAATGTGATGTTAGTAGTAGTTGTAGTATTAATAGGAATAATAATAATAATAATAATAATAATAATAAAAACAATAATAATAGTAATTGTTGAGGATAATACAATATTATTACTTCATTACTAATAATAATAGTTGTTTTTGATAATGAGATATTACTGCTGTAATATAGTACTTATAGGCCCGGTTTCACAGAAAGGGCTTAGATTAAGCCAGGATTAAGTCTTAGTTCAATTAGGGCATTTGAGTAGCTTTTGTAAACGTGCCTTAGGGAAGAAAAAAAAACATTACTGATGTGCACCTTGAGACAAAACAACGGCACTGACATATTTGGATAACTGAAGTTATGTCAGTGCAAGTTGCTTTCAGATAAAACAGCTCAAACATGCATTTTAGTCTGGGACTAGCCTTAAACCTTGCCTGTGAAACCGGGGGATAGATAGCTGAAAGCATAATTAAATTAGACAAAATATTTAAAAGTTGGCTAAAGTTATTTTAGAAGGGAACATAATTAAAATGCTGTCAAGGTTTTTGAACAGAGCTAATGTTAGCTTTAGCTCCACAGTATGCTTGTATAGACTGTTAGCTACAGTATAATTGACAACGCATAATGGCAGACAGAAAGAGACAGGAATGAATGTGTTCGGATTCACATTTAGCCATTCATTCAGTGATGTACAATATACACATCCATTTAAAGAGACAGACACACACTGGCAGATTTGCCAGGATGACTAAAATATAAACTATAGTGGTGTGTGAAAAGCAGCTTCATCGAGAGACACACACACTTGGCATTTGCTTGGGTTGCCATAGGTTTTCTTTGGAAATGACAATTGTAGGTCAGACAGATGGATGAGAACATTAGAAAGAAGGGAAAGTTGTGGAAAAATAAATATTAAGATAAGAAAAGTGCCCATCTCCCCACACCCACACACACAAATCAGGCCTGTCAACCATTGCTCTCTTTCTGCACACTTAGGGCAAGACTCCTGAGGGCAGTGTGCGTTTGTGAGGTGTAGGTAACATAGTTTAACAGCATGTCTGTCACATTTTTAGGCCTGATCTAATTTGGGGAATGAGCCTCAGGTTAAACACTGTAAACTCACAGGGGCAGCAACGGTACAGCGGTGTGTGTATTTATGTACACACACACACGCACACACAGTCCTATCTGACCTAGCAGCTCTGTACACCCTCAGGGCATCTATGCCTCCCTCCATCCATTCACCCATCCATCCCTTTCCAGACGTGATGCTCTCAGCTGCGGCTGCAAAATTATTGTTTTTCATAAACAGAAAAGAGACAGAAAGCTCTCATCTGTCCTCTCTAAAAAGGGCAAAAAGAAACACAACAATAGATTTGCATATCCTGAAGGAAATATCAGTGCTTGCAAAGCAGCAAAAACATGTTTGTTGTAAAATTAGGAGAAGAAAAGCCAGAGAAATGGAAGACATGGGACAAGGAAGAAAGTGGACACTCATAAATGGCAGTTCAATTTTGAATGTCAAACAGGGCTGCAACTAATGATTATTTGATAACTGACTAATTTAAGGATTATTAGTCTAATCACCTATAATAATAATAATAATAATAATAATAATAATAACAACAACCATTTATTATTATAAATGTATTAGGACTGTATTGCTTTTTTATACTAACTTCATTAAAATGAATATAAATATTGGTGTCAATGTTAATAAAACAACGACAACAACAATTATTATTATTATTTATTAGGACTGTATAGCTTTATTACTAAATTAATTAATAAGGACCTACTAATGTTAATATAATATTACTAATACTAATAAAAAAATTATATATTAGGGCTGTATAACTTTATTTATACTAACTTCATTAATATTAATATACATGTTAATGTTGATAACACAATAATAATAATAATAATAATAACAACTATAATAGTAATAATAATAATAATTATTATTATCAACAACACAAACAATAATATTCATATTCATATGCATATGCATGAAGTTAATATAAGTAAAGCTGTACAGTCTTAATAAAGTCACCAAATAACTGGTGAGTTTTATTTACTTGCCAAAGCCAATTTTCATTCACATTTGGCACTTGGCAAGTATTAATTTTAGATCCTGTGTGGAGCTTAATACAAGTATGGATATACTTCCTTCACTGATATTCTCTCCCTCACCCTTTTCAAGCTTCAGAAAAGGTCAGATGTCATGAATGCAAATGTCATGCACCAGGGGCTGCTAACTGTGAGAAATAGTTTAGAAGTGAGTGTGTGCTCCTGGCCAGCCTCCAGAACATGGATAGAGATGGAGAAAAAGCCTCTGGAAGACAATCTCCTACTGTATAAGCCTGCAGTAATTCACAGGGTCAGCCAATTGTAAGTCAACTGTGACCTGACCGTGTGTGTGTGTGCTCTATTTATTGTAGTATTTTCCCCCCTTTAAGTTCATTTGTAATGTTCATCAACATTATTTGCACCAAAAACAGCCGCAATTTAGTTATTCATTTCCTATCCTTTCTTGACCCTGAGAAAACCCAGAATGCTTTTAAGACTTCTATGCAAGTAGTTCACTTTGGCCACGTTCACACAGCAGCAGAATATGATTGTCAGTCCTGTATTTGAGTCCTTAAAGGCCCACTGAAGTGTCTTGAAACAGCATTATTCAATGTGTTGACGTCATTTCCCCTGAAACAGGAAGACAGGGTGGGACGTATCAAGCAGCTCCTCACCTTTTGTAAAACAGCCGATAGCGTATTGTTTATATTACAGTTTGACTAGAGCCTCTCAGCTTGGTAAAGCCACAGTTTCCTCCTACTCTCTAACCGTTTCTCATCATAATCTCCCCCATAACGCTTTGAAATACAGAATTCTGTGCAGAATTCAAATGGGTCCGATATGTTTTGTTGTCTGCACTGACACGTGCATGTGATCCGCTCTATGCTCTTGTGTCTTTTGACCTGGGCAGACTATGTGTGTGCGCTGTGGCGGTGCGCGTGAAACCAGACTTTATTCGCCTCAACTGAAAGCATATTTACACTGTCGGAATCGTTCCATATCCCCTGTATAGTGCACTACTATGTGCTATTCACCATGTAAAAAATAGTAAATGTGTAAACAAGTGACCGATTCCAGCCGCAGCTTCCAGGTTGGACGCTTCAGATTCTAAAGAGCATTTGATTGGACAGAAAATGTGATTAGAAGCTGAAGTCTGTGTGATGTCATAAAAATCCGTGATCCATTTTAGCGGAAGTGAGAGACTGTAAGTTTTGAATGCTTATATCTCCTAAATGCAAATTTTGTCATTGTTTTGGAACACACCAGCTTATTCATAACCTTAAGGCTAACATATTCATACTAAAAGCTAAAAAAAAGCTTTTTTTTATATCAGGGGGCTTTTAATACGGTTACGTTCACACATTTTTTTTTACGGGAGTGACAACTGCATTCTATAACTGAAATCACACCTGTAAATGTTCACAACTGCGTTATCGGAAAACATGCGCTGTGTGAATAGAACTGGACTGGACAACTAGTTATCCATGATGTCATACAGTGCAAGAGAGTCGCTCTGTACTGCACAAACTCTACCGTGTGTCTACCGTATGTTCTCATGTGTGGTTTTGGCCACTTACAGCAATGGATATAAACGCTGTCAGTTAATTTATTTGACGGATGCACTTGCAGCTAGATTGGACTTTTTAGTTTTATGGAGGTCGCCATCTTTGATATTACTTTGGTCACTCTCACTATGGTTAATGGTAAGACAATACAGGCTTGACTACCAATGCATGTTCATACAGACAGTATTCGAGATGTTACTGTAAGTTGCTGTTTGAACAGGACATTTCGAGATTCACACCGGTAAGTAAATGCAGTTGTCAGTGCCAAAAATTGACGGTGTAAACGTAGCCTCTCTTTTTCATCAACACAGATGAGCTGATGAATACTGAACATAGATTTACAAATCAATCAAAAGTTCGGGCTCAGTGAAACATTTTATTTGGTAACACTTTATTTTACAGTGTCATTGTTACATATGTTACATGTACTTACCATAGTAATAACAGTAAATGATGCATAATTACATGCAATTAACCCTCAAACCAACCCTAACCCTTTAGTAAGTACATGTAGTTACTTAATATTACTCTAAATGTATACTTAAATATATAATTACACTTTAACAATGACACCTTAAAATAAACTGTAACCCCATCACATAGTAATTATACACTTAAGTACTGAGTAATAGTAATTAACTACATGTACTTACTATAGGGCTAGGGCAGGATTGGGGGTTTGGTTTAGGGTTACTTGCATGCAGTTATGCCTAATTTATAGTTATTACCATGGGCAACATGGGGGGGGGGGGTGTAGTTGGAAGGGGGCTTTGGGAAGGGGGGGCATATTTATTGTGAATTGATATCCACTGGCTCGCCCTCATGGTTTAAAAAGATGCAAATATTTTCAATATTGCAACGTGCCATTTTTCTTTATCACCAGTTGCTCGCAAAATGATGGACAAGCAATGATTCCCATTTCGAGCGCATCATTTGCTGTGATAACAAAATTAAGTAAATTATTAAACAGGCTAAATGAGTAGCCTAAATAATAAATAAGGTAAATAAACAAGTAACAAGCAAACTTAAAATAGTTTGCTTAAAATTTCTGCAAACACTTTGCTGATGCAAGTACAAAAAAAACCAAAACATTCTTGCCCCCCCTAACTCGAGTCAAATGTCGCCCATGGTTATTACTATAGTAAATACATGCAAATCTCTGCTTTTATTTGATCAAAAATACAGTAAATAGAATAATATTGTGAAATATTATTACAAATCTCTATTTTAATATTTCCTGATTCCTAATTTAATCCTGTGATGACAAAGATGAATTTTCATCAGCCATAACTCCAGCCTTAATTGTCACGTGACTCTTTATAAATCATTTTAATATGCTGATTGTCATATGTTCCCCATGTCATGTCTGGACTTTTGTTATACTCCTTTCCCGGTTGCCATGTTTGTAGTCCCTTGTCGTCTTTCTGGTTGATTAGTCTTGATTGTTCCCAGGTGTCTTGTTGGCCTATTAGCTCCCTGTGTATACATAGTCCTTGGCTGTTTCTCAATATGCAATCTTGTCTGTACTTGTGGACTTGTGAAACATCATCAGTCGCTGCCCAAGTACTGTTCCAATTCAAAGTTCACATTTAGCCAAGTACAGTTCAAATCCCCGGATGTGTTCTTGATCCGCCCCTTTAATCGAGGATGCATCGAGAGGCGACTTGTGCAGACTTGAGACGGACCGGTATCCCAGAATGCATCTCGCCTTAACCAGCAAGCGTCAATAGTGGTGGAGAAAACCCGCGAAATTTAAAAATACTAGTTAATATGTCACGAAATGTAGTTTTTCAGGCGAGAATGTAGTTGTTTAAAGCTCAAACCTGTGGTTTATTTATAAAGATAGCGCCTATCTGAAAATTTGATCTGACGTTTTCAGAGTGGTGAGATCCAGGCGATCATTAACCCTGCCGAGAGCAGCCTTACCTCAGCTAGTCTTTCTGACGTTTGCCGCTGGCTCTGATGTCTCTGTAGTGGTTAAACATGAGATGTAATTTGTCTTGTGTATATCTAACAGCCGATCTTTGGTCTCATGAATCTATCATTTGTTCCCTGGCAAATCGTTTTGGCTGAGGGCAAAGATAAGTTTCATAACTTTACATATTTAGGCTACTAGAGCGCTGACTTTGTATGTTTGACTGAATTGTCTGCTTTATTTCTTATTGTAAAGCTTCTTATACCTTTTACTTATGCTTTAATGGCTATTATTGATTATTAAAACTGACATTTAACTGGGTTAACTGACTGGGTTGTTTTTTATGTCTTATTTCATTTTATTTCAGTGAAGATAATCAGATTACATATGCTCATTTTGCCTGATCCACATATTAATATGTTTAATATTTTTAATTTGTAAACGAAAAGAGCCAGGGTTGTGTTTTATATTTTGTTTTGTTCTAATCAATGTATGCATTGCCTGAAACACATTTGTATGGCTATTAATATGTTTACAATTTTTTTAATGAAAACGAAAAAGAGGCAGAGCGGTGTTTTATAACATATTTAGTTTTATTGTAGCCTAAAATATACATACAGAGATAACTGGAGTAGCCAGAGCAAGCTGTGTGACGTTATCAAGAACACAGCTGTTCCATTTCCAGAATCACCGGACTTGCGTCCTCTCTTCCTCGGGAGTTAGTTAGTTCTCCTGAGTCGAAACTTGGCAAGTCCTAACTACCAAGGACGCAAGTCCGAAGTTCGCGTACTTGGTACTGTCCTTTACTGTCTCAATTTAATGCATCCTTGTTAAATAAAAGTATTAATTTCTTTCCAAAAAAAAAGGTCTCGTTGTCCCCAAACATTTGAACAGTAGTGTATATGTAAATGTGAATGGTGAATGTGGTTGTGATGGCAATCCCATGACGATTTCTGAATGACAACATTTTGCAGCTTAGATTCATAAACGTTACAACAAGTGTGTTACCTGGTGAATCTCCTGCCAGCCGTTCTCGTCCATGCAGCCCACCTGAGCGTGATCATGCAGCAGGAGCTCGCAGCAGTACGGGTCGCCCCCCACCATAGAGCTGTGATACAGAGGAGTCAGGCCACGACTGTCCTTGTAATCCGGAGAGGCGCCCAAGTCCAGCAGCGTCTGCACACACAAATGATGCTCACTTCTCTCATTTATAACTGACTTTGTCCAGTTAATTTCCCTGCCTCATTTCTCCAAAATCCTGCCCTTAAAAGACAAGTCAGCAAACCCAATGTTAGCAAACGTGACCATACAAAATTGACTGTCACTGTCTAGCAGCAGCACACAGTCAGATTCTTTTTTACTTTTAACAGCACCTCAGGCTGTCACTGAGACAATTTCAGTGATATATGTCAAGCATTAGGGACATTTTCTGCATACTATTCCATAAAATAAAAAAAAATCACATACAGCATATCTTTAAGTGTCTTGCTCAAGGGCATGAAGGCGAAAGTTCATGGACCACCCTTTGTGGGGTTTGAACCTATAACCTTACCAGTCACTTTGTCGCTTATCCTTGCAGATTTACTGCTAGCTCCTACCAGTTCTATGACACAATATGCATTAGGCGATCAGTGAACGGACTGCGGGCGATCTGTGGGTGTGCTATCTGAGGCTGAGACTAGAGTGCACCGCAGAACCTAAGAACTGATGACTTAAAAGCCAAGCCAATTTATTAGCTGTGACAAGTCATCCAAGACTCATTTTATGAGTTCACATTCTAGTTACAAAGAGTTTTTACATTTCATCAAAATAACTGCACTTTGACGTAAACACAAATCAAGGTTTATTGGTTTATTTTACCTCATCTAGTTTCCTGATTTGTTATATTTATCATATCATATCAGGATATGGGCTACCGGGGCTAGTTGTCACAAGTTTAACTTCAGTGAATATATCTCAGGGCAAGAGCTTTTAAGTCAATTTCTGTATATGTATACAAGTGTAAATTTAAATTGAATTTTAAATAAGCTTTCCATTAATGTATAGTCTGTTAGGATATGACAATATTTGGCCAACATACAACTATTTGAAAATCTGGAATCTGTGACAACCTGCTTGCACAGAGAGAGTGCTGGGGACTATTTTCAGGCGCTGCGTAATATCATTGCGCCGCTGCACCCATGGTACGGCAGCAAAGTTCCTGGATTATTACGCAGGAATGAGAGTATAGTCCCTAGCCATATCGGTCTAGAAAATTGCAACTTTTCATTTTCCGTCGGTCTTAGTACACGATGTAACTATACACATCACAACATGTAAATAGTAAAATGTTGGTGTTATTTTGTCACTTAATGAGCAGAAGGCTAGATGGAGCCGTTTACCTCCAGTCTTTGTGCTAAGCTAGGCTAGCGGTGGGTGCGTCAGACAGAGTTATGGCACGCACGGAGATAAAAATGGTATGTATGGACTTATCTAACTCTGGGGGATACGGTGAATAAGCTAAAGTCCCAAAAAGTCGGCGTGTTCCTTTAATATCCTGAAGATTTTTGTCATAAAAGAAAAATCAATAATTTTGACCCATACAATGTATTGTTGGCTATCGCCACAAATATACTTGTATGACTTATGACTGGTTTTGTGGTCCAGGGTCACATATATATATATTTGTTATTTGAAATTTGTTGTCGTCTATATATGTAATTGACCACTGTACACACCCAAATCAAGTCTACATGAATTGTATAACATGACAGGTCATCAAATAGCTCTGAAAAGTTGTGTGTAAATATCCTTAATCTAGACAGAGAAACACTAACAGTTGTTTGTCTGAAAAAAATATTCTCATCAGTGTTCTATCAGCTATGACATATTTAAATCTAGCATATTTTGTCTACGAGCCCATACAGTAGCCTAGTGAAATACATATCCATATTTTCATGTGATCTGACAGTTTATTTTATTAAATAACAAAAATCTAAAAGGTGTGCATCTGACACCTAGATGAACACTTTACAGTTGGTTTTATGACTGTAAGTCATTCTCTTCAAATGCTATTTAAGTTAGAAACTTGTATACCACTGTCATATGTAACTTTAGAGTGTCGTATGTCCCACATCAAGCCAACTTTAAGCCAGTGACATCAGATGAGCTATGTTTTTTTTGCTGTGATCTTTGTTTGAAAATATTTTCACTTCTGAAATAGAACAAAAACACTGTGTGATGAATGAATATCCTACATACATCGCACGTACATCTCTGCGTTTGTTGTTTATGATATGAGTGCAGATTTCAGTGAGTGAGAGCACGCTTTGAACAAAACTCCAGCTTTCATGACTAAACGCCTCTGATTATTAGACATTGCATTCATAAGCTCAACAAAATCGTGTGTGATTGGTTATAATGCGCAATGCGATTATAACAGATGCCTTTTGAGAAGAATACATTAAAATTCAACCCGCCAAAGTGGCTAGTGGGAGAGACTGTGTTACACGCCACAGCTGAAATCCACCCGCAATGTCAAGCCCTGTATATATATATATATATATATATATATGCTATTATTTTATTCATACAATTTATTATTTATTAAATTCAACTGTAAAACAATTATGAAGCACAAAACAATTCCATAAACTGCAAATAGCAAATATGTAGAATGTAACAAGCTAATTAAAATATCAAACCATTGTTTAGGCCAACAAATATTGTATAGTTATGTAATTATAACTGTTTGAATTTATAAAAAGTGACAATAAAAATGGGGTTATGAATTAGGTTTCTGAATACAACATATAAACACTGCTGTTGTAATTGAAACCGTACAGTTTGTGTAAGATTTGTGTTTGTGTAAGGTCTGAGCTTCTGATAACTTCCTCTTGCGACAACTTGCCCTGGTTGCCTCTCTATCCTTAGTGTTGTGATCAATATGTCATTGAAGTATAAAAACAACACTGATATGCCTTTTTCAGTTGAACTTCAGATGACACATCAGTTGTGTACGAGTCCTCCACTCCAGCAAAAGATCTGCTCTGATCATTATAAAACACAGCAAGCTTTTATACAGCCTGGTGTCAATGAATGCTTTTCATCTTTGTGCCACTCGATGACTCATGTCTGGACAGACCTACACACACCTCTGATCTCTCTTTCAAGTATGTATGAGAACCCTGCATTCCCTCCCATTGTCGGCAGGACGAGTGTTTGTGTGTGTTACTCACAATAAGTGCCGTGTGGTTCTTGGTGCGGACTGCTTTGTGAAGGGCAGTTATGCCGTCTCTGGTCCTGAAATCCAGATGAGCTCCTCCATTCTTCAGAACCTTTATGAGCTCTGCACAGCCTTCCAGCTGCGACGCCATCGTCAATGGACATTCTACGCACACAGAAGCAACGGTTGACTTTTTCTGTGCATATGTGCTCCATTTAAAGGAGTGGTTCAACAAAAAATTGCAACTTGTAATCCTGCGAAATACAAAGGGAGACGTTTCAAAGAATGTTCATGCTGCTCTTTGACTGTCAAGATTTTTTATTTTTTAAATGGTACTTTTTGGAGCTTACTTCTGAGATTTTGCTCCATAAAAAAGAAAGTGACAGGTTTGGGCCAACATAAGAATTTAAATTGTTAGGGCAAACTGTCCTATTTTTAAAGTCTATTTATATTTTGAATCCATCTTTCTCTTCCGGTCTCTTCCTTTCTTGCAAAGGTCAAGGATGCATCAACTGTGGTCAAATTGTTCAGCTTCTGTCTCCAGACAGCTTTACACCGATTTTGAAATGCTGCACAACCTGGAGGTCACTGCTGCTCTATCTGTAACAATACACGTGTGTATACAAACACAAACTCTTCCATTTCTGTCCATCAACATGGCCAGAGGTCAGCCCTAACCAGTTCCAAACAAACACATGAATAAATCTGAATAAGTATGAGGGAATTTGCATAGAAGGTGATCTTATAGTCCCAGCATGCATTGGGAGAGGTCAAACTTGATTGGACCATAGTCATTCATGCAGAATAATCTTTCTCTTTCTTTCACTGTAATTGAAAACTGAAATGAGGATATTTAACTTCTCAATGTTTAAGTTTTCAATGAAACAATGAAGATTACCAGCTGACATTCAATGCTCGAAATCTGGCAACATTATTGACTGAAAATGATTACTGAACACATGTACTGTAACTCTTCAATTAGGGGTTACTTCTAACCACTTGAACAATAAATCTTCACCAATGTTTTATTTATGTTAAAACATTTATCACATGTCTGGAATGAGATCTGGATTTTCAAGTGTATTTTGCAAAATAATGTGTGATGGATTGCATTTTTGATATGATCTGTGATGCCAAAGAATTTTATTTTGAATAAAACATGTTAAAAAAGTTGACTAGCAGTCAACCTAAAATTAACCTAAAATTAGGGAAAATTAATTATGAATTAATTACATTTGAGCAAAAACACTAAGCTTCTTTCAGATCATGATATAACAATCTTAAATACATTATTATTAATAATTGTATTGTTACTGCAACAACAATAACAACAACAACAATACATACATTTCTTATTACTATTTCCTGTTTCTTATTTTAACTAAAACAAAGAACAAAGTGTTTGTTATGCCTACCATGATAGATTGGGGACAGTAATTAAAAAAAATATTAGAAAATTAATTATTAAAAAATTCAAATATAAATTGTACACATAAATATTAAATTAATTGAAACAAACTTTCATATTTTTTAAGAACATTACTTATAAATTTCAAGGGGACCAAAAATATCATCCAACTGAAAAATTACTGAAATACAGTTGAAATGGATATCCACTATTTAATTCAAATTCAGCTGTTGGCTGACCCACAGAGCCAAGAGATAAACACTAAGAGATCGGGTCATGGCACCAATTTACCAGTACTGAGCAAAGTCAACATGTAAGCTCAAGCGTGCACACACACACACACACACACGTGGTTTATGGGGACTCTCCATAGGCATAATGATTTTTATACTGTACAAACTGTATATTCTATCCCCCTACACTAACCCTACCCCTAAACCTACCCATCACAGAAAAAAACCCAACAAAAACAAAACACAGTTTAGTATGTTTTTAAGACATTTGGTAAACAATGTTTAAGTTGTACCCCTGTCATTATACACATTTGTGTATAAACCATATATAAACCATACACTCACCTAAAGGATTATTAGGAACACCATACTAATACTGTGTTTGACCCCCTTTCGCCTTCAGAACTGCCTTAATTCTACGTGGCATTGATTCAACAAGGTGCTGAAAGCATTCTTTAGAAATGTTGGCCCATATTGATAGGATAGCATCTTGCAGTTGATGGAGATTTGTGGGATGCACATCCAGGGCACGAAGCTCCCGTTCCACCACATCCCAAAGATGCTCTATTGGGTTGAGATCTGGTGACTGTGGGGGCCATTTTAGTACAGTGAACTCATTGTCATGTTCAAGAAACCAATTTGAAATGATTCGAGCTTTGTGACATGGTGCATTATCCTGCTGGAAGTAGCCATCAGAGGATGGGTACATGGTGGTCATAAAGGGATGGACATGGTCAGAAACAATGCTCAGGTAGGCTGTGGCATTTAAACAATGCCCAATTGGCACTAAGGGGCCTAAAGTGTGCCAAGAAAACATCCCCCACACCATTACACCACCACCACCAGCCTGCACAGTGGTAACAAGGCATGATGGATCCATGTTCTCATTCTGTTTACGCCAAATTCTGACTCTACCATCTGAATGTCTCAACAGAAATCGAGACTCATCAGACCAGGCAACATTTTTCCAGTCTTCAACTGTCCAATTTTGGTGAGCTTGTGCAAATTGTAGCCTCTTTTTCCTATTTGTAGTGGAGATGAGTGGTACCCGGTGGGGTCTTCTGCTGTTGTAGCCCATCCGCCCCAAGGTTGTGCGTGTTGTGGCTTCACAAATGCTTTGCTGCATACCTCGGTTGTAACGAGTGGTTATTTCAGTCAAAGTTGCTCTTCTATCAGCTTGAATCAGTCGGCCCATTCTCCTCTGACCTCTAGCATCAACAAGGCATTTTCGCCCACAGGACTGCCGCATACTGGATGTTTTTCCCTTTTCACACCATTCTTTGTAAACTCTAGAAATGGTTGTGTGTGAAAATCCCAGTAACTGAGCAGATTGTGAAATACTCAGACCAGCCCGCCTGGCACCAACAACCATGCCACGCTCAAAATTGCTTAAATCACCTTTCTTTCCCATTCTGACATTCAGTTTGGAGTTCAGGAGATTGTCTTGACCAGGACCACACCCCTAAATGCATTGAAGCAACTGCCATGTGATTGGTTGATTAGATAATTGCATTAATGAGAAATTGAACAGGTGTTCCTAATAATCCTTTAGGTGAGTGTATATACAAGAACACACACACACACACACACAAAACTGGGTACTTGGAAGATGTTAATTAATCTGGACTTTCAAGTAAAGGTGGTGTCACTTACCTCCGGTCTCTGGGTCGTGGAAGTTTGGATCAAGCCCTTTCTCCAGAAACTTTGATACCTTCTCAACATTCCTTTGCTGAACATATTCCATAAACTTCTTCAAGTTAGCCTGCGGGAATGAGAGAAAAAGAGAGGGAGAAAGAGATGTGAGGCGAGCTGAATAATGCAAAAGAAGGATAAAAGCAAAAACAGGCGAGTTTTTCCAAGCGGAAGAAACTGAGATGGAATAAAGCTCCACAGTACTCCACAGAAAGGACTTAATTTTAGCTTTTTGGAGACAAAAGTCTTAATAAATATATTAGAAAATCTGTTGATGCAACATTCCTGATTCATAATCCATTGTTTAATGTCATATAAGATTTCAAAATGCACTGAACAACATTTTCACAAGACTGAGTCTTCAAAAGAAAAAAATCAAAGAGAAAATCAAATACAAGCTACAGCTGGTTTCTTTCACCCAAAAAATCTCCCTATAAACTTCACAGAATCTTTTCATAACTTGAATGAAAACAACATGAGTGTATATATTGTGCATTTATAAAATGGTTAGTTCCAGTCATTAATTCTGATTGGTCAATAGCTGTGTTTTATTCACAATAAAGCTATGAAGCAATACAGATATGACCGCTTCACCTAACAGTTCTGAGTATCACTGCAACACCCTTAGCAACATAAACAAATCAATATAGTTCCATGTATTATGCATTTCAGCAAAATTAACTGTTTATTATTTATGTAAAGAATTATGAGCCCAAGTAGGGTTCGCTGCAACCTGTGGTGGCCATCCAACCCCGTCCACATCCAATTGTGACGTCAGAAGCCACGCCCATGTCCAATACATCACCTTGTGACTGCCCATCGTCCCAGAGAAATTACTGTATTTAATAGTTTTCTGTTTCAGGTATGGTACTGTATCAATTTACACTGTAATGCTGCTTGCAAACTCGCACTGTGCTATGAATAGGTTCGTTTTAAACTAAATGACTGAAAACAGATGTTTTCTCAAGCATATATGTGTGTGAGAAAATATATATGTGACCCTACATTAACGAACTAAGCGCATGGTCTAAAGCGCACACGGCGCAAGTGCACTTAGGGCGTGTCAGAATCCACTTGCTAGTTTAACGACGGGAATGTGGTCCAAAAAGGTTGTACCTAGTCTCTTAATGAGTAAAGGGTGTATTTTGGGCGTAACGTGCAATAAACCAATCAGAGTCTCATTTCCCATTCCCTTTAAAATCCAGTTGTGCTCGTGCCATGGCGGATTCGCTATTTACATGCTATTTACAGACCAGCATGCCCATGTGCGCACAAATGCATTTGCTATTTAAACAACGTGGTGCAGGACGTGAAAATGATAACTGCGTCAGGCTGAAACTAGCAAAAAACACTTGCGGTGTGCTTGGCGCCGCATTGCGCCGGGTGTATGATAGGGCCCATGGTGTTAAAAAAAAAAAAATCCTATTCTCTTTTTTCATTTGAGCTTCACAAGATGTGGCATGTTGCCCCTAGGGACATTCTCTTGCCATTTACTGTCACTGTCAGGAACTATTTTTTAGCGGAAGGATAGCATTTGACAAATTTACTTAATACTTCTATTGTGTGGTAACCGTTTAAAAAAAAACTCTGCTTCACCTCGTGCCTAACAACGCCTGTGACTTATTCCCAATACAGCACGGCCTCTCGTACCTTATTGCTTACATAATGCTTAAAGGAAAGGATTGGCTAAAAAGAACCATTAGAGAGATCTTCTATCTAAGAGTTTCTTACAAATAAATTGTAACATCTGTGGCTGAATCAAACTAATAATTAAAACAAACATAATTTAAAAATAATTTCGACTTGTCCCTTAGTTTATCAACAACAACAAAAAAGAAAGAAAAAGGCAAAAGTCTGAGGCAAAAGACAGCAAGACTGTTTAAATTTACCATTGACTTTTATATGGACAGAAAAAAAACATCTTTGGACAGTTATCATAATATCACCTGTTGTTCCACAGAGGACCGTACACATGAACACATGTACACATGTGGTGGTGTAAACGGAAAAATACAAACAAACAAAAAAGTCATGTGAGAGGAAGCAGTGCCTCCACGTCACTGTGATTGGCTGATTACACACACAATACAATAATAAATAATAATAACACCTGCCTATTCAATACAATAATATCTGTTTACATCTGTTCCACAGATCCAGTATGAAATAGATGGACTAATTACAGAGTAAACAACTTACCCACACTGGCAAAGTCACTTTGGTTACAAATGAATATAAATTAACTTGAATTGATAAGTCTGTTTTTACTGACCTCTTTAAAGAAGGTGCATATTAATAATAAAAGCCAAATAACGATTAGTATTAAAAAATATACTATCACTGCAGTTATAATATTTAAGCAATGTAATGTTTAAAAACTATCATAAAATTAATTAGACTCTGATGTAGTTTTAATAAGCATGTTAATTTAAACATGCAAACTATTCCAGTATTCGTTTTTCTGTTCATAGTGTAATGTAAATGCATGTCAAAATGCTATTTAATCCAAAAATCATGAAAACATTAAATGCAACAAACATTATTTTTAGTCTTACATTAAAAAAAAGAGAACGCAGAGACTTTGCCTCCTGATTTCAGAAGTCCAGCACATGCTGCTGAGCGCAACAGTATGACAGTAGTATAGCTCTATCTTAACATCTCTGGTCTTGCAGCCTGTTACATAAAACCCTCAGAAGATCGAGGCTGGCCAAACACACACTCTCACACGTGCATGCACACACACACACACACACACATACACACACACACACACACACACACACACACACTTTCACACCTGTCCCCTGCCAAATGCAAGTAAAAGGTGTGGGTTTCTCACCATGTGTGGCGTTAGCTGATCTCCTCGTCTTCATCTACTCTGATGTGCATCAAGTCATCACACCGCCCTGATTCCACCCCGGCACACTACCATCTAAGCATCTCCGTCTCACACACACTCACACATGCTCTCCACAGCTCCGCCTTTCCATGCGGTGAAAATTAGAAACTCACTCTCTCTGTCCTCTCTC
Organism: Rhinogobio ventralis; assembly: GCA_039654625.1. Classification (NCBI taxonomy): domain Eukaryota; kingdom Metazoa; phylum Chordata; class Actinopteri; order Cypriniformes; family Gobionidae; genus Rhinogobio; species Rhinogobio ventralis. The sequence goes on along the minus strand of CM077206.1, from coordinate 18,056,914 downwards.
GCTCTCAGCCACTCAGGCTGTTGTTATGGAGATGGGATACAAAAGAATTTTTGGCAAAGAGAGAGATAGAGAGAGAGGGAGAGAGAGTTGTGTGGTTGTGTGTGAGTCGAGCGTAAAACCTCTAGTGGTTATTTGATGCGGGTAATCTCATTGGATGGTGGAAAACCAAACAGCTTTTCTTCTATGAGAAGAACAAATCATAATATAATATATTACAGCTCTCGGTTTCTCTGTCTTTCTCTTTTTTTCCCCCACATACTGAATAATATTTCCACAGCTTTTCAGCTATAGAGTACAAATACTGCCTCTCTTGCACTGAAATCTGACTCAATTATGTTAGCTGAATGGCTCACATCTTAATGGTGGTTCAATAATATTATGGATTATGAAAATTACAAGTCTGTCAATGTAGCATTATGGGTTTGTTTTTACTAGCAATAACAGCGCATAAAACCCCAATAATCATGTGATGGTTATGGTGGGAATTTTGGGTAGTAACTTGTGGCCTGATTGGAGTCATGAGAGCAACTGTACATGGTGCTTTTCATGCCAAATAGCTAGTGTGAAGAAAAAAAAATCATTTACTAACCTTTCTGTTTCTCTACCCTAAAATGATCATAAAATAGTCCAGAACAGCTTTACAGCTGAAATAAAACACGTTTCACCAGAGGAGCCAAAATAATTTTTTGTGGTAAATGCTGTTGATTGAGCTTAAAATTCATACACTATACAGCTCTGGAAAAAATTAAGAGACCACTTAACATTGAGAAATGTTAGTAACACATTAAAAAAGTAGTAAAAGTAACACATTACTTTTAAATTTAAATCAAAATATTTGCTACTTTTTCTAAGTAAGTAACTCAAGTTACTTTGTTTTCACATGTATTGACTGTCACGGTCCCCATGTTGAGAGAAATTGGAAGTAAGTGCAGAGGCATTGTGTGTGCTGTGTAAACATGATGGTAATTGTAGTTCTAGACTAAATGTGAGCATGCATTTACTCATCTCACTTGCAAAAAAACTGATTCGGTATTCCTCAAAATAAATAAAAACTGTGAAATGCAAACTCAGAATATTACGCAAATCTGCAATAATTAACTGTTAAATAACACAAATATACTTTATGTATTTAATCTCACTCTATTAACCAATGTCTTTAATCCTGACCTTCGATGATCTAATTCATAGGGGTGTAACAGTTCTCGGTTAAAAATCGAACCGTACCATTCTTCAAACATATTCTTCTCTCGAATAAAGGCAGGAATCCCGAGAAGCGGCGCGCCTCAAGCGGGCAGGGCTTATATGCTCAGAGAATGGACACTGCACTAGTGATACAAAACACACTGGTCTGTTACGTCCCAGTAACAAGCTCCTATATTTCGCAGTAGATTCATTTAGATTGATAATAGCGGGTAATATTAGGCTTGCTGCGATAGTCGTTGTTACCTGTGTTTAGGCATAACACCGGTTACATCACATGCCCACCGATCTGAATGACAAGATGATCACGGAAGATTTGGTTTCAAAGCGAAATGTAAAGGCACCTATTTAAGGGAGTTTGTCATTGTACTGTTTTGTTGTTGTGTTTTTCATTAAGAATAATAGGCTAATGAACCCACCATTCAAGCAATCCGCCTCCGAATTGGCAAACCGAAAGTAAAATGAGCACGGCTGCACTGTCATTCATTCACGGCTGCACAGTGAACAAGCACTGTAATGTGACGGTGAGGGAAAATTTTCTCACCGTCACATCCTTAACGGGTAAAAAGGCTAATACATTTTGATTCTATTATTCTATTTTCCACAATGTCAAATGAACGCAGCTTAACCCAAAATGCAAGCTCAGGCATGCGCTTCTTCCATATAAGCTCATGCAGTTGTGTGCTCTAGACAGAGAATATACTCCAGTTGCAGGGAACGCTAATAATAAGCAAATATATTCATTAAGTATAACGAGGTTGGGTTCCTATTCAACTGTCCATCCTATTAAAAAACGGCTAAAAAAAAAAAAGAGTATTGTATTTCACCAGATTTTATAGTGTAAATGTAACGAGGTTAAAGGAACACGGCGACTTTTTGGAAATTTAGCTTATTCACCGTATCCCCCAGAGTACCATGGGTGCAGCGGCGCAATGATATTACGCAGCACCTGAAAATAGTCCCCAGCTCACTCTCTGTGCAAGCAGGTTGTCACGTTGGTTATGTTGACAGAAGTTAGCCTATTTTCAGGCACTGTGTAATATCATTGCGCCACTGCACCCATGGTACGGCAGCAAAGTTCCTTGATTATTACGCAGGAATGAGAGTATAGTTCCTAGCCATATCGGTCTAGAAAATCGCAACTTTTAATTTTCCGTCGGTAACAGAACACGATGTAACTATACACATCACAACATGTAAATAGGAAAATGTTGCCGTTATTTTGTCACTTATTGAGCAGTAGGCTAGATGGGCACACGGAGATGAGAATGGTATGTATGGACTTATCTAACTCTGGGGGATATGGTGAATAAGCTAAAGTCCCAAAAAGTTGGCGTGTTCCTTTAAAATGGTTTTATTTCACAAGATTTTCCTGTTAATATACATTTAATGCTGTTCTACAATTGTTTAAACCAGTGTTTCTAAAAATACATTAAAAAGGGTCTGTAAGGAGGTGATGGTTCAACCTCACCCCACCCCCACCCCCCTTTACAACAAAGTGGTGCAGGCCAGGCAGCCATACCTGCCGTATTGCTCTTTTAGCTGTCTTTTCTGTCTTTCTCCCGAACGAAAGAGTGTTACTGATGTGTGAGCTGAAGCTGTCGGGACGGTCTGTCTATATAAAAATACATTCTCTATGCAGACCCAATCCGGCGCTCTCCTGTCGTTCTTCACTAATTTTAATTCACAACGCAGACTATCATCACTAATCATACACCAGAGGAGAACTGGCACCCCGACTGAGCCTGGTTTCTCCCAAGGTTTTTTTCTCCATTCTGGCCACTGAAGGAGTTTTGGTTCCTTGCCACTGTCGCCTTTGTCTTTTGGCTTGCTCAGTTGGGGACACTAAAATTTCAATTATATTACTGATCTGTCCGCACTGACACTATATGATAATTGAAATGACCTGGATGACATCACTGTTTTCTCCAGAGCGGCTGTACAGCCGAAACAAATTCTGTTCCAGTATTTTCCTGTTTAACACTGTGAAGCTGCTTTGAAACAATCGGCATTATAAAAAGCGCTATATAAATAAAGGTGACTTGACTTGACTACAGAAGCATACGGTTACATAAACATATGCAAGTGCGAATGAGAACCATTTCGACGGGGATGCCAGGTGTGCGCAAAAAAAAAAAAACAACAACAAAAAAACAAACAAATATTCGAATCCAAAAATTGAAAATCGAATGAATATTCGAATATTCTGGTCCAGCCCTACTCCAAACATGGTTTACTTCACACCACAGTTTATCTCAAATCTGACAACACCGCATCTGTAATATGGTTTGTTAAATTTAACACATAAAACAGACAGAAAGAGTTAGGCTAATGTATATTTCTGTCAATGTATGTTTCTGTTCTGGCTTCACCTAAACTTTGTTCAATGCGAGTGCCGTATGCTCTAATATGACGGAATATACGCCGTGATCACCCGGGTGTTGATAGCGCATAATCGCAGGTGAGACCGGAACAGCACACGTTGCTATCTGTGTTTAAACTAAACTCATTCAAGCCTTTCCAATTGAAACATTCGAGCGCAAGAAAAGAAAGAGAACTTGCGTGCACTGTGAGAAGATTTGCACTCATCCGAAATGTGTACACGGAAAGCCACGCAGCTCAGACAGTGAGAAAATATTGAGTTCCAAGTCTCTTCCAAGTTTTGCGCTAGAAAGAACAAATTCACACAAAAATTGTCAACATGCCCATCTTTGGCGAGTATCCTAGCAAACATAGAAGGTTATGTCTTAAGTGAACGTAAACAGTCGAGAAAGACGACGCATGAGTATCAGTATCAGTGTACTGGATCCGTGCAATATGTCTTAAAGTGACAGCAGCCTAATATTCCTGCTGTGTGTTTTTAATGTTAATCAAACAAATATAAGGAAATCACTCACTGCTCTTGACTGAATAGCTTTTGTAACTTTAATAATGACCTTTATTTAATTTCTACAGTGAAGATTATATGCAATGTTGTTTTACATTTGATTACTTTATTTAATTTCTGTACCTGAAAACTACTGTTAGATACCTAAATAACCTTAAAAGCATTGTTTATTTTATTTGTATCTTTGCTCTATTGTATTTATTTGTGCTGTTGCTTGTAGTGCTTATGTTTACTTGACAGTAGTCCTTTTTTCTCTGAACATATCACATACCAAACCGTACTGAAACCGTGAGTACTTTGAACCGTTACACCCCTACCAATTAAACCATAACAATAACCAAAAATTATTATATTTTTTTTCATTGCAGAAGAGTGTTGAACTTTCTTCTCCTGCATCCTGTCTGCAATCAAGAATGGCAGCACAGCTGAAAGGTTTGTTTGAGCAGCGCCCTCTACTGTACAGGCGTGAATTTGCATTCAGCCTGAGATTCATTTCACTTTTGGTATAAATATAAACTTTACAATGGCCAAAAAAAAAACAAAAAAAAAAACAAGCAAGTCCAGCCCAGCCCAGGTGAGAAAAAGTAGTGCAAAAGTAACACAACACATTACTTTCCATAAAACGTAACTAAGTAACACAATATTATAAAGGTAACTTCCCCCCAACACTGCTCAGAGAACGAGAGCATGAAATCTCTCACACACCTTCACAGCAGCTCTGTTGCATCAACAAATCAACTTGTATGTAGAACAATGTTGTGTAGTGTAACACAATGAAATGATGAAATACACCAGACTGGAACCTGTAATAACAACAGCCCTCGAGTAAAACGCAGAGAAACATTTTTACGAGCAACAAGAGGCAAAACTGTAAAATCAATGAATGTTTCAAGACAGCAAAATGAATCTATTGCTTAACATTTCAGGACAATTACAGCACAAACAAACATCAATGTGATTGCAACTGCAGTCAAAATGGGTAAGTGGGCATCATTTAACACTCAAGTGCTTAAAAATTCCCATCATGCATCTTTTTCATTGCCTACATCTACTTACAGACACAAAGGTCATTGGAAAGAATGCTGTAGCATTACTGTCTCTAAAAACAATAAATTTAGTGGTTCTGAATTAGTCGTGCCTAGGAGGAGTGGATTTACTGCTGATTTACAGGTGTTTTTGACAGCAAACAGACATTAAATTGTAAACATCAATTACGATAACCTGCAACCCAAGTGGATGGACTCAAAAAGCAACAATAACACTGCACATAAATGCAAAGCTATCGTTTTGACTATTTTTATGCCCATCTATGTGGATGTATCTGTGCAGTTGTCAGAACTGGACTGGACTGATTCTGACGCTGGCGCTTCTGGATTCAGGTGGGATGGAAGCTCAGAGATGATCTCCAGATGTGAGGATCACCATCCAAGCCATGGCATCAAAATTGGAACCTCACCCATTCAGGCTTTACAATGCCAGGCCACATGCTGGCATTCAGAGAGTGTGCCTGACACCATCCCTCAGGCAGGAGCTGTGTTCAGATCTAAAGAGAATGCAGGTCTGTGAGTAATATGAGAGAGACTGGTGTTGACAACCACGTGAGGGCTTTTCTATTACTGCTTCAGTCAGTGCAAAGCAAGAGCAATACGATATTCATATAGACCTTATGTAGCCCCGCCCCTTTTCAGCGTTCATTGTGTTCTGGTTTGTATTTCCACAGCATGAAGGTAAGATCTTATGCTTTTATGAATGAACCACTCGTTTTAAAATCTTCCCGGTCTACTGGCTTTTGTTATGACATTCAAACATTACACTGCTCATGATAACGTCTCGGTTACGTATGTAACCCTCGTTCCCTGAAGGAGGGAACGGAGACGCCACGTCGGAGTACCGACGAATAGGAATCTCGCTCGCGAGAGCCAATCTACTTCGAGTAAAACTAAACGAGCCAATGCACATTGGCATGCAATGATTGCACCAGGTGCTCATGCCACGCAGCGCGGGTATAAATGAGACACAGGTGTTTGCATCAAGTTAGCTTTTTGCTGAGGAGCCGAGTAGGTAGACGGCACCCCAGCAGGGTGCAGAGGGCATGGCGACGGGACGTGGCGTCTCCGTTCCCTCCTTCAGGGAACGAGGGTTACATACGTAACCGAGACGTTCCCATTCAGTCGGTCACTCTCGACGCCACGTCGGAGTACCGACGAATAGGAATCCCTACCAAAGCGCCATGGCCTCTGGCCCCCGTCCAGTGCCCTGTGTGAGCCTCCTGAGCTCTCTTACCTGATGAGACGGGGCTCACACAGAGAAGTCCATCACTGCTGTTCCGCATGACCCGTTCAGTGACTATTGGATAACACTGGGAAAGCGTGCCCTAGTGAGGGGAACGCTGCGGAGCCCACATCGTACCCCGAAGGAGTTATGTGGAGTACAATGCTGAGCCGTAGCCCGCAAAGGAGAGAGGGGGCTCAGTCCCAGTGACGGGAAGGCTCTCCCAAGGGAAAGACACGGGCTTCCCGTAGGAGCGACCGTGGAAAAATATATGGGATCCCCGCAGGGTCACTCATATATCCCCAGCCCAGTACCGGTTCTCAAGGATTCAGCGGTAAGGGGCCTGATGCCAGACGTTCCGCCACGTCCGGCACCGAGGGAGATGGAGGACTCGACAGAGTTTGCTTCTGGAGAAAAAAGCGCCGGGGCGCAGCAAGCCGACAAGAGCCAGGGCCTCTCAGTGCTTCTACCCGTTTGAGGTGAGAACACAGGAGGACACTGGCTCTACACGTAGGCTATAGAATCTAGCGAACGTGTTGGGTGTCGCCCAGCCCGCAGCTCTACAGATGTCTGACAGCGAGGCGCCACGTGCCAGCGCCCAGGAGGATGCAACACTTCTAGTAGAGTGTGCTCGCACCCTGAGCGGACAGGGCACACCTTGTGCTTGGTAAGCCAAGGTGATGGCATCCACTATCCAGTGGGCCATCCTCTGCTTGGAGACAGCCTTTCCCTTCTGCTGGCCTCCGTGACAGACAAAGAGCTGATCTGAGGTTCTGAAGCTTTGAGTTCTATCCACGTAGATCCGCAGAGCGCGGACGGGACAGAGCAAAGCTAGGGCTGGGTCTGCCTCCTCCAGGGGCAGCGCTTGCAGGTTCACCACCTGGTCCCTGAAGGGAGTGGTAGGAACCTTGGGCACATAGCCAGGCCGGGGTCTCAGTACCACGTGGGTGTCACCCGGCCCGAACTCTAGGCACGATTCGTCGACCGAAAATGCCTGCAGGTCCCCTACCCTCTTGATGGAGGCCAGTGCGGCCAACAGCAAAGTCTTCATAGACAGAATCTTAAGCTCTGCTGACCGCAAGGGCTCAAATGGGGCATTCTGAAGTGCTCGGAGCACCAGAGCAAGATCCCAAGAGGGTATGGAGGGGGGTCGAGGAGGATTTAACCGTCTCGCCCCCCTGAGGAACCTGACGACCAGGTCGTGCTTCCCAACTGTCTTACCTTCTACGTGGTCGTGATAGGCAGATATTGCAGCAACATAGACCTTGAGGGTGGAGGGCGACAGCCTACGCTCCAACCCTCGTTGCAGGAAGGAAAGCACAGACGCGATCGAACATCTTCGGGGGTCTTCTCGGCGAGAAGAACACCACTCGACGAACAGGTTCCACTTCAAAGCATAAGCCTGTCTTGTAGACGGTGCACGTGCCGAAGTGATGGTGTTAACTACCTCTTGGGGTAAGTCACCTAGAACCTCCGCGTCCCGTCCAGGGGCCAAACATGAAGCTTCCACAGATCTGGACGCGGGTGCCACAGGGTGCCCCGTCTCTGAGTCAGAAGGTCCTTCCTCAGAGGAATCGGCCAAGGAGGGGCTGTCGCCAGGAGCATAAGTTCTGGGAACCAGGACCGGTTGGGCCAGTAAGGCGCCACCAACAGGACCTGCTCCTCGTCCTCCCTGACCTTGCACAGTGTCTGTGCAAGTAGGCTCACTGGGGGAAACGCATATTTGCGCAGCCCCTGGGGCCAGCTGTGCGCAAGTGCATCCGTGCCGAGTGTACCCTCGGTCAGCGAATAGAACCACTGGCAGTGGGACGTTTCTGGGGAGGCAAACAGGTCGACCTGTGCCGCCCCGAACTGTCTCCAAATCAGCTGAACCACCTGGGGGTGGAGTCGCCATTCCCCTGGGAGCGCAGCTCGTGAAAGCTCGTCGGCCACACGGTTGTACACACCAGGGACATAAATGGCCCGAAGCGACCTCAGACACTTCTGACTCCAGAGGAGGAGATGGCGGGCGAGTTGCGACATGCGACGGGAGCGTAGACCACCTTGTCGGTTGATATATGCAACGGTCGCGGTGTTGTCCGTGCGGACCAGTACATCTTTGCCCCGTAGCAGCCTTTTGAGGCGGCTCAGAGCGAGATGCACCGCTAGCAACTCGAGGCAGTTGATGTGCCAATGCAGGTGCGGGCCCGTCCAAACCCCTGACACTGCATGCCCGTTGTACGTGGCTCCCCAGCCCATGGCAGAGGCATCCGTGAAGACCACAGCATGCCTGGACACCTGTTCCAGAGGCACTCCGGCCCGAAGGAACGAGGGGTCTGACCATGGGCTGAAGGATTGGCGGCAGGCCGGTGTGATGCTCACCCGGTGAGTGCCGCGTTGCCACGCCCATCTCGGGACTCGGCCGTGTAGCCAATGCTGAAGCGGTCTCATATGAAGCAAGCCTAGCGGTGTTACTGCCGCTGCGGCTGCCATATGCCCCAGGAGCCTCTGAAATTGTTTCAGTGGAACCGCCATCCTGCCTTGAAACGTGTTCAGGCAGTTCAGCATCGACTGGACGCGCTCCTCTGTGAGGCGCGCTGTCCGTCCGACCGAATCTAACTCCATACCGAGAAAAGAGATCCTCTGCACGGGGGCGAGTTTGCTCTTCTCCCAGTTGACCCGAAGACCCAACTGGCTGAGGTGTCTGAGCACCCGGTCCCTGTGTTCGCACAACTGATCCCTGGACTGTGCTAGAATGAGCCAGTCGTCGAGATAGTTGAGGATGCGAACGCCCTGTTCTCTCATGGGCACAAGGGCCCCCTCCGTGACTTTCGTGAAGACACGGGGGGACAGGGACAGCCCGAAGGGCAGGACTTTGTACTGATATGCTCGACCCTCGAACGCAAAGCGCAGAAACGGCCTGTGTCGAGGAAGAATCGAAACATGAAAGTACGCGTCCTTCAGGTCGATCGCTGCAAACCAATCTTGGGGACGGATGCATTCGAAGATGCGTTTCTGCGTGAGCATCTTGAACGGTAGCTTGTGAAGGCTCCGATTCAAGACTCGCAGGTCCAAGATTGGCCGTAACCCACCGGTCTTCTTGGGTACAATGAAGTACGGGCTGTAGAAGCCTGTCTTCATATCGGCTGGAGGGACCGGCTCTATCGCGTCCTTCGCCAGTAGGACTGCGATCTCCGCACGCAGGACATGGGCGTCTGCGGCGTTCACCGAAGTGAAGCGGACGCCCTTGAACCTGGGGGGACGCCGGGCGAACTGAATCGCATAGCCGAGCCTGATGGTCCGAATGAGCCAGCGAGACGGACTGGGGAGCGCTAGCCAGGCTCGCAGAGACCGTGCAAGCGGGACCAAAGGGACCACCGGCGTACCCACCGTGGGGCAGCGAGGTGGAATGCAGGTACCGGGCTGAGGCGGCTGTCTCGTGGAGGCGGCCCGCAGCGGGGTGTGAGTGTGCATTGCAACACTTACCTGATTCCACAGGAGGGCAGAAGGACCGTGAGGGGATCGTCCACTGCTGCCCGCTGGCGAAGGGGGAGGATGAGTGTGGTCCGGGGTTTGACCGGCCACAACCCTCCGAGCCCCCTGGGGACCCGGAGATAGGGGAAACTGCTCTTTTATTGAGAATTTGGGTACCGCTGGGGCTGGCCCCAGCGGCGGAACAGAAACAAAACGGAACACAAGATTCTCCACCCGGCCCTCCTCCGGGGGATGGAGCGGTGCGGTCACCGTCTCCAGAAGAGCAGTCCTCCCCATCTCCAGGTCGCCCGTCTCAGGGCCGCTTGCCCTTGCTCTTGCCACCCCTCTTGGCAGCGGCCTGGACGGGCGGGGCGGCCTGCTTACGCCCGGCTCCACGACGTCGCTTGGGTGGAGGCTGCTGCTGCGACGCGGGAGCGGAGGCAGACGCAGGCGGCCGCCCTCGGCGACGAGCAGGCTGAGGCGCTGCCGGCGGCGGGGTGGAGACAGCAGCTGACCGCCGTGGCAGGATGTGACTGATCGCCTCAGTCTGCTTCTGTGCGGCCGTGAACTGCTGGGCGAAGTTCTGGACCGCGTCGCCGAAGAGGCCGGTCTGGGACACGGGGGAATTAAGGAACCTGATCTTGTCGGTTTCCCTCATGTCAGCCAGACACAGCCAGAGATGGCGTTCCTGGACCACCATAGTGGACATCGCACGACCCACTGCCCGCGCCGTAACCTTCGTCGCACGAAGCGCGAGGTCCGTTGCGGTTCTCAGTTCCTGGAGAACTGCGGGATCGTGACCACCCTCGTGCAAGGTCCTCAGTGCCTGGGCCTGATGGACCTGCAACAACGCCATAGCGTGTAAGGAGGAGGCAGCATCCCCACAAGCCTGGTAGGCCTTACCGATCAGATCGGACGAGTACCTACAGGCCCGGGAGGGGAGACACGGGTTCCCCCTAGAAGTGGAGTTAGGGCACAGTTGCATGGCAACGGCCCGTTCCACGGGAGGAACCTGCGTGTAACCCTTCTGCTCTCCCCCATCGAGGGTGGTGAGGGAGGAGGAGCCACTGGGCCGGTTTCGGGCAGTGAAAGGTGCCGTCCATGACCTAGTGAGCTCGTCATGCACCTCCGGAAAGAAAGGAACCGGGGTGGGGCGCTGAGAACCAGCACGGGCCACCCCGAGAAACCAATCGTCCAGCCTTGAGGGTTCGGGACACGGTGGAGGGTTCCACACGAGCCCGACTCTCTCAGCGGCCCGGGAAAGCATGGCCATCATTTCTGGATCCGTATCGGGCACAGCGGATCTTCCCGAAGGAGCCCCCTGCGCCGACACGTCATCTCCAGAAACTTCTGACCCACCCTCCGATGCAGCGATGGACATCCGATCGTCAAGAGGAGCCCCGAAGGATACGGATGGTACACACCTCGTGGGTGGCCCACCGCGTTCCAACGGCAGCTCTACTGGCTGCGAAGTGCGGGAGGAGTGAGGGTTCCCCGGGGGTTGGTTCCCTGGGGGAAGCGCGCTCACCGTAACCCTCAGATCACCCGTGCTACTGCCTGAAGTAACCCTCTGTGGAGGATTAGATCGAGGCAGAGGCACGGGGACTCCACCCCTTACGAGATGGAGTCTCGACCGCAACTCCGAGATGGTCATGTTCCCGCAGTGAGAACATGAGTCATCCACGAGCGCTGCCTCAGCGTGCTGAACGCCCAAACACGAGATACAGCGCTTGTGACCATCCCTCGGTGACAGATAACCACCGCATCCAGAAACACACAGATAGAATGTCATCCTGAAAAGGACGCAAGCTCTATCTGTGTTGCTCTAATAGAAGGACGCTCTCCTTGGTGCTGAAGCACGCAGGGGGAGGGGTCGCGGCGACACAGTCAGGGGATAGTGCAGCCTGACGTGCGCGCTCTCTCTCACACGAAGGCGCTCTCTTACCAGCCGTAAGAACGGCTTTTCAGCGCTCTCCACCTAGCGCACCGAACCAGCTGTGAGAACAGCCTTTGTGTTTGCTCAGAAAAGAGGAAGAGAGATGATCACAGAACCACACGACCCGCTGCAGTGCCGTCACACCAACACCGACTGAAGAGATCGCTTCCAAAAGGGCAGGCTTCTTTCCAGTCAGGACTGCGAAGTAGAGAGTGATATCTGGCTGAACCATCTACCACTCGGCTCCGAAGCAAAAAGCTAACTTGATGCAAACACCTGTGTCTCATTTATACCCGCGCTGCGTGGCATGAGCACCTGGTGCAATCATTGCATGCCAATGTGCATTGGCTCGTTTAGTTTTACTCGAAGTAGATTGGCTCTCGCGAGCGAGATTCCTATTCGTCGGTACTCCGACGTGGCGTCGAGAGTGACCGACTGAATGGGAACTTTCGTTAACTCTACAATAAGTCAAACCACTTCATCAGCTAATTACTCTTCGACAGCGATGCCATAGAAATATGCAGAGCTACCGCAAACACAAAATTCTATAGAAAGATGACTGTACGCTTGTTTCTCTGGTGCATAAAAGTCTATAAAAAGTAAGATTCAATAAAGACTGAAGTCAGCCAAAATATACACTACCGTTTAAAAGTTTGAGATCGATACGATTTTTTAAATGTTTTTGAAGGAAGTCTCTTATGCTCAGCAAGGCTGCAATATTGCAAAAATTTTTTACAATTTGAAATAACTGAAAATGTAATTTATTCCTCTGATGGCAAAACTGAATTTTCAGCATCATTACTCCGGTCTTCAGTGAAATATTTTGGTAACACTTTATTTAAAGCCTTTATGAATAATGCATTATAAAAGTATTTTTTACTGCATTTATTATGATTTTAATGCACCGTATAATGCATTTTATGGTCTCGTGAATAATTGTAACAACAGTTATAATACACTTATGTTAAGCCTTTAGAAAGTATAATGCATTAGAACATATGACAAACAACCAGTATCAGATATAACAAGGAATCTGCAAATATTATAATGCATTTTAACTTTGGTTACAGTTACTTATAAAATTGTTTAATGCATTATAACATACATTATGAATACCTTTATAATGCATTATACATAAAAGGCATTAAGTAGTGTTACCAATATTTCTTCTTATTTTTAATGTTCAATGTTACTTTTTTTAGAAACTGATCATTTTTTTAGGATTCTTTGATGATTAGGAAGTTCAAAAGAACAGCATTTATTGTGAACTAGAAATATTCTGTAACATTTATCTTAAGATGCTTTAAAGAACTTAAAGGGTTTTGATTTCCTCTGTTAACACATGATATCTCAAACAAATAAGAATCAATAAAGTTACAGTAACATTAAGAGCTTTTCAAATCTCTAAGAACAAAGGTTTGATAAGAAGAGGATTATTTGATGAACCTATAATGTACAACAAAGAACCAATAAAGAAATTTAATTTAAATTTAAGAGTCTTCCAAGTCAGCTCCTATACTCATGAGTTTAAAAATCATTATTACGATGTAATGCATGATCGAAAGGTTTATAAACAGAATAAAACAGTTGGGCAATTTAATATTTCTCCTCTCTTTTGTACGTTACCTCTCCTTGTTTTAGGACTATGGCAACAAAATGCAGAGCACTTTTGGCAAGCATTATCGCTATTCTTCATCAACAGTACACACAATGTACTAAACTAAACTATACAGCCAACATTCACAATTACAGATCATTATGATAAATACCAATTTGCTTCTGTCATTAGTCTTTAATTCACAACTCAACTTGGAAAGTTGAGGCTCAAAAATCAAAGAAAATTATAAGTTTCTCTACTTGAATAATGTGATGCCAATGCATGTTCACTTAAATATGATAATTCCATTCTTTTCATAAATCAAAAGCAAAAATGAAGTATAATCTTAAATATAAACTAAATTCAGTAAAAAAGTATATATATATATATATATATATATATATATATATATATATATATATATATATATATATATATATTATAAAATATTATTGTCAAATACAGTGCATCCGGAAAGTATTCACAGCGCTTCTCTTTTTCCACATTTTGTTATTTTACAGCCTTATTCCAACATGGATTAAATTCATTATTTTCCTCAAAATTCTACAAACAATACCTCATAATGACAATGTGAAAGAAGTTTGTTTGAAATCTTTGCAAATTTATTAAAAATATATATATATTTTTTTAAATCACATGGACATGAGTATTCACAGCCTCTGCCATGACACTCAAAAATGAGCTCAGGTGCATCCTGTTTCCACTGATCATCCTTGAGATGTTTCTACAACTTGATTGGAGTCCACCTGTGGTAAATTCAGTTGATTGGACATGATTTGGAAAGGCACACACCTGTCTATATAAGGTTCCACAGTTAACAGTGCATGTCAGAGCACAAACCAAGCCATGAAGTTCAAGGAATGAAGACCTCTGAGACAGGATTGTATCGAGGCACAGATCTGGGGAAGGGTACAGAAAAACTTCTGCAACATTGAAGGTCTCAATGAGCACAGTGGCCTCCATCATCCGTAAATGGAAGTTTGGAACCACCAGGACTCTTCCTAGAGCTGGCCGCCCGGCCAAACTGAGCGATCGGGGGAGAAGGGCCTTAGTCAGGGAGGTGACCAAGAACCAGATGGTCACTCTGACAGAGCTTCAGTGTTTCTCAGTGGTAAGAGGATAACCTTCCAGAAGAACAACCATCTCTGCGGCACTCCACCAATCAGGCCTGTATGGTAGAGTGGCCAGACAGAATCCACTCCTCAGTAAAAGGCACATGACAGCCCGCCTGGAGTTTGCCAAAAGGCACCTGAAGGACTCTCAGACCATGAGAAACAAAATTCTCTGGTCTGATGAAACAAAGATTGAACTCTTTGGCCTAAATTGCAAGCGTCATGTCTGGAGGAAACCAGGCACCGCTAATCATCTGGTCAATACCATCCCTACAGTGAAGCATGGTGGTGGCAGCATCATGCTGTGGGGATAATTTTCAGTGGCAGGAACTGGGAGACTAGTCAGGATTGAGGGAAAGATGAATGCAGCAATGTACAGAGACATCCTTGATGAAAACCTGCTCCAGAGTGCTCTGGACCTCAGTCTGGGGTGAAGGTCCATCTTCCAACAGGACAACGACCCTAAGCACACAGCCAAGATAACAAAGTGGCTACGGGACAACTCTGTGAATGTCCTTGAGTGGCCCAGCCAGAGCCTAGACTTGAACCCTGACTGAACATCTCTGGATAGATCTAAAAAATGGCTGTGCACCGACGCTCCCCATTCCAGCCTGATGGAGCTTGAATGGTCCTGCAAAGAAGAATGGGAGAAACTGCCTAAAAATAGGTGTGCCAAGCTTGTAGCATCATACTCAAAAAGACTTGAGGCTGTAATTGGTGCCAAAGGTGCTTCAACAAAGTATTGAGCAAAGGCTGTGAATACTTATGTACATGTGATTTTATTTATTTGTAATACATTTTCAAAGATTTCAAACAAACTTCTTTCACGTTGTCATTATAGGGCATTGTTTGTAAAATTTTGAGGAAAATAATGAATTTAATCCATTTTGGAATAAGGCTGTAACATAACAAAATGTGGAAAAAGTGAAGCGCTGTTAATACTTTCCGGATGCACTGTAATAACTTTCA
Organism: Rhinogobio ventralis; assembly: GCA_039654625.1. Lineage (NCBI taxonomy): Eukaryota > Metazoa > Chordata > Actinopteri > Cypriniformes > Gobionidae > Rhinogobio > Rhinogobio ventralis. The sequence continues at coordinate 18,041,468 of CM077206.1, read as the reverse complement.
ATTTCCATAAAATTCATCAAAACAGCTAATGCTAGTATCCTGTGCCTAGCTTATTTCCTAGTTAGTCAGCCCACACTGGGTTTATGAACTGTTAACTGTTAACTTAAACAGCAAACATATGAGATACTAAACCCCACAATATACAGCTTTTACATGTCAGCACACATACAAATAGCACGATAAGGTGACTTTCCCGCCATGCTTCTATGATATGATTATAACAAACATATGAATAAGTGACACAATCTTCACTCTATGAAATGAGAACATCAACAATTTAACAATTTAACAATTAAGAGGCTCATTTCACAATACACATTGTTTGTGTACATTAACACAGGAAATAGAAATTAGATTGTTTATCCTTGAAGTAAATGTATGTTATAAAATGACTTTAATTGGAAGACTGCTAAGAATGCAGGTTTAACCTGATCATCTTAAGGGGAGCCATTAGTCAAGAAGTCTGATGGAAAGATGTTAATGCCAAAAGCGAAGGGACAAACCAGCAGACGATAATAAACAAAGGGTAATTAAATCACATTGACTTACAAGAAACGATAAAAAAAACCTGGAGCTTCCAGAGACAGAATAAATATTTGCTTGGAAGATAGTGGAAGACGACACTTGCGTATAGCCACATTGCGTTTTGACCATAGAAACAGGATAACAGTATAGAACAGCAATTGCAGACTGAACATTGAATTTAACAGAGTGCAACTTGTTTTTCCTATTCATTTTCAATATTTGAACCAAACTAATCAACTCTGAGGCAAATAACAGAACTACAACCTTTCATTTGAAAGCAAAAAGGTATTTAGAAAGAGTGTGTGTTTTTAACATATGGAGGGAATGACGTTTAATGATAAATCATGGTACTGGTCAGCATACTGATGTTACAAGATGTTTGAGAGTGCAAAGAACTTGAACGTTCTTGAAAGGTCCAAACAAGCAGTAAGCACCGCAAATGATGCAATCAGATGAAAAACAACTGTACAATATAAGACTATTGATTAATGGTCATAGGTTAAGAATAAAAAATTTCATATTTCTATATATGTCTCTCTCTCACGTTCTCTCTCACGTTCTCTCTCTCTTGCTCTTTCTCTCTCTCTCTCTCTCTCTCTCTCTCTCTCTCTCTCTCTCTATATATATATATATATATATATATATATATATATATATATATATATATATACACACATATACATATATATATATATATATATATATATATATATATACACATACATACACTTCTCTGTAGTGAAAATAAATCCGACCTAGACTGATGCACTCAGTTGCACAAACAAACAAATCTCTAACTATTAGCAAACATTTGCTATAATTTTCAAACCAATATCTGCACTTCAAAAAAAAAAAAAAAGGAGAAGAAAATGCAGTGCAAAAATTGATAAATGGCACAGGGTTTTGTACTGATAGCGCCATCCCAAAACAAAAGTACTATATTCATGTCACTAGTCAGTGAACACTCGTAGGCTATTCCACAGTGCATTATAGCAAAACAAAGTTATGCTTAAGCGTACAGATGTAGTTCACTTCCCCCAGAGCCCGGCGGTGCTGCACTTTGCGTACCATTGAATCTGGGTTAGGGCAGTGTCAGTGTCTGCAGGGCAATTTTTGCCACACCACTAAACTAAGTGACCCACACAGAGCGGGGCTGCAACCATTCTGGCCAAAGAAGTCATTTTCACAGTTACGCTCCCTCTCTATAAACCCTGCTATCACAGGAAAAGAGGCCATTTTAATTTAAGACCCTAGCCCATTGTTTTGGGGTTTATATGTGTGTCACTATGAAATATGCAAGAACATAATAGAGCCATGCATGAAGGATTAAAAAAAGAAGAAGAAGAAGTGAAAGAAAAGGGCAAATGGAAAGCATGAGGCGAGGGAGTAATGAAGAGACAAAGAACAAAGATAGAATTTATTTAAACAGCATTTATGTGAAATATATCTTTTTTGTAACAATTTAAAAGTCTTTATTGCATCCCTATTAAATAAAGTCTTAATATTATTATTATATAATTATTTATAAAAAAAAAAAAAAATCTTACTGATCCCAAACTTTGAATAATAGTGTACATGATTACATTACATCATATGCATGACAACCACATTTGTTATCTAACTGTTTACTGTAATGATAAAACATGCACTGACCTTTTAGACAAATTTGCTAATACACCACATCAAATGACCTGAAAATTCTTATATGTTTGATGCGTGTAAAGTCACACATGTATTACAGATAGTTTAGAAACGCAGTATGTAAACCTAATTGGTTTATTGTGTTGTGTGTGTGTTTCTATGGGCTGTTAAACAGACAGATTTATAAATAAACAACATATTATATTAACTATATTATATCATGGAAAAAATTTTATGCATCGGTTGTATTAGGCAGATTTCATGGCTCTCTCTTTATGTGTGTGAGTGGTGAACTACACACGTGCACAGACATTTCTGATTCATGACCATCATTTAGCTCCTCTTAATTTTCAAAAGATGAGTTGCGTTGCCAGGGTTACCTACCAGCAATACATCACTCACCTTAACAGCTCATGTTCTGCTGCTGTAATAAGCTTTACACTTATAGAGTCTCACACACGTTAACTTTGCTATCAGAAATTGGGACATTTTCCATTCCAGAAAACTTTGAGCATTTTTACAATACATTTTTTTTTTAGCATTTGTAAAAAATTATATATAAATGAAATATTTCGTATATCATTCAAAGTTTACAATAAAAATACAGGTGATGGTCATATAATTAGAATATCATCAAAAAGTTGATTTATTTCACTAATTCCATTCAAAAAGTGAAACTTGTATATTATATTCATTCATTACACACAGACTCTTTTCATTTTGATGATTATAACTGACAACTAAGGAAAATCCCAAATTCAGTATCTCAGAAAATTAGAATATCGTGAAAAGCTTCAATATTGAAGACACCTGGTGCCACACTCTAATCAGCTAATTAACTCAAAACACCTGCAAAGGCCTTTAAATGGTCTCTCAGTCTAGTTCTGTAGGCTACACAATCATGGGGAGGACTGCTGACTTAACAGTTGTCCAAAAGACGACCATTGACACCTTGCACAAGGAGGGCAAGACACAAAAGGTCATTGCAAAAGAGGCTGGCTGTTCACAGAGCTCTGTGTCCAAGCACATTAATAAAGAGGCGAAGGGAAGGAAAAGATGTGGTAGAAAAAAGTGTACAAGCAATAGGGATAACTGCACCCTGGTGAGGATTGTGAAACAAAACCCATTCAAAAATGTGGGGGAGATTCACAAAAAGTGTACTGCAGCTGGAGTCAGTACTTCAAGAACCACTACGCAGACGTATGCAAGACATGGGTTTCAGCTGTCGCATTCCTTGTGTCAAGCCACTCTTGAACAACAGACAGCGTCAGAAGCGTCTCGCCTGGGCTAAAGACAAAAAGGACTGAACTGCTGCTGAGTGGTCCAAAGTTATGTTCTCTGATGAAAGTGAATTTTGCATTTCCTTTGGAAATCAGGGCCCCAGAGTCTGGAGGAAGAGAGGAGAGGCACACAATCCACGTTGCTTGAGGTCCAGTGTAAAGTTTCCACAGTCATTGATGGTTTGGGGTGACATGTCATGTGCTGGTGTTGGTCCACTGTGATTTCTGAGGTCCAAGGTCAACGCAGCCATATACCAGGAAGTTTTAGAGCATTTCATGCTTCCTGCTGCTGACCAACTTTATGGAGATGCAGATTTCATTTTCCAACAGGACTTGGCACCTGCACACAGTGCCAAAGCAACCAGTACCTGGTTTAAGGACCATGGCATCCCTGTTCTTAATTGGCCAGCAAACTCGCCTGACCTTAATCCCATAGAAAATCTATGGGGTATTGTGAAGAGGAAGATGCGATATGCCAGACCCAACAATGCAGAAGAGCTGAAGGCCACTGTCAGAGCAACCTGGGCTCTCATAACACCTGAGCAGTGCCACAGACTGATCCACTCCATGCCACGCCGCATTGCTGCAGTAATTCAGGCAAAAGGAGCCCCAACTAAGTATTGAGTGCTGTACATGCTCATACTTTTCATGTTCATACTTTTCAGTTGGCCAAGATTTCTAAAAATCCTTTCTTTGTATTGGTCTTAAGTAATATTCTAATTTTCTGAGATACTGAATTTGGGATTTTCCTTAGTTGTCAGTTATAATCATCAAAATTAAAAGTAATAAACATTTGAAATATATCAGTCTGTGTGTAATGAATGAATATAATATACAAGTTTCACTTTTTGAATGGAATTAGTAAAATAAATCAACTTTTTGATGATATTCTATTTATATGACCAGTACCTGTATTTATATTTTTATCTCTTTTAATTATCTCTTTTCTATAACTAATCATAACGCAATAGAGCCATTGCCTCCTCTTATGTGACTTCCCACCATTCATTCTAAATTACCCCCCACCAAACCAACTGCACGCTTTAGGGGGTCTGTTAAAGTGGGCCTATAATGCCCTTTTCACAAGATGTAATATAAGTCTCAGGTGTCCCCAGAATGTGTCTGTGAAGTTTCAGCTCAAAATACCCCACAGATTATTTATTATATGACGTTTTGAAAGCCCCTATTTGGGTGGCAGCAAAAATACACTGTTTTCGTGTCTCTTTAAATGCAAATTAGCTGCTGCTCCCCGCCCCGTTTTCAGAATAGGGCGGAGCCTTTACAGCTCATGCTAGTTTGGATAAACAAAAACAACAACTGGAGTGTGGAGAACCTCACACAGCGAGTAGAGATGAATCAATACCAACTGTTTGAGAACTTTCAGAACATGTAAGTACCGCACATTATATTTAGTCAATGTAAGCAAATCGCCTTTGTGTATGTGCTGCTTAGGATGCCATACATTGGCTAAAGTTACCATTGTCTCTATTCACAGAGATCAGAGCTATGTCATTAGTTTTATTTTAAAGAAGTAATAAAAGTGCACTTCTGAATTTTACAGGCGGTGAGCATTTTCAGGTTAAAAATAACAAGCTCTGGTCTCTGTGAATACAGTAAGAGACAATGGTACCTTTAGCCACATTAGCACATTCACAAAGGCGATTTGCAAACACACACATTATAAAGTGCAGTACTTGCGTGTTCTGGATGTGAAGTTGGATCACGAAGAGTTGGATATGATCCATCTTTGGGAAGCAACTTTTGTGCAAATCCTGCGTTTACTGACCCTCGTTAGCAAAGCAGTCCAGTGTACAATGACTCACACAAACATATATACGAACTTAGCTCATTTCTTTGGCACATTCCCTTCACAAATGAAATGAATCCACTGCATCCTCAGTGGCTCAGATGCCGGGAGTTTATTATTACAGCAAAAAACTGAACAGTTATAATGTTTAAATAGATGAGACATTTTATGACTAGCTGCTCTAGCGAGGGTATAAACATGGTGGACTGTGTAACAGAAATAACAATGTTTCAACAGCATGGTAACAACTTTACTACAACAAATTTGTTTTCAAACTTCGATTTCACTGTATAGGGGTCCGCGGTGTATGTAGATAGAAATGGCTCATTCTAAGGTAATAAAAACATAACGGTTTATTATGTAAGGTTATACACCACTGAAAACATAGTTATGTATATTATATTGCATTTCTGTCAACAGATCCTCATAAATATTACTCACTGCACCTTTAAAAAGTGATTTCTGTAAGTAAACATCTCCCTTTGCATTGAACTGTGAGCTTTGTAACTTTGCAGATGTTGTTTATGCTCAAACAGAAACATTACACACTAACTAAAGTTACAAAAGTGAAATCATAATCAAGGACCCCTTTAAAACTCAATGGGCTCAGAGGAGGCAAGAGAGATGTGGACTTGCGCTGTAACTTTACCTGCGGGTGTCGCTGTTGGGCAGTTTCCACGAAAAATATTAAGCAGCACAACATTGATAATAATAAGAAACATTTCCTGAGCAGCAAATCAGCCATAATAAAATGATTTCTGAAATATCGTGTGACACAGAAGACTGGAGTAATGATGCTGTACTATTCAGCTTTACCATCACAGGAATAAATTACATTTGACAATATATTCACATAGAAAGCTGCTTGTTACTGAAAGAGATTTCTTTCAAAAACAAAATTTTTTTTTTTGAACAGCATACACCCACTTATAATTATATAATATGAAATAAAATATTTACTTAATCTATACAGTATGTCGTTTTATAAATGATTTGCATGAAAACCTTTTCTGCGCACTTAAGAAAACTTGTATGCAGTTATTGGTAAATGAGACCCATTTTTAACACTCACAAACTTGCATTATTGTTGCAAAAATACAGTGCTGATGGTCAAAGATGCCATTTTCTCAAAATATGTTTTGTTAACAACGAAAACAATTCCATACATGCACACAGACTGAGAGAGTAGGAGTAAAACAGCTACATACTACACATGACCGGTATGTGTGCTGCTGTCACTGAAGCCATTGTCATGAGCTGTGTTCTCTTTGTCTGTCTCTGTTGGTCATGTGACATATAAAGCCGCATACTGCCATGTGCTGACACACACAGACATACTAAAGCAGAGTTTCTCTACACAGCCTCAGAGATAAACATTTTAGTTAGCAGAGGATAAAGTTCATATAAAAAATAAAAGAACAGAAACAAGATTAGTGTCTTGACTCATTTGAGGCTAATCTCTCTCAAATTATATACACACACAATAGTGCAATTATATTAAAATGATAATTCACCTGAAAATGAAAATTCTGACATCACTCATTCACACTTATGTCATTCCAAACCTGCATGAGTTTCCTTCTCAGATAGAACATGTTTGTTTAATGATGTCCTTGTTTTTCTCAAAACAATGAAGCCATATAATAAGAGTCAATCCACAGAAAAATTTCAAAAATAAAAGAAGCACAGACGTAATTCATATTACCTGAGCACATTATTCAAGTCTTCGAAAGCCACATGACAACTTTTTGTGAGGAACAAACTGAAATTTATGACACTATTCACCGAAATTGCAGCTGCAGCTCTCGAATATCTTTTGCACTTGTAGATTTTCAAACGTGGCACTTTGTGTTCAGTTCAAGTAAAAAACATATTAAGGGGCCATTGACATTGAACGTGTTTTTTGCTGTTCAAAAATGCGAGACGCAGCTCAGTGGAATGAAAAAAATAACACAAGGACTATAAATTTAAAAGTTGAACTTCTTTTAACTTGAGCGCCACGTTGTTATACACAAGATGCTGCAAAAGACACAAGAGCCAGGCGCAAACCGGTCCTACTTGAGCCACTCCAAGCGGCATGGGAGCTGGACGCTAACAAAGACGCGAAAGACCACAGTCTCTAGCGTCAGTCACTGGTGCGCTTCTTGAGATCAGAGGAGTGAGGTTTACCTGCACAGCTCTCACTAGCTGGCCTCCGTTACATGGGCACAATGGATAAATAGAAAAACGTCTAGTGTCTTTACATAGAAAAACAATGGAAAAGTAGCTCAGTGGAATGGAAAAACGAGTTCTGTGTAAACAGCCCCTATAAGAGCACATTATGAGAGCATTTGTCCTTCATACAGGTTTGAAAAAACATGAGGATGAGTAAATGACAGATTTTTGGGAGAACTATCCCTTTAAAGGGATGCACTGTGTAAATTTTAGCGGCATCTAGTGGAGAGGTTGCGAATTGCAACCGCCTACTGCTCACCCCTCCCTTTCATAGAGAAGCTATGGTGGCTGACACAGGACAAAGATGTCGTCCTCTGAGACAGCAGAGAGTAGCTAGCGCTTTGTAAAGCAGTTTGTCCGTTTAGGGCTACTGTAGAAACATGATGGTGCAAAATGGTGACTTCACAGTAAGGGGACCCGCAGTGTATGTAGATAGAAATGCCTTATTCTAAGGTAATAAAAACATAACGGTTCATTATGTAAGGTCTTTATACACCACTGAAAACATAGTTATGTATATTATATTGCATTTCTGTCAATAGATCCTCATAAATATTACACACTGCACCTTTAAGAAATCCAGAACAGCAGCCTGAACGAAAACAACAGATATTACCTGTGAGAATGCATGACTTCTGAAGCAGGCACACTTATACATCATGTAGCCAAAACTCACACAATAAACAAACTGCTACTGCTAATTAAACTATTGCCGCTTAAAAAAACTCTAACACTGTCAGCTGTGCTTTCATGTCCCTCATGATATCTATTCTGTTATTTTCTGAACAGGTGCGTATGCAGGTTTGACTACAAGAAAAACTAAGAAATGATTTTGAAGTGGCATTCTGACCTCAATAGCTGGATAGCGGGCGGTTTTCTCTTTTTCTACTCTCAGCATATTGTTAGATATCCCCAGCACTCTGCCACAGCACACAACATACTGCTGCTGAAACCCTGCTGACCAACTAACTGACCACTGGGAGACACACACTCTGGATGACCATGTCAGCCCCTCCCACACACACACACACACACACCTGTTACTTAACGTGCAACTACACAGAACCAAAATGGGGTAGGATTTACTACTAACACTAAGAAATAGCTATTAAATTTCACAAATAATGACAGAGAATTGGCAAGTAACACACTGAATTAAATGCGATATTTTGAAGTATTTTCCAATAATCTTGTTTTATTTACAACTTCAAAAAATAACTTTTACATATGCTTTTTTAAATAAAGGTTCCAAAAGAGGGTTTTCACAGTGATGCCATAGAAGAAACATGTTTGGTTCCCCAGATATTCTTTCAGTGAACAGTTCTTAAAAGAAAAAAAAATCTTAGTGTAATGAACATTTACAAAAAACATTTTAAATAACTTTTTCCCCCTGTAAACCTTTTGTGGAATGAAAAGGTTCCATGGTTGTTAAAGGTTCTTCATGGAACCATTGATGCCCTTTATTTTTATGAGCATACAGTGTAATGCCACCAATTTACACTCACATGCATGCATTTTGTAGACACTTATCCAAAAGAAAAGTGACATATATTGCAAACTTTTGACATTGACATTGCTAGCAGCTTGCACTACTGTTCAAGCTACAGGAATGCTTCACCTATTACCATAATTCAAAGTTGTGTACTATATTATGACTACATAACCCATAATACAACCTGTGCTTTTTCATTCACACCAGAGGAGAACTTGCCCCCAGACTGTTTTTTCCCAAGGCCTTTTTGTCATTTCTGGCTTAGTTTCTTAGTTCTTAACATTCAGTAATATTATTGATTTGAGTGTACTGACCCTATCGAACGAGAACAAGATTTGAACTTAATTGAGTTGGATGATACTGTTTTCTGCAGAGCTGCTTTATCTGCTTTTAACACTATTATTGAACTGATTTGAATCAACACTAAACTGACTCAAGCTAAATAGCGACACTATTGTCTTCTGTAGGGCGGCTTATAGCTGAATTGAACTAATCTCATAATTGATGAACTTCACAGTTATTGAATCAACACTGAACTGACTTCAGCTGAATAATGACTATTGTCTTTTTAGAATTGCTTTACAGCTGAATTGAATTCTGTTTGCATCAGTTCTGTTATTTTCCTGTTTATCACTGTAAAGCTGTTTTAAAACAATCTGTATTGTATAAAGTGCTATATAAATAAAGGTGACTTGATCATGTGATTTCAAAAAGGCAACATGGGAGGTCAAAACCCAACCGATGACTTGGTAATTCAGTTACATATGGCTCAAAACACTGGCTCTTGTGTTTGTTAAAATGTCTGAGTTAAAGATGAAGTGATAAACGGGTGTGTGATGACTGGGCTTCCACAGGTTTACGGTGTTACGACAATGAAAGCAGGACTGTGTAAACAGGGTCTGTTTATACTCTCAGTCGTGGCATTGATGTGATTTATAAATATGAAGCTATTCACCGCAGTCATAAAGCTGAGCGTAGTCACTCCACATATTGCTGACTTGAGCATTCAATATACACAAACACATGAATATTGTGTGTGTGTGTGTGTGTGTGTGTGTGTGTAAAGGAACGTGAGGAATGCCTTCCATCATCAGATCACGGACAGACCAACAGAAAGAGAAAAGCTTGAGTCAGCATTGCCATGTGCCTATGACAGCCCTGACCAGTGGAGCATGGCACAGCCCAAAATACACCACACAATCCCACAATACATCCGCCTTTGCTCAAAATATACCCAACACATCCCATAAAACTACCTACACTTCTCATAACATACATCATCTTACCCAATATATACCCAACACTCGATCACATTCCTTACACCTCCCATAATAGACTGTACTTCACCCTACCAATATATATTGAACACTGTCCATCATATTTCCTGTTTCCTATTATATACTTCACCATGCCCAATACATACACTCAGGGCTTGACGTTAACACTCGCCAACCCGCCAAATGTGGATGGATTTCAGCAGTGGCGTGTAACGCAGTCATTCATACTAGCCACTTTGGCAGGTTGAATTTTATATACATTTTTCAACTATTCTTTTGAAAAGGCATCTGAAATAATCAAATACAAGTGCAACATCGATTTTCCAATACATATCAATACTGAAATATCTAAAAGCTGCTTATTGTGCTTAATCAGTCAAATAAACACAAAATAATGTCAAAATTCTGGTCTTGGTGAGTATTCACGTAAACAGTCAGTTATGTTTAAAGTGAAATTAAACAGTTGAGTTTAAAATATACCTGCTGCCAAATTATGAGATTAAAAATATCTAAATGGCTGTTTTTCCCCATGGTATCGATGTCAAAATTGTGGCCAGTGAAAATACTGAGTGGCTAGTAACTTTGGAAAACCACTAGCCACAGTGGCTGGTGAGCAATACAAAAAAAAAGCCGTTCTTCTAAACTTTTAATTCATCAAAGGAAAGAAACATTAAACAGAAATATATTTAAATAAAAAACAATTATTTTAAAATCGCAAAAATAGTTCACAATATTACTGTTTTATTGTTTTAATCAAATAAATGTAGACTTGGTGAACATGAATGACGTCTTTAAAAAACATTTAAAAATCTTGCTGACCCCAAACTTTTGACCAACATTGTCCATAGAATTCCAAACTCCTATAAAATATAGTATTTCATCTTGCCCACTTTACATCCAACACTATCCATAACATTATATTAGACCACTCCATAAATATAATAATTTTACTTATGGACATCAACAATGCATCAACTCATAGATAATATGGACAAAGGTATTAATAAATAACATCCTCACACACTCAAAACTCCTATAATATTCCATTATTTATATCCAACACTAACCATAGTATTCCCAAAACATGCCTATATAGTGTTGTTTATCCAACACAACCCAGTTCCTTATATTTGCTATTGTAAATTATACTTTCCTCATATTATCATTAATGAACCACAAAGGCACCTCATAATATTGATTTATACATACATATGGATATGTTATGAAGGTAATGTACATGTACATGGTCTGCAACAACGCTTAGGTAGGTGGTATGTGTCAAAGTAACATCCACATGGATGACAGGACCCAAGGTTTCCCAGCAGAACATTGCCCAAAGCATCACACTGCCTCTGCCAGCTTGCCTTCTTCCCATAGTGCATCCTGGTGCCATGCGTTCCCCAGGTAAGAGACGCACATGCACTCGGCCATCCACGTGATGTAAAGGAAAACGTGATTCATCAGACCAGGCCACCTTCTTCCATTGCTCTGTGGTCCAGTTCTGATGCTCACATGCCCACTGTGGTGCTTTCGGTGGTGGACAGGGGTCAGCATGGGCACCCTGACTGGTCTGCGGCTATGCAGCCCCATACGCAACAAACTGCGATGCACTGTGTATTCTGACACCTTTCTATCAAAACCAGCATTAACTTCTTGTCCAATTTGAGCAACAGTAGCTCGTCTGTTTGATTGGACCACACGGGCCAGTCTTCACGCCCCTCGTGCATCAATGAGCCTTGGCCGCCCATGACCCTGTCGCCGGTTCACCACTGTTCCTTCCTTGGACCCCTTTTGATAGATACGGACTACTGCAGACCGGGAACACCCCACAAGAGCTGCAGTTTTGGCTCGCAGGCTCGCAGCACAAACGCAGCAGGAGTCAGATTTCATTTATCACGAGAGTGAGGAGCTGACAGACAAGATGATCACGGAAGATTTGGTTTCAACGCGAAATGTAAAAGCGCCTATTTAAGTGAGTTTGTCATTGTACTGTTTTGTTGTTGTGTTTTTCATTAAGAATAACAGGCTAATGAACCCACAATTCAAGCAACCCGCCCCCGAATTGGTGCAATGTTATTCACTTCACCTGTCAGTGGTCATAATGTTATGCCTGATCGGTGTATATATATATATATATATATATACACTCACCTAAAGGATTATTAGGAACACCATACTAATACTGTGTTTGACCCCCTTTCGCCTTCAGAACTGCCTTAATTCTACGTGGCATTGATTCAACAAGGTGCTGAAAGCATTCTTTAGAAATGTTGGCCCATATTGATAGGATAGCATCTTGCAGTTGATGGAGATTTGTGGGATGCACATCCAGGGCACGAAGCTCCCGTTCCACCACATCCCAAAGATGCTCTATTGGGTTGAGATCTGGTGACTGTGGGGGCCATTTTAGTACAGTGAACTCATTGTCATGTTCAAGAAACCAATTTGAAATGATTCGAGCTTTGTGACATGGTGCATTATCCTGCTGGAAGTAGCCATCAGAGGATGGGTACATGGTGGTCATAAAGGGATGGACATGGTCAGAAACAATGCTCAGGTAGGCCGTGGCATTTAAACGATGCCCAATTGGCACTAAGGGGCCTAAAGTGTGCCAAGAAAACATCCCCCACACCATTACACCACCACCACCAGCCTGCACAGTGGTAACAAGGCATGTTCTCATTCTGTTTACGCCAAATTCTGATTCTACCATCTGAATGTCTCAACAGAAATCGAGACTCATCAGACCAGGCAACATTTTTCCAGTCTTCAACTGTCCAATTTTGGTGAGCTCGTGCAAATTGTAGCCTCTTTTTCCTATTTGTAGTGGAGATGAGTGGTACCCGGTGGGGTCTTCTGCTGTTGTAGCCCATCCGCCTCAAGGTTGTGCGTGTTGTGGCTTCACAAATGCTTTGCTGCATACCTCTGTTGTAACGAGTGGTTATTTCAGTCAAAGTTGCTCTTCTATCAGCTTGAATCAGTCGGCCCATTCTCCTCTGACCTCTAGCATCAACAAGGCATTTTCGCCCACAGGACTGCCGCATACTGGATGTTTTCCCCTTTTCACACCATTCTTTGTAAACTCTAGAAATGGTTGTGCGTGAAAATCCCAGTAACTGAGCAGATTGTGAAATACTCAGACCGGCCCGTCTGGCACCAACAACCATGGCTCGCTCAAAATTGCTTAAATCACCTTTCTTTCCCATTCTGACATTCAGTTTGGAGTTCAGGAGATTGTCTTGACCAGGACCACACCCCTAAATGCATTGAAGCAACTGCCATGTGATTGGTTGATTAGATAATTGCATTAATGAGAAATTGAACAGGTGTTCCTAATAATCCTTTAGGTGAGTGTATATATATATATCCACCACTACCCACAATATTCTACATTTTTCCTATTATAAACTCATTTTACTCATGATACAGATAATGTGACATTAAATGTACCAACATATAATGGGGTTTACATTATCATCAGTACCTATAATAGACCTTATCATATTATTCACCACATTACTTTAAATTCCACATTATAAAATACATTAGGAATATGTAGTTTGGATAAAAGCATCTGCTAAATGAATGTGAATACTCAGCTGAAAACAGCTCATAATACCCTATATAGCCTGCAGAATTAATAATATATCCAACAATGGAAACACAGCACATTTTAACAATATCTATAATATACTAATCCACTACTATTTGTGAAATATTCAGCATTAGCATAACATTCCCATCAATACTCATAAAGCACCCATCACTGCCGGCACATTCCATAACAATCTGCCACAAATCTGCTAAGGTATCTGATAGTATCTTCCCATGATGCATTTGGCACTGCTCATAATGCATGTAATTTGGACTAACGGCACACATAACGAAACCGATCGGCGGCACACTGGTGGTAATGTGACATGTAAATGGCATATGTGATGTCCGTTATACTGACCGAGAGACTGGCAGGCCGGTGGTGAGTTGTCAGTTCCCCATCACACAGTGAGTTAGTGTTGAGTTATTGCTCTGCTTTCCAGCAGAGCGTCTCACTTCACGCCTGACAGACGGCTGCTTGAGAGATCCATTTGCCTTAATGGGACTTCAGGAGCGAGTCCTCTTGGTAACAAAAAATGGTGACAAACTTACAATCGCTCTCTCAGACGCCACATAATCTGTCTCGCTGTCCACAGGTGAGAAGAAGAGCAGTTTAAAGCTCTCATAGGTGCAGTTATGGATGAACAACTGGCCCATTAACCTCTGACTGGTGCACTGAGAAAGAAAGATAGTGCTCTTATGTACTGGTTTGAGTCAATTCAATAAGAAACTACAGGGCTGATGTTTAAAGGGATAGTTCACCTAAACATGAACATTCTGTCATCATTTACTCACCCTTATGTTTTTCCAAACCTCTATGACTTTCTTTTCTTACTTAGTATTTTTGTCTCGTTTCTAGTCTAAATATCTAAAAATTCATAAATCAAGATGCATTTACTAGATTAGTAAAATAAGATATTTTTTCTTGTTTTCTGGGGGGAAAAAATCAAAATGAAGTGAGTTTTTGCTTAAAATAAGCAAAATTATCTGCCAATGGGGTAAGAAAAAGAATCTTGCTTCTGATTGAAATCTTGTTTCTTGTTTCTGTCCCAAACAGAAATAAGATTATTTTTCTTACCCCATTGACAGATAATTTTGCTTGTTTTAAGCAAAAACTCACTTCATTTTGATTTCCCCCCCCCCAGAAAACAAGAAAAAATATCTCATTTTACTTATCTAGTAAATGCATCTTGATTTAAGAATTTTTCGATATTTTGACTGGAAACAAGAAAGAAAAAAAAACGAAATAAGAAGAGCATTTTTTGCAGTGTAACTGCTGTATTCCCCAGTTCCTCTCAACACAGCCTACATGACCTTAATTTACAGTAGTGAGTCTTGCACATCAATTCTTGCGAATGTGTGTTGACAATGTGTGTATATTATGTATTTGTGGCTGAAGATATACAAGCAGCAGCCATAAGGGGGGAAAATATGTTGTATGTCTGAGGACACTAGACTGTTAGTTACACAATCATCATTCTGAAGACTTTCTGAAGTGATCTCAGAAAAAGCAATTATGAAAATTACTCTCAGCATGAGACTGTAATGAACATAACGTGGATATGTGTAGAACGGACAGACAGACAGACAGACATAGATAGATAGACGGATAGATGGATAGATAGAATGAAGGATGGATAGATAGACAGACAGACAGATAGATAGATAGATAGATAGATAGATAGATAGATAGATAGATAGATAGATAGATAGATGTTGTATAATGGATGCTTTATAGACTAACTGTTGTGCATATATCAATGTGCACGAGTGTATGAGTGATTCTAAACTACTCCTGACGAAATAAAGTTGTGTGTGTGTGTGTGTGTGTGTGTGTGAGTTATGAGCAGCTGATGTGTAAGTACTCTGTGGCTGTACTGGATCTCGCTCTGGTTTAATTAGGTTGTGTAATGGTCAGCCTCAGGGCAGGGCCGATAAAAGAGTCCCGGGACAGTTCAGTGGATGGGACGCTATTCGTAGCTTTTTGCTCTCTCCAATCTCACATGCATGGTACTGAAAAAACATTCCAAAATAATTCATCAGAATATTCACCAGTATATAACCTTGAATATATATCATTAATATGTAAACTCTCTTGAAGACCTGACAGTCATTTCAAAAACCTCCCTTATAAATAAGTAAGTAGCCATTTAGCAGATGATTTAATTAAAGCTGGTGTATAACAGGGTCAGTTCTCCTGGAATAACCTGAGTGTCTTGCTCAAGGGCTCAATTCTGGCCCTAACCATCAACCTTTTAGTATTAGCCACCACATGATTACACTACCACAAGACCACAGGAAAACAATCAAAAACTCCAAACAAAATTAGTCAACGATCAAAACCCATCAGACAAACTATGGTACATCACAGTGGGATGTATAGAACATCACTGGATGAGGTCACAGCTGGCAGATATGGAGCAAACTAGTTCATGCTCAGTTAGTTTTTACTCATGCTCTCGTGTGGAGTAGATATACTGAGCTTGAGTTAACACACTAAGACATGCCTATATACAGACACATATTACTCTACAGCTTGGAAAAAGATCTCAGTTGTTTTTCTATGACAGCAGTAAGATTAAAATGAGCACAAATGGAGACTTTTGCCAAAATCAACTGCTTCTCAAATTAAACATTATGTCTCATCTAGAGCTTGCAATGCCAGCTTGTTTGTTAGTTGTCCATGATTTTAGTTATTTAAATCATGTCAAAAGTTTCATTACGATAAAAAAAAAAAAAAAAAGAATGCTTAAATTTAGCAAGGATGCATTAAATTGATCAACGACAGTGGCAGTAAAAACCTTCAATGCTACAAAAGATTTCCATTTCAAATAAATGCTGTTCTTCTAAACGTAAAAAAAAATTTTTTTTTCAATGTTGATAAAAATAAGAAATGTTTCTTGAACACCAAATCAGATCAGCATATTAGAATGATTTCTGAAGGATCATGTGACACTAAAGATATGATGCTGAAAATTCAGCTTTGCCATCACTAGAATAAATTACATTTTAAAATGTATTCAAATATAAAACAGTTATTGTACATTTACATTTATGCATTTGGCAGACGCTTTTATCCAAAGCGACTTGCAGTGCACTTATTACAGGGAAAATCCCCCTGGAGCAACATGGAGTAAAATGCCTTGCTCAAGGACACACTAATGATATTTCAAAATATTACTGGTTTTACTGTATTTTTAATCAAATAAATGTAGCCTTTGTGAGCATAAGAGACTTCTTATATATATATATATATATATATATGTGTGTGTGTGTGTGTGTGTATGTGTGTGTGTGTGTGTGTATGCTTTCTAAATGTGTTGTTAGTGAACCAATCAATTACAGTACACCTGCCTTTAAATGTATTCAACACTGTGATCCAATCACCCAAATATGAGTTGTAAAGGGGAAGGAAACAACTGTATAACAAGAGTAGGAAGAAGTTCATATTCACCTCATGTGCTCTCAAGAGTCCCTAGAGTACAGAGAGTCTCCCAAATATTCCAGTACTGTTTTCCCAAATTTGTCATCCCTGTGACTGACTACACCTCCACATTCTGTCTGATCGTGCCGTCGAGCAAATGACTGCCAATCAGAGCCCTAGTTAAATCTCTCATCAGTCACTTCACAGGATCAAGAGATTACGTATCACAGCCAGTGTCATCTCCATCAAGACCGCGGATCAGCACGCTGTCAAATCCACGTACAGGTACCACACAATTTGGGCATGGCATTCAAAGGAGGAGCAAGAAAGAGTGAAAATGGCAGAAAATGGGGGAATACACTGAAAATGCTTCATGTGGTAAACACCAATGCTTGAATTGTTCATGTTCACACCTTAAACACACACACTCTTTATCAGCGTGTGTTCAGTGCAGCGTAGAATGTCAAAACAGCAGTGGAACTCGAATGTGAGACTGTGTGTGTGTGTGTGTGTAGATTGCTGGAACTTCAGCTGAAGAAAGACATGGATGGTCTTTGTCTCCAATCAGCTTGAGCTCAACAGTAAGGATGGTCCAATGGGCTGCAGGCAGTGTGAGTTTAAGGCCTGTTGACAAAAATTGTCCTATATTGTGTTCAGTGATCATATACACCGATTTATTTATAACATGCAAACATTTGGATTTGTGATACATCCAAATGTATTTGTACTAGTGATGCACCAATATAAAAAAACATAAATTCTACCCAATTATATTCAAAGCTATTATATTCAACTAGGGATGAAACGGTATGAAAATTTCATATCACGATTATAGTGACCCAAATTATCACGATTATCAATATTATCACGGTTTTGTTCAAATGGGATGAAAGTGTAAAAAAAAACAAAAAACAGATGCACACACTGAAAACATTTCAACAAGTTTTATATTTGAAAATCAACAAACAACAAATAAAACGAGCAGCTCTATGCACTTTTTTAAAGCAAGATTCTATTCTGTGGGACGTCCTTCCTTATAATGTCCGTCGTCAATAGCAAAACATTATAACACAGCGAACATCCATGTATCACAACGGACGCACGCTCTCGTTCATTCAAATGCAACTTGCGTCTCTATTTTTGATTGTATTAAAAATGAAATCAGAGGACTTTACTATTAATACTACTATAATTATTACTATAACTTCTTGTGATCATCATGGCTGGACTATTGTTTTGTACACTGTACAAAATGGATTTATAAACAGGCAAGATTTAAAACATTAATCTCAATTCAATATGTCCCCGTAATTATTTATGTGGTAAAGAAAATCTGTGTAATAAGTGTACAATGAATATACATTATTATCCCTTAAATGTCACCCTAGTCTTGTCTGAACTTTTTCGTTCGTCTTTGGCTCTAGCTTCACGTCATTATTTCCCAGACGTAGTTTTGGTATTGAGGTCAAAGTCCACTTGCCTTGCGTTCGCAGATTTGAAGTGTTTCCTCCTATTGCAGCAACTTTCTTTTTGCATGTTCTGCAGACAGGGTGACCATCCTCGATTAAGTTTCCCTCAGGACTTTTGTAAAAGCCAAAATATGACCATACCTCAGATTTGGTCCTTTTAGAACAGGCTGAAAAATCTCCCGAGCGCTGTCACTGCCTTCCGCCATTTTCTTCTCATTCAAAAAACAACGTTGCGTGCTGCGCCTGCACTAGACTGATGCTGGCTGGACAGGATTTACCGCGAGTTTTCAAAATCGTGATAATCAAACACGGTTTTAATGATAATACAATTTTAAATTATATTATTAACTGTCCGTGCATTTTATTGTGGTTTATCGTGAAACCGGTAATCGTTCCATCCCTACATTCAACTGCTATTTATTATTAGATATAATAATTACATTTAAAGAAAAACTCAGTGTATCAAGGTAGTTTTCATAAACACCTATATTCATGGCAAGTTTATTCAAACAAATAAAAGTTTTTGCATACATACACAATTAACAGTAAATAAACTCTTCTCTAGTGTTTTGTATGGCTAACTTACAAAATGTGAACATTGGATAACTTTCCTGAGGTAAATGCAACGTTAGGTGACATATGTTCACAATCTGTTTATTGATGTCTTTCCGTGGTTGAAACAGATTAAGTGATTACACTCGGTAAGGTGTACTGTATCTTTTTTTTTTGTGCTATACCTATTAAAGTGGAAGAAAAGACTTGTGCTCCGCACTGGTGCTTGAACTGAGGAATTTGAAAGCTGAGACTTTGTTTTTTATCACACGTAACAAAGCACAAAGCTCTTTGCGATTATTGGATGGTAAGCGTGCTACAAATAATGTTTGGTGTAAGGAAAAACCGTGGATCTGATAACCCTGGCCCAACTGACAACCCTGGTGATTCATATGGTCAAATAGAGCCTCCTTTAACAACTATTTTTTTTACTGTTAATGTGATATTGTCGCGTTAACTTTGACAAACATGAATTCAACACAAGAGAGATTTTCTTCACACACAGTATGAGTTGCAGTTTGACACGTTTTTTGCTAAAAATGACCTATATATCAAAAATCGAGACCAAAACTTAATATCAGCCAAAAAGCAATATGGTATATATTATGTATCCCTAATTTGAACCAATAGTTGAGATCTGTTGAACCAATCTGATGAGAAATGGTAAATTGGTACCAATGTTGGAGCAGCAAATATATTAAAATGAAGTATATTACAAAACTGAATTGGATTTGTTAACACAATCTCATAGACTAGCACAGATTAAGACTATTAGCTTATGAACCAGCAGTTATATTTCACACTCTGTTTATGAATTTACTCCTATCTCAAGTTACAGCACAGCTTTTTTGTAATGAAACCTCACCATTAAATGAACAATGACAGCATAAAAAATCCTTATTGTTGAGCCAGTGGCCAGTTCTGTCCGTCTGTCCCTGTAACAAACTGTCTCATACATTCAAAGGGAAGTTACTCTGCTATAAAGCCACATACACAGTCTGATGGAATGCACTGCAACAAACACACGCTCTTGCACAAGACAGACGAGTAGAGACAGACACATAGAGAAGTGTCAGAGAGAGAACGGGATACCTTACTGTTGATTTTGGACTTCTTGGCGTCTTTGCGCGGCTTCCTCCGCTCTCTGCCGTCTCTCCGTCCAATCGCTCCCCCCATCTCCTCTCATCACACACTCATCCGGCACATGCCCTCTCACCTATCGCCCTGTCTTCTCCTCCTCGTCCTCTCTCTCTCTCTCTCTCTCTCTCTCTCTCTCTTTCTCTCTCTCTCTCTCTCTCTCTCTCTCCACACACTCACGTCTCGCCGGAGTGCCGCCCGCTCACACTCTCTCTCACATGCGCGCACACACGCTAGCGTCCGGCGTGTGATGAAGGGTTGATTTTGCTGGATGCAGAGACAGGGAGGGTAAGGGAGGGAGAAAGGGAGGAGAAAAGAAGGAAGAGAGGGAAATGTGGTGGTAGTTTTGAGGAAGGGAGGGGGAGATTTGGGGTTGAGCCAGTAAAGAAAAAGCTCACGCTTACTCATTCACACTCATTCGTTCACGCTGACAGTGTGTGTCCCATAGACAGCAGTGATAAACGGCTCCACGTTCTGACAACACACACATACACACACTATGCAGCCGACTGCAGCATGCTCATTGACCAGAACAGATACGACTGCGACTTTGTAAAGCTCCTCCTCCTGCTTGATGTGATTGGTTGGAGGCAAACCAGAGTGGTATGCTTTTCTCTCTCTCTCTCTCTCTCTCTCTCTCTCTTTGATGTCTGAGGCGGGACTTGTGGTTGGTTGATTAAATGATTGTGTATTCAGACTGCTTGGAAACAGACCGATATATCGGCTAGGATGTCTACATGCTAGAGAAAACCCTGATGGTGCACTGATGGATATGAATGTGCAAGTTGCATTTTAAAGTCATCATGAAACAGAAGTTGCAATAGTGTCTTCTTCACTATTGTGACATATATGTGAATCGAACTGCTTCTCATACAAAAAATGGGGGCTGTACTTGATTGTGTCCATGGGGGATTGATTGGATGGTTGGATCATTATGGTTTTCTATTGCTGTGATCTCATGTGAGTGACAGATTGTCCTGCCCTCACGCCAGTAAATAATTAAAGATTACCAAAAATAATGATGTGCACAGATAAATCATTTAAAATAAATACTGAAATATTCCATAAAAATAAGAATTGTCCATTTTGATTTCACAGTGACTTAAAGGGTGCAGAAAAATACATTCAAAAGCACATCTACGTAAACCATCCTGTCCGAAATTCTCGTAATCAATGGATCTTGACCAAATATGACAAAACTGCACTTTCTAGGTGCTCAAATTGGATGAAATTTGGCCATTTCGAGATTATTGGTCTATTACCAGAAAGTGTTTCCTTCCCATCAAGTCATTGTCATGCTCTCAACAGCATTGTCAATGGATACATTTCAAACAAACACAGACATAATATTAATAATAACATTTATAATAATGAATATGAACTGTATTAATATTAATTGGAATAATTGTAAGTCATCATGGCCATCTGGTTGAGAACCACTGCTGTAGTCAGTGAAAGAAAGAAAGAAAGAAAGAAAAATAAATTTGCCATTCAAATAACTAAGCCTGTTCAGACACACTAGTCCAGACCACTTGCAGTGGTAACAATTTGTACCAATATAATGAACTCGTACATGGTCAGAGAGAGAGAGAGAGAGAGAGAGAGAGAGAGAGAGAGAGAGAGAGTGCAGGTGTGGCAGTTTTGTTTTCTCACTACTCTTAATAGGTCTGTAATAATATCATTCAAACCCTATATCAATATGCTTCAAGTCTTTCTATTATATTTATGAACAGACAAGTGTGCATGGGGAACTACTGAAATGAACTATAACTCAAAGCAAGTCTAGTTTTAATCTAGAGATGCACCGATGTAACAGCCAATAATCGGTATTGGCTGATAAATGCAATTATTGTTTGATTGTTTAGAATCAGTTTAGTTCAAGCAAGGGTTGTCAGATTTTTCCAATAATCGCAAAGAAAACAATCATGAAATTCAAACAATAAATGCCGTTTTGACGCTCTTAAAGGGTTTGTTCACCCAAAAATGAAAATTAGCCCATGATTTACTCACCCTCAAGCCATCCTAGGTGTATATGACATTCTTCTTTCAGATGAATAAAATATGAGTTATATTAAAAATGTCCTGGCTCTTCCAAGCTTTATAATGGCAGTGACTGTTGGGTCATTTTTATCAATCATATAACTGCTCCACATGGCTCCGGGGAGTTAATAAAGACCTTCTGAAGCGAAGTGGCGCATTTGTGTAAGAAAAATATCCATATTTAAAACTTTAGAGAATAAAACAGCTAGCTTCCGGCGGTCAGCGGTTACACAAATCGACTTTACGGCGAAAGAGTAACCCCTGAAGCGATGTATAGAAGCATCGCAGGCTTTGACACCTCTCGCGGATAGGGCTGGGCAACAAACTCAAGCCCCTCTTCTCATATATCGAAATCCTCCGACATTTCTCTTTAAAAAATCTCGTTTTAGACTTCTAATTCATGTTTTGTTTGGCTCTATTCTCTGTGCTTCTGCGTTGTCAATACACATGCGTCAAGGGTCACTCTTTCACTGTAACTTTTTACTCTTTCACTTGCGTACTGCTGACCGCCGGAAGCTAGCCATTTCAGTCTATAAAGTTTTAAATATGGATATTTTTCTTACACAAATGCGCCACTTCGCATCAGAAGGCCTTTATTAAGTGCATCTATCCATCGCACTTGAGGCGATGGATAGATGCACTTTTATGGACTTTAAAAATGACCCAATAGTCGCTGCCATTATAAAGCTTGGAAGAGCCAGGACATTTTTAATATAACGCCGATTTTATTTGTCTGAAAGAAGAATGTCATATACACCTAGGATGACTTGAGGGTGAGTAAACCATCGGCTAATTTTCATTCTTGGGTAATCTAACCCTTTAAATGTGACGACAGATCGCTGTAGCACCTCAGATCAAGCAGCAGTGCGAATCGCTTTTCTTCCACATTAATACAAGTTATATCTCGAAAAACATGAATATCAGAAGGAATGTTGAAACAGTACAACTTTCTGAAATGAATCATGTCTCATGTAATCACTTGATCAGTGTTTCAACCGTGGAAAGACATCAATAAAACAGCTTGTGAACAAAGTGTCACTTAAGGTTGCATTTACCTCAGGAAAGTTATCCAGTGTTCACATTTCGTTAGTTAGCTATTAAAAAAACACTAGAAAGGAGCTTATTATTTACTGTTAATTATACTGTATATGTATACCAGAATAAATTTGTCATGAAGACAAGTGTATATGAAAACTACGTGCAACTGAGTTGCATACAGTATAATATCTGATTATTAATATTAATCTAATATTATGTGAGCATTATATCTGAAAATAAATAGCAGTTGAATATAATAGCTCTGTTATTAATTTTAACCTCTAATATTATGTACCAAATGAGAGATTTCCCTGTATAGTTTGCAGCATTATTTGGGAGAGATTTTTTTCCCTGTGTGAAAATCAAACAATCGGTATCGGCATCTGAATCAACGGCTATCGGTATCGACAGAGAAATTTAGTATCGGTGCATCTCTACTAGTTTTCTCAATTTCGTTAATTTATGTTTCACAGATGTATCTTGTAATGTCAGTACAGTTTGTATCGAACACGTCTGTGTAAATAACAAATTACCTACTTTTTGTGCTCAACCTAGGCATTCTCTAAGAAATCTAATCCTGCCTAGATAGAAATGTCTGTCGTTTCACAACCTCATCTATTCTGTCGAATCCTGTAATACAAGCTAAATTTCTGCGCAAATCTTCTGACTGCCTGGTGCACCTTCATTGTGGATTTAAACCTTACTGACAAAACATAAAATTTGGTGGTTCACACAAGGCTGTCATCCCATCTGACATGAAAATTAAATCAATAAGGAGAGTCAAAAACTGCATCAAAACAGTAGACACTCACATTTTAGAGAAATACCATCTGAATCAGTACATGAAGTGACAGGCATCCAATGTTAATAATTATAACCCCAACAGAGCACATTGATTTCAAACTGATATCTAAACGGCACTTGAATTATGTGGTCACACAAAACAATTTATGGTTGGCTTAAACCATGTTTATTCTCACTGTGGCTAAACCAGTTTTAAGGGATATTATTTTGTTAAAGCCATCAACCTGCATTTTTCAACTTATTTTTTAAATAATCATGTTTAACAGCAGAACTCCTGGTATAAAAACTAAATTATCCATGATTCTTTAAAGAAATATCCACCAATCAGAGAAAAGACAAAAGAAAATTGTGCCACAAGAACTCTTTAGCGCCCACCTAATCTCATGAAGCACTGCAAATGACGTAATAGTCTCCATACACTTCCAAAATACTTAAAGTGCCCCTATTATGGCATTTGAAAGGTTCCTATTTTTGCATGCATGTAAACCTGTCCCCAACAATGGAAGGTAAAAAAACACTTTCATTGTCTTATAATATGCATTTATTTTTACCTTATTTGCTCAATGAGTCCCAAATGATTCGCTCAACGATACATTTTTCCTAACCCCTCCTTTGTGTGATGCTAATCTGTGGTGATTGGTCAGATGACCCAGTCAGTTGTGATTGGTATACTGCGTGCAGCGCATGTCGGAAACGGAACGCCTATCACCCTTACTGGATTACGGTTTGTCAAGTGTTGAAAATTTTATATAGTGTATGAACAGACGTGGCATCAATTTTGCCTTACCAATTCGAGCCAGGGTCCGACTGATGAACCAATCGCAAACTCGACTGGAGCAGGACCTTTCTCAATGGTAAGTGTCAATGTAGTTTATGGCACTTCAGGCTGATTGAACATGCAGAATCGGAGTAAGAATGTCTGAGAAGTGATGTGCTGTAATCTGATCTTGCTCTCTAATCTTGCTGTCTGTCGCCATTTGTTAGTTCAGTGTAACGCGTCCAGGAGAATTAATTGCTGAATTTATTTAGGTGCATGTGTGGGAACTGTATCAAAATGCCAAGCAAGGCTGAAAATGTTTCATCTTTATGTCACAACGAAACGGCTTGGGATTTGTTTAAAAAATGTTTTAAATTTAATTTAATTGACTCAGAATCGACTCTTACTTTTGAGAGACAATAACTTTATATACGGTGCACTTTCAGATTTAAACATTTTTTCAGGATGTTTTCATTCACTTAGAGCTATGTTACACACTACATGAAAGGTCATTTTCAAAAATCCATAATAGCGGTACTTTAAATATATATGCACACATTTTTTTCTCCCATAATTTATAATTCGATTATGTCATTCACAATGCTTTATGGGACTGCAGTTATTTTTCTCATTAAAGCCATTAAGTACACAGTCTTGTACAAAGTTGTGATTCACCTCCTAGGTGGTTGGTTTGATTCAGTTCATTGTTTATAAGTCTATAACAGAGACTTTTTAAAAATCCCTATTGGAAACATGGCACAACGTTTGAACAAAACATACAGGAAGTGTTTTCTCTCTGCCCATTTAAAAGGTGATAGGACTGTTTATTTTGTTATCCCAACAATGCACCATGATATGTTTAGTTTAACACTAGCAGGTAATTATTTGCATTTTGCATTAGATTTTCTCTGCAGTTTGCAGACCCCATTTCAGGTCACAGTCCACCAGTTGAGAACCACTGGTTCAGAAAACTAAGTTGATTTATATGCCACAACACGCACACACAAAAGAAGTAAAACACATGGTCTTCTGTTGAACTAAGAGGACAAACACAATATACACAAGCTTCTCACATTGGCTGCATCTTTTTAGCTGCTCTCTGTCTGATGGAGGGATGAGTCAGAGGGGTGTTCTGCACTGGAGGTTGACTCAGTAATGAGCTTCCTCAGGTGTGGCAGGAAGGGAGGAAGGTGGACGCCAAAGAGAAGATGACTGGAGATCAGGAATGAGGGATTGATGTATAGAGAGAGATTGAATCGCAGAAAGGTGAGGCAGAGGTCACAGGTCTCGAGTCTTTCCTTTCTCCCAGATCTTCACACTGAGGTGCAGAGATAAGCCATATTCTGCTGGCCAGCTATCTCTTGCTCGGTGAGGCATCCACATTGAAGACGGCGTCTCTGCCTACCCAGCCGCTGTGTGTTACATCACGCTTAAATGGCAGAGCATATGCGGCAGCGGGTCAGGCTGACGTGGCTTTGCACAGTATGGCGGTGTTGCAAGCCTACCAGGCTGACCTGCTGAAGGACCTGGACCAGGGGCTCCCCCCGAGGCGGTGGAAGAGCTGCGCCATACCACGGATTTGGTTTTCCGCACCGAGCAGATGGCCGTCACGATCCCTTCAGCATTGCAGCGTGGATATTCCGTTCCCCATAGCTACCCCTAGGGTAGCAAGTTCCCTTACGAAAGGGAACGTCTCAGGTTACGCATGTAACCATGGTTCCCTGAGAATAGGGAACAAGACACTGGGTCCCTCTGCCATGTATTCTAGTGTTATTACTTTTCAACTCCATGTTATTATTTTTTTTAAACAAAAGAAATTCAAGCACCACTGATCCCCACCAAAACACGCTTCTTCGGCGAGCATCCGTTATAAAACACTCACAGTACATTCATTTTGACAACTATGTGAATATATTGAACTGCGTTCATGCAGAAATATGATGTTATAGCGATCAGTGAGCCGAGAGCGCACATACACCGTTTGTTTGGGCATCAATAATAACGTACTCGCGCGTGCCTAACGTATGACTCCTGCATGTCACTGTAATTGTCTTTACCTTCATTACAACCATCATCCATCAAAACTTTTTAGCGACACTGGTTCCCTTTCAGTCGGTCACGTTCGACGTACGTCGGACGTCACCGACGAATTGGGATCACTTCTGGGAGCCCCTATCAACTTCGAGATATAGAGAACGGGCCAATGGCCATTGGCGTGCGAGATTTGCATCTCGCGCTCCGCCCCGCGCTGCGGGTATAAACAGGAGGCGAATGCAGCGCACTATTGTCATTCACTTCGGAGCCGAACACGGTGTTGATGAAGGAGACTGTTCCTGCTTCAGCAGAAAGAGAGAGAACGAGAGAAGATGCTTCTTTGAGTGCTGGGAGAGAAGGCACGATCAGCGGCGGCCGCGAGCTCACTGATACAGTGATAAACTGCTGTTTTTACAGCACTGTTGGTTTGGTGAGGGCGTTCCCAACGGTGAGTGCATACACAGGCTGCACTACTCTCCTGTGTTTTGCCGCGGTCGTTCCTGGGTGCTTCAGCACATTTAAAAGAGCTTTCTTCTAAAAGAGCAGCGCGGGTGTGACTGCGTCTTTTTCAAGACGTCATTCCACCCGTGCGTTTCTGGATGCGGTTGTTTCCTGTCCTTTGACGGCCACGATCCCTCTCGCATAAGCATGTTGAGATTGCGTTCGTGGGTGATCCATGTTCTCTCAGGAGAACGGGATCACGTCGGTGCGTTGTTCGTCTCGCCTTCCTCGTGAGGGTTTGAGTGTTCAGCGCGCCGTGTGCCGTCTAGCTGCCGGCTGACAGCGCGGGTTGTCACGGCAACCCAGCGCGTCACTCGGCGCTTTAGATGCGCGGTCGAGACTTAACCTCAAACGGGGTTGAGTCCCTTCGCCTATTCCCCGATCTAGTTTCTTTTCTGGTGCACCAGAAAGGGGCTACTTCGGCTAATAAGCCTTGGTGACCTGAGGATTACAGTGGGGCTTCCCTGCCGAGTACATCTCCGTGGGCCCTCACTCCTCTATCGCATCGCAAGCATGCTGAGACTGTGTTCGTGGGTGGTTCATGTTCTCTCATGAGAGCATGACCACGTCGGCGCGTTGTTCGTCTCGCCTTCTTCATAGGGGCTTGAGTGTTCAGCGCGCCGTGTGCCGTCTCGACGGCCACGCTCACAGTCTTGCATGCCTGCTGGTAGCTTACAGGTGGGATTGCTGGTTCCAAAAAAATACAAAATAAAAAAATTAATAAAAATAATAATAAATAAATAAATAAAGGGGACCTAGCGTTTCATCTGGGGCTCTAGCAGAGGACAGATGTCAATCGCTGCATCGGAGAGAGGGCTGTTATAAGCTGGAAATGAAGATGATGCTGAGTTTCCCACTATAATGGTGTGTGCTCATGCTGAATCAGATTCAGACTTGACAGCCATGCTTTCCTGGGTGGCTGAGGCGTAGTGCAACGCGTAAATCGCCTTGCCCACCCCCTTGCCTTTTTCCCGGATGTGCATTGGAAAGCTTTGGCAGTGTGGAACTATTTGGTGCCAAAATATGGGGTGCCAATGGTGCCATAATCTGGATAAAGTTTTCCTCTCTCTCACTACCCTCATCGGTGAGGTGGCAGTGCCACTGGCAGGCCACCTCCGCCCTGCGCTCTTAGTGCACGAGGGTAGTTCTGAGCTGAGGTTGAGCTGCGCACCGTGACTGATTTACATTTAAAGTCACAGCGCTGGCCCTTGGCCAGACGATGTCCACCCTGGTCCAGAAACACCCTTGGGCTACCTTGCAGGGGTGTGAGACGTCGCCAGAGTACGCTCTCTCGATGCTCACATCTCACAAGGTGACCCTTTTCGGCGACACTGTCGGTGACTGTGCAGCAGTCCTCCACAGTGCAAAGCAGATGGAACCCCTCAGTCTGCTCGCCATGGGCATCCCACGATGCCACCCGTCTTGGCTGCCAGTCAGCTGAGACGGGTGACCTGGACTTGGGTGAAGCTGCTCTTCCCCGGAGGAGGGCCGGGTGGAGAATCATTGCTAAATTTTGTTCCGCCACCGGTGTTACAGCCAGTGGTACCCAAATTCTTAAGAGCAGTTCCAATACCTCTGGGTCTCGGGAGTTCAGGAATGGCAGCGTGTGACGCTATGAAGCCGCGCCGCTCTCATTCCCCTCCCCACAAGAGGGCGAGAATGGCAGTGTGCGACGCCGGGGAGCCTCGCCACTCTCATTCCCCTCTTCTCAGCGGTGTGAGGACGGCAGTGCGCGACGCTATGCCTCGCCACTCTTGTTCCCAGCTGAGGAAGGAGGTGAGGTAGGCAGTGTGTGACGCCACAAAGCCTTGCCACTCTCTGCCCCTCCTTCAGTCGCCAGCGGACCGCAGCGTATGGCTTGAGAACGCTACCATGCCTTCTCTCATACCCTCCGTCCAACCGTGGGGGCAGGTAGGTGCTGCGTGCGCACTCAGACCCCACTTCAGGACGCTGTGCCTCTTGGGTCGGGTCCCTGCCCTCCACTTCGCTGCCCTACTGCGGGTACGTCTGTGGGGCGGGTGTGTTCATGGTACGGTTTCCGGAAGCCTAGCTAGCACTTCCGGGACGGTCCCGCTGACTCACCTGCACCACCAGGCTCGGCTATGCGATTCAGTTCGCACGGCATCCTCCCAAGTTCTGGGCGTCCACTTCACTGTTGTGTGGAGCTGCGACGCCCATCTTGTGGAAAGAGATCGAAGTCCTACTGGCGAAGGACGCGATTGGAGCCGGTCCCTCCAGCCGACATGAAGTTGGGGTTCTATAATTTCTACTTCATTGTGCCCAAGAAAAGCAGTGGGTTATGACCAATCTTGGACCTGTGAGTCCTGAACCGGGCCCTTCACAAACCGCCCGTTCAGATGTTGACGCAGAAGCGCACTTTCGAGTACATCCGTCCCCAAGATTGGTTTGCAGCGATCGACCTGAAGGTCGTTCCCTTCAGGACTGTCCCTGTTGTGTGAATACAGAGACACGGTGATCAGTCACCTCAGCCTGTTGGGACTTCGGGTCAACTGGGGAAAGAGCAAACTCTGCCCCGTGCAGAGGATCTCTTTTCTCGGTATGGAGCTGGACTTGGTCAATCTGACAGCGCGTCTCACAGAGGAGCGTGTCCAGTCGGTGTTGAACTGCTTGAATTCGTTCAAATGCAGGACAGCGGTACCACTGAAACATTTTCAGAGGCTCCTGGGGCATATGGCATCCGCAGCCGCTGTAACGCCGCTCGGATTGCTTCATATGAGACCGCTTCAACGCTGGCTACACGACCGAGTCCTGAGATGGGCGTGGCACAGCGGATCCCTCCGTGTCCCCGTGACTCCGAGGTGCCGCCAAACCTTCAGCCTGTGGTCGGACCCTTCGTTTCTACGGGCAGGAGTTTCCCTAGAACAAGTGTCCAGGCATGTTGTTGTCTCCACGGATGCCTCATCCACCGGCTGGGGTGCCACGTACAACGGGCTTGCAGTTTCGGGTCTGTGGACGGGGCCTCAACTGCAATGGCATATCAATTGCCTCGAGTTGTTAGCAGTTCGTCTTGCGCTGGGCCGCTTCAAAACGCCGCTACTAGGCAAGCACGTTCTGGTCCGTACGGACAACACTGCGGCCGTTGCGTACGTCAACAAACAGGGTGGTCTACGCTCCCGTCGCATGTCTCAACTCGCCCGCCATCTCCTCCTATGGAGTCAGAAGCATCTGAGGTCGCTTCGTGCCATTCACATTCCGGGCCTGCTCAATCGTGCGGCCGACGAGCTCTCACGACAGCCAGTGCTCCCCGGAGAGTGGAGACTCCATCCCCAGGTGGTCCAGCTGATCTGGAGTCGCTTCGGGACCGCACAGGTAGATCGGTTTGCCGCCCCGGACACGACCCACTGCCAGTTGTTTTATTCCCTGACCGAGGGGACCCTCGGCTCGGATGCGCTGGCACACAGCTGGCCCCGGGGCCTACGCAAGTATACGTTTCCCCCAGTGAGCCTTCTTGCACAGACTCTGTGCAAGGTCAGGGAGGACGAGGAGCAAGTCCTGTTGGTTGCTCTGTATTGGCCCAACTGGACTTGGTTCTCGCGACAGCACCTCCCTGGCCCATTCCTCTGAGGAAGGACCTCCTGACTCAGAGACGGGGCACCCTATGGCACCCGCGTCCGGTGTCTGGTCCCTGGACGGGACGCGGAGGTTCTAGGTGGCCTACCACAGGCTGTGGTAGACACCATCACTTCCGCTAGAGCTCCCTCTACGAGGCGCCTCTATGCGTTGAAGTGGAACCTGTTCGTCGACTGGTGTTCTTCTCGCTGAGAAGACCCCCGGAGATGTTCGGTCGGTTCTGTGCTTTCCTTCCTACAGGACGGGTTGAAGCGAAGGCTGTCTCCCTCCACCCTCAAAGTCTATGTTGCCGCTATCGCCGCTAATCATGACATGGTAGGTGGTAAGTCTCTAGGGAAGCACGATCTGATCGTCAGGTTCCTGAGGGGGGCGAGGAGACTAAAACCGCCTCGCTCTCCCTCTATACCCTCTTGGGACTTAACTCTGGTGCTAACCGCACTGCAGAGGGCGCCCTTTGAGCCTTTGCAGTCAGTTGAGTTAAAAATCCTGTCTCTGAAGACAGTACTCCTGACTGCATTGGCCTCTATCAAGAGGGTAGGGGACCTGCAGGCATTTTCGGTCGACGAATCGTGCCTGGAATTCGGGCCCGGTAACTCTCATGT
The DNA here is from genome assembly GCA_039654625.1 of Rhinogobio ventralis. Taxonomy (NCBI): domain Eukaryota; kingdom Metazoa; phylum Chordata; class Actinopteri; order Cypriniformes; family Gobionidae; genus Rhinogobio; species Rhinogobio ventralis. The sequence goes on along the minus strand of CM077206.1, from coordinate 18,009,689 downwards.
AATCCTGAGACCCCGGCCCGGATATATGCCCAAGGTTCCCACCACTCCCTTCCGGGACCAGGTGGTGAGCCTGCAAGCGCTGCCTTCGGAGGAGGCAGACCCAGCCCTAGCTTTTCTCTGTCTAGTCCATGCTCTGCGGACTTACGTGGACAGAACGCAAAGCTTCAGGACCTCAGAACAGCTCTTCGTCTGTTATGGAGGCCAGCAGAAGGGAAAGGCTGTCTCCAAGCAGAGGATGGCCCACTGGATAGTGGATGCCATCGTCTTGGCGTACCAAACCCAAGACGTGCCCTGCCCGCTCGGGTTAAGAGCCCACTCCACTAGGGGTGTAGCTTCTTCCTGGGCGTTGGCTCGTGGCGCCTCGCCGACAGATATTGTAGAGCTGCGGGCTGGGCGACACCTAACACGTTCGCTAGATTTTATAGCCTCCGTGTAGAGCCGGTATCTTCCTGTGTGCTCGCTTCCCATAGTCAGTAACACCGAAGTGCCCGTTCTAAGTGTCGGCTTGCTGCGCCACTCCCTTCCCTTTGGAACGGATACGTGCGCTTATATGCTCCAGTCGAGTTCCCCAGAACGGCGAACCCTGTTGAGTCCTCCGCAACCCGCGGCAGTCGGATGTGGCGGAGCGTCCGACGCCAGGTCTAACACTCGTATGCATTGGTGGAACTTGTGTTAGGCTGGGTTCCATATGTTGTGACCCCCACGGCGGTCCCATATGTGTATTCTTCCACGGTACGGCTCCCTACGGCGAGCCCGTGTCTTTCCCTCGGCAGAGCTCTCTGCCGTCTCAGTTAGGTGTTGTTCCCCCGCCTGTTTGGCCGGGGCCACCCCTGGGACTTCCGTATGTTGCACTGCCCACGGCCAGTCCATACGTGTATTTTCCACATGGTAACTCCCTTCGGGCATGATGTGGCTTCCGCAGCGTCCCTCTGGGCACGCTTTCCCAGCGTTATCCAATAGTCTGCTGAAGTGGGTCTTGCGGAACAGCAGTGTGACTTCCCTGCGCGAATTCCCCGCCCGGAACAGACGGGGTCTGAGGGGCTCTCGCTGGGCGCTGGAAGTGGTAGTAACTGTGGCGTTTTCCAAAGGGATCCCAATTCGTCGGTGACGTCCGACGTACGTCGAACGTGACCGACTGAAAGGGAACGTCTCGGTTACGTATGGTAACCCTCGTTCCCTGAAGGAGGGAACGGAGACGTACGTCCCGTCGCCACAGTTGCTGTACCATCACTGCATGGCCGAGTCACTAGTTCGGCTCCTCAGTGAAAAACAATAGTGCGCTGCATTCGCCTCCTGTTTATACCCGCAGCGCGGGGCGGAGCGCGAGATGCAAATCTCGCACGCCAATGGCCATTGGCCCGTTCTCTATATCTCGAAGTTGATAGGGGCTCCCAGAAGTGATCCCAATTCGTCGGTGACGTCCGACGTACGTCTCCGTTCCCTCCTTCAGGGAACGAGGGTTACCATACGTAACCGAGACGTTTTCTTTATCCAACTGAAATGTGTTTGCGTATCCTGTGTTCATGAAGCGGTTGGGTGTTTTGAGCCGCCGTTCAGTATTTCACACAGCGTGATTAGAAACACCTTGGGTTGCTCCGAATCCAAAACAATCACAGAATACATACGAGAGAGGTGGTTCTTTGTTGTAATTTATTCTTTAAATTTATATAATTTATCTTTTATTATTTAACATATCAATAATACAATTAATGAATTATATTAATATATTAAAAGTTATCTCGCGGCCCCCCCGGAGGATCACTGAGGCCCCCTAGTGACTATTTAGACTATTTAGATCAATACTACTTGATCATCACACGATATTCAGAAAGTTGCAGTTGTATTATTTTTCTGACAAACTTTTATTAGACTGAAGATTGGAAAGAATGCTTGGTATAGACCTATTATTTTTAAAATGTGTGAAACAACTGCCTGCCAGCGAATTTCTACACTGTAAAAAATATTGTTGCAATTAGCTATCACAATTTACAACTTTGAAAAAATTGCATTAGAATAACTTTCCCAGATATAACTTCAATCAAATTAAGATGTGTAATCACACACACAAAAAAATATTAGGCAAAATTAATAATATGAATATAATATATTTAATGCACCATTATTTTGTACTGTTTTACAGAGAGTTACACCACGAACACAGACGCTGCTTGTAGGCTAATTCTGTCATGTGACACCACATTTATTTGCGTCAAAGCCCTATTTCTAAAGATGCACAGATTGACCGGCCAGGGACCAGAATCGGCCGATTTTCTTTATGATCGGCCCGGACTGGTGACCGGCTGGTCAGTCTCACGTCTTTCTGATTCAGAGTCAGTTTTTGTTGCCAACAGCAATAACGTCAGCTGTGCGTTTTCACTCTCTTCTTTCCAACGGCGAAGTGACACATTTTATTGATTAATGGCATTTCAATCAGCTAGATAAACATTTTGAAGCGCTTAACCTTTTTTTTGCAAAAAAATCCATGGATGGAAACCTGGCTATTAATGTCTATCTGACACGGCAAATGCATGTGTTCATAATGGTGTCCACATCGAAACATATCACAACTATTATGCAAAATTATAAGGTATTTGAACACTGATGTGTGTCCGCAGGATGTGAGAACAACCAGCCTATAATGGTTAAAATCCACTCACTCATTTTTTATAATTCCCATAAATCAAAAGTCTCTTCAAACTCACTGATTTAGATTCCCCCCTACAATGACGTCATTGTAGGGAGAAGCCCCGCCCACAGGAAACAGCCACCGCCGGTGACAGCCTGCTCTATTAGCATAGACAAAGCACTGAGTGAGAAGCACAGAGTCCGCCATTTTTTGTATCAGCTGGAGTTTTACAATTTCAGCACCAAAAGGGCCTTACAAGTGTTCTGGGATGTACAAATGCACATAAGAGTCTCCATAGACTCCCACCATCTGAGTCACTGAGGACATTGTGGTTAAATTAAATTTTTTAAGGAAAAGTCCCTAAGAAAATAGCTAGGTCTTATACGTTTGCATTTTCAAAAAGGTTGATTTTGAAAGATGGGTCAATACCAATGCTTTGTGCACAAACTTCAGATCCAGACAAAGTAAGTTGTGAGTACTTCTAAACTGCCTTTCTGAAAGAGCTTGTTGGTACACTGTACGGCTAATGTTGCTAAAGCTACCATTGTCTCTGCCTGTTTTCACCGATGCTGCCCTCAGGTGCTATCAGAATTATCGTAAATATGAGTTTCCTAGTTAAAAATTGCACATGAACATCCTTTGAAGTCGCCCACTAGAATGCGACGAGCTCGTAGCTGCAGACCCAGCTGTGTTCAGAAGTGGGAATTTCTGATAGCATGTAAAAGCACCAAGAGACCAGAGCTGTCATTATTTTTATCCCGCCATGCTCACTGTCTGCGTAATTTATAAACGCGCATTTATTATGCACAGAGCAGTCAGATGACAGATGATTGAACGTGTAAGGCTGAACACCACTACTTTACAGTTTCTGACATTTTCAGTGTGTGAGATTGTCCTGTTTTGTTGTTGTCAGTATGCCAGAGCAGGAGCTCTTGAAGCTCCACCCTCTTCTTGAAATGGGGGCAGGGAGCACCAGTTAATTTGCATTTAAAGGGTGTTTTTGCTCACCCCCAAAAAGTGGCAATTTTAACATGCTATAAAAAATTATCTGTGGGGAATTTTGAGCTAAAACTTCACTGGGACATCAGAGACTTATTTTACATCTTGTAAAAGGGGCATAATAGGTCCCCTTTAAAAGCCTACAATGTTAATGCAAATACAGTGTGAAGTGTGTGTATCAGTGGAGGCTGTTGTCTACATGCTCTAGTTCTCTTCCTCTCCTCTCAATCTCTGGAGAGCAGAACTTGCTAACACACAGCTGGGCCTGCAGTGTGTCCTGCCAGCCCTGTAATGCAGCTCAGGTGAGACTGTGATGGGGTTGGCCGGGGTCGAGCTGCATGCATCTTTATGAGCGCAGTACTGCAATGATAACTTCTCATTTCCACATTAACATCAGATGCTTCAGCACTGAGAATCTGTTGTCTCTGCTAAAGAAAGACGTCTTTCTAACGTCTGTCATATGACCATATCTGGCCTCCAGGCTCCACTAAACACATACAGTGCATTAGGTTTCATCTCGGCTCAGTAAAAACAGAGTGAATGAATGAAAACTAGGCTAATGCTTGACCTGAACACACACCACTGCACACACGGCTGTGCCACAAGTTGACAGTTCACATGTGCGTGAGTTTGCGTTCATCTGAGAGCATATGCACACACATGCATTTGTGGCTGTTTGATCATCTGTGTTCACCCAGCAGGAGAGGTCAGTACAACAAATGAAACAATGTCAGTATATAAGCGGATTTCGGCCCTCACAAGCCCCCCTGTGCGAGCAGGAGATGGCGCAGTCCGGCAGCTAAATGGAGCCCACAATTTCACAATAACAAAACCACAATGACAGAAAAGCAACTGTGAACTACGTTGGCCCTAATGAATTGGAAAACAAATCAGCATAGATGGCACTTAAGAGTGCCAGGGAATATGCCTGCTTCAAATTCTCTCTCTCTCTCTCTCTCTCTCTCTCTCTCACTAGCAACTAGTGATGTCCGATTCACAAACATGCCACTCTTTTAAAGTAAAAGTTAGTTGCAAAAAAATTAAAGTTAGTGATTACAGTACCTCTATGTATTAGTATTGCAAAAGCACAGTAAGATGGCTGCTGTGGTTAAACCAAGTAAAAAAGGTGGGTTGGCAATACAAATACATAGAGGGAATCACTCAAAAATCACTTTATATGAGCATAATTTTTTTTAACCATATAAAAATCACACAGCTACCATCCATTTATGTCACATACTTCATTCTCATTCTCAAAAGTCTTAGACAATAATTAGAAACCACAAATTTGACAATAAAAATGAAATATAAAATGTCACATGAGGACTTAGGGCCCTATCATACAAGCCGGCGCAATGTGACGCCAGACACAACAGAAGTGTTTTTTGCTAGTTTCAGCACGATGCAGTTATCATTTTCATGTCCAGCGGTGCGTTGTTTAAATAGCAAATGCACTCACTCCCATCCAATGGCCCATGGGCGTGCTGGTCTGAAAACGAGGTTTGTTCAGGCACATTGTTGGCGCGTTGCTATTTTAAGGGAACTGAAAGCGACTGCGCCATTGACCAACAAAAACCTGGTCTGAAGTCAATAGTGCAGTATTTTTTTGTTATTTAAAGAGCGCGTTAGTAATATGTGCCTATAGACGGGTGCACAACACGCGTAAACTCTTACACACACAGGGATGCGCAGCAGCACACAAACAATGTAAAAATAAAAGGATTCCTCTTTGTCTTTCCACTCGCAAATTCTGGCATGTAAACAGTGAATCCGCCATGGTGCAAGCGCAACTGGCTTCTAAAGGGAATGGGAGATGAGACTCGAGGTTTATTGCAAGCCCAAAACACACCCATGACTCATTAAGAGACTAGGTACAACCCTTTTAGACCATGCGCCTGGCGCGCTGACCGTTTTATCCGTCGTTAAACTAGCAAAAATGGATTTGGACACGCCCTATTCGTTAAATTAGGGCCCTTAGTCTTAACTCAAAAAAGTTTAAACAACTGGGGGAAAAAAACAATTGAATCAAATAATTTAAACAGGTTTCATGAAATGAACCATCAAAATTATTCAGTTTTCTAAAATGCAGGTCAAGCCTTAAGGGAAAGATTATCAGTCAATAACAACTTAAATTTTCATCTGTTCCTCATAGAGAGCTGTCATATGACTTTCGAAGACTACAGCAATATAATCATATGATACACTTCAATGGTACTTTTATTATGCTAATTTGTAATTTCTGGAGTTTGACAGCAAAAATGTAAACAAATACTCATAATATACAGTACTGTGCAAAAGTCTTAGGCACGTTGGTATTTTCACACGAAAAATGTTTTTAAGCCAGTTATTTATATCTTTTACTATAGTGTGTCAGTAGGAAATATCAGTTTACATTTCCAAACATTCATTTTGCAATTAATTGTAATAATCCAGTGAGATTTTTAAATTTATTTTATGCACAAGAAGTCTGACAGCAGCCGGTCTGATCTGATCTCACCATCATCGAGTCTGTCTGTGATTACATGAAGAAACAGAAAAAACGGAGACAGACTAAATCCAGAAAAACTAAGGCAACGTCTCCCAGACACTTGAGGAAACCTTCCTGCAAAACTACAGTACTGTGAAAAGTTTAGGCACTTGTCAGAATGCTTTAAAGTGAGAATGCTGTCAAAAATAATAACATAAATAGCTTTTATTTATAAATTAACTTCTATTAACTAAATCAAATCAATATTTGGGGTGACCACCCTTTGCGTTTAAAACGGCTTTTGTCACCTGCATCTATTCCTACACCTATTCATGTAGTTTTGCAGGAAGGTTTCTTCAAGTGTCTTGGAGACGTTGCCTTAGTTTTTCTGGATTTAGTCCATCTCAGTTTTTTATGTTTCTTCATGTAATCACAGACAGACTCAATGAAGATGAGATCAGATCTCCATGTGGAGCATAAAGACTATTGTCAGACTCTTTATGCATACAAAAATCTATTAAAATTAATGGCAATTAATTTATAAATGTAAACTGATGTTTCCTACTGACACACTACAGCAAAAGATATAAATAACTGGCTTAAACCCACTTTTTGTGTGTAAAAATACTAGCGAGCCTAAGACTTTTGCACAATACTGTACATCATACATAAAAATGATAAGAATTGGAAAACTCATATCGTTTGAGCACTAATCTGAATATTGGGTGGCATATGTCCCCTCAATGTCTATGATGGTTACAGCCCTCAGTATAAATCAACATCTACTTTATATGCTAAAGATCAGCGTGATTATTCTGCTAAAAATGTCCACTTTTGTTCTACTGAAGAAAGAAAATCATTAGAATGACATAGCGGTGAACAAATGACGACAGAAATAATAAAAAAAAAAATTCAGTGAACTAACTCTTTAATAAGCACAAGGGTGGATTATTCATTGATTATGACTTTTTCATTTCATCCAGTGCAGTAATACGGTCACTCAGGGTGACGCTGTCAGCCGTGTGGTATTATCAGTGTCATCTAAAGAAAGGTTCTCACCTAATTGGATGGAATAGAGGATTCAAACCAACATGATGATGCCGAAATTGGTATGAAGCCAACATTGATTTTCATTTATTGCGCTAATGGCTCATTTTGATTTAGGCCATAACTCTGACTCTCTTGGAAAGATGAGAGGAGATCTCGTTCGTCGAGGCCAGACGGGCCAAAAACAGCAGCATTAACATGATGAGAGGGGAGTTGATTGGACTGGCTGGTAATTGTGGCACATTATGGTGTGTGTTTATGAGAAGTGTTGTTGATCTGTGAAGAGCAGAGGAGCTTACGGTCATGTCATACACATTCATGCTACTCATGATTACTGCCATCATCATCATCATCATCATCATCATCATCATCTTCTTCTTCTATCTAAACAGCTCAATGACACCTCAACACCTTTAGCATTTCAGGAACCATTGGGTGGCAGATGTGACTAGCTAATAACCATTTTGTACGAGACACAAACTTCCTCTACAGGTTGCTAGGTGGCTCAAAAAGCTGAATCCTCCATAGGGTTGTTATTTTTATCTCTAGATGTTTAATTTGCAACACTGGTACAACTAAAAATCATAATTATTTAAATCTATTAATTAGAATGTCTTCCTGAAGAAAAAAATAAAATTTTCCACAGCAATCTCCATAAAATTATATAAAAATCACCATCATGTAATCACCAACGCTGAGAAAAGTAACAAGTGCCATGCAACATCACCTTAATTTATACCTAAATTGTAGGTGTGGTCATGCCATGTCAGAATTACAATAATTACAAGATTCTGACTTGCGCTGTATTCGATACTATTGACCACAACCAACATGATGATGCCGACCACAACAGAATAGACTCGAAAATTACGTTGCCATTAGTGGAATTGCACTGGCATGGTTTAAATCATACTTATCTGACCGTTATCAGTTTGTAGCAGTAAATGAAGAGATGTCACACCGATCACAAGTTCAGTATGGAGTACCGCAAGGCTCAGTGCTAGGACCTTTGCTTTTCACCCTGTACATGCTACCATTGGGAGATATCATTAGGAAGCATGGCGTTAGTTTTCATTGTTATGCTGATGATACTCAGCTCTATATTTCTTCACGCCCTGACCAAACTTACCAATTCACAAGATTAACGGAATGCATAGCTGATATAAAAAATTGGAGGACTAATTTCCTGCAACTTAATTCAGAAAAAACAGAATTTTTAATTATTGGACAAAAAAACTCCCCAAGTAGTAACCTAAAATACTGTCTAACACTTGATGGCTGCTCTGTCAAGTCCTCGTCGTCAGTTAGTCATCTGTAAAACTGCATTCTACCATCTTAAAAATATATCTAAATTACGGCACATGCTTTCAATGCAAAATGCTGAACAGTTAGTTCATGCGTTCATGACCTCAAGGATAGATTATTGTAATGCTCTACTGGGTGGTTGCCCTGCTCGCTTAATAAATAAACTGCAGCTGGTCCAAAATGCAGCAGCTCGAGTTCTTACTAGAACCAGGAAATATGACCATATTAGCCCGGTTCTGTCAACACTGCACTGGCTCCCTATTAAACATTGCATACATTTTAAAATCTTGCTTATTACTTACAAAGCACTAAATGGTTTAGCTCCCCAGTACTTGACCGAGCTCTTAACACATTATACTCCATCATGTCTACTGCGGTCTCAAAATTCTGGCCAGTTGATAATACCTAGAATATCAAAATCAACTGCAGGCGGTCGATCCTTTTCCTATTTAGCACCCAAACTCTGGAACAGTCTTCCTAGCATTGTTTGGGAAGCAGACACACTCTGTCAGTTTAAATCTAGACTAAAAACACATCTCTTTACTATGGCATACATATAAAATATTTTTAATTTATACTATTCAAATCAGTTAAATGATTTTTAGGCTGCATTAACTAGGTCAGCCGGAACCGGGAACATTTCCCATAACACCTGATGTACTTGTTACATCATAAAAAAAATGCCATCTACACTAATGTTAGTCTCTCTGTTTATCCCAAGGTTTACTGTAGTCAGCCGGATCCGGGCCGTATCCAGATCATATGGTGCACCTGCGCCCAGACATGACCAACGCATCCCTGAAGTGTCTGCAAAGACCGTGTCAATTAGACTCCCCCTGAAATTGCCTCATCGACACAGAATCCTCAATAAACCTGTCCCCGGCATGATGACGCCGATCTTTTCAAATATTCCTGTCTAATAAATTGCCTTATCGACACAACATCCCAATATACCGTCTCCGGCGTGATGACTACGATCTTTCGAATATTCCTATCTAATAATTGCCTCACCGAAACGGCATCCTCAATAAACCCGTCTCTGACGTGATGACTCCGATCTTTCGAATATTCCTATCTAATAATTGCCTCACCGAAACGGCATCCTCAATAAACCCGTCTCTGACGTGATGACTCCGATCTTTCGAATATTCCTATCTAATAATTGCCTCACCGACACGGCATGATGGCCAGAGGACAACTGGCACCCCGACTGAGCCTGGTTTCTCCCAAGGTTTATTTTTCTCCATTATGCCACCTGATGGAGTTTTGGTTCCTTGCCACTGTCGCCTTTGGCTTGGCTTGCTCAGTTGGGGACACTAAAATTTTTAACTAAATATTCAAATAAATTTTCAACTAAATTACTGATCTGCCCGCATGGTCACTATATGATAATTGAAATGAGCTGGATAACATCAATGTTTTCTCCAGAGCAGCTCTACAGCCGAATCAAATTCTGTTTTATTTTGCATTATTTTCCTGTTTAACACTGTGAAGCTGCTTTGAAACAATCAGCATTGTAAAAAGCGCTATATAAATAAAGGTGACTTGACTTGACTTGTAAAAGGCTTTCACAACTTGTTTCATCTGACTTGTACCACCTGAACGCTACAGATTCATTATGCCGTTGATAATGTTGCCAAAGAAATGCATAATTCCAAGTCAGAGGACGTGAACCACTTTAAGTAGAACATCACTGGTTGTCATCTCATAACTACAGCAATTCCTAACATGTCGTGAAAATTACATCAAGGATATCTAATTACATCAAGGATATCTAATTTGAGACACTGGTAATAATTATTCAAATCTATTAATTAGAATGATTTCTCACTTAAGAAAAGTTAAAATTTCCATTTTTTATAAAATGATAAAAATCCACATCATGTAATGGTTACTGATTGGTCCAGTGTTGAGAAAAAGTATAGGTACCCGGTGACATCACTTGAATTTAAACCTGAATAATAACATTCATTCATCATTTATTGATCCTATCCGACCTTCTAGGGTTGTAGGGCTTGAGATTTTCCCAGTTTCTTAGGCCAGAGGCATGCTGGACAGATGGCCAGTCCATCACAGCGAATAATGCCATAAAGGAGCTTTAATAGCCACTGAACTTAAAAAAAACTAAGTAAAAAATAAATATGTGGCTACAGTAAAAGCAGACCGGCCAGATGCATTGTGGGTAAAATGAAAAGGCTAAAGCTCTTACCTTAGTGTGAAGTTTCGACAGCTGTTTTTCATCCAGATGGGTCTGTGTGTACACTCGCCTCTTGTAGCGAAACTGCCAAAACAAAAAACATAGCATGGATTAGCCTTAAAGCACTATTAATATCACAATTTGAGTCCTTGTTAACATTGTTCAGTTATGGCCATGTTTGCTGAAACTGTTAAGTGGAAGCAGACAGATTCTGTGTTTGAGTGTGAACTGCTGTAATCATAACTGTGAGCTGTTAAAACATCTGCACATCTACATTACAGCTGCACTCAGGATCACAGTCCTCTAACAGAAAACCCGCTGTGAATCAACAAACTGCATATGCAGGCAAAATATGCTGAAAACAAGCAGAGCTGCGGAGGAACATGGCAAGTCTTTTGAAACACAAGCAGGAGAAAAAAATTACAATATCAACATAAAAACGGATAAATTACTCTAATATTTTCATAAAATATTATTATAAAAACACGATATGTGACAAGAGAATTGAATTAGATATTTGAACAGGTTCAATGAAATAAATAATCAAAATGAACAAATTCAAGGAAATTAACCAGATTTCCTGTGGGTCAAGAAAGGGTAAAATTCATGCAAAAATTGACAAAAGTTTAAAGATTATCAGTGAACAAAGACTTACGTTTCAGTCTGTTCCTCACACAAAGCTACAGTTGTAACAGAGCCAGTAACATCTGCAGCACCAGATCTCATCACTCCACCCATTCGATCTCAGTCACCGGAATTCTGATTCATCTCACCTGCTGTACCTAATCAGGACTGCCCATAAATACCCACACAAACATTCATCCTCTGTCTGGTCTTGTCAGTGACTACCACACACTGTCAATCCGACTACTCGCCAGTGGATCTTCTGTCTTCTACTGAAGCCCTTCATCATCTTCTCCGTGGCCCATTCGCATCTGCCTTCTGAGAACACTCAAACTGCCGTTGAGCTAAGTCTGCTTACCTGCTTGCCTAGTGAATTCCTTATAATAAAGTTCCTTAACGATCACCTAGTGTCTCCTCTTCGGTGTGTGCATGACAATGGTAAGACTTCAATATACAGTAATATAGTCATATTGAACACTGGAACTTTCTGGTAAATTGAGGGCTGATGAAGGTCAGCCAGAAATTAAATAATTATATTATATAAAATAATGTATTTAATAAAATATTTTTCTTAATTTTATATTAAAAAAAAAATATCAGGCCAAAAATATGTTTGTGATCAGGCCATTTTAAGCCATTAAACTGGGAAAGTTTTCAGTGATCCAGTAATCGAATTCATTCAAACAGCGCTAATGTAAAGAAGGCCAGGCTGATTACATCAGAGACATCTAATCAGAGAGAATAGAGACTCACATTGCATTTTAGTGAATTATTCATTCCAGTGTGTGCTTTGCTTTAAAACACGAGCTCTGTCATATTCTGCGATCGTTTCTGAATAGCGCAATTTTGGTGTCGTACAGTAAGCGTGTGAGAGTCTGTTATATTCATAAACAAAGAACAAACCGTGTGTGCATTCTCTCGATCACTGATCGCACTCTGCATTCATGTACAGACACACAATACATTCGTGTTGTTTCCACACACACTTGGGAAGGATAATGTTTTGGCGTCCTTGTGGTCCTGCTCTGTATGAAAACAAGCTCTTTGTTGTTGCTCTGTACACATAATATACACTGTGAATTTTTTTCTGTAACGTTTTTTTTCATGGGTGCTTATCAGGGGTGTAGACACAACTTTTTTTCAGGGGTGGCCAGGTAAGACCCAGTGATTTTATTGGGGTGGCCAAAAAAGAAATCCAGAGAAAATGACTGTATATCCTGCGTGGAATACCTTAAAACGGATGTGGAATGAAACCCGCATAAAACGGATTTCATGTTACTGCATCTCAACAAACTGCTTAAACTGTATAGCCTAATCGTTCCTATGTAATGATTGCATTTTTGCCTGGCATAAATTCTCTTCCATATGAGTCTCTGTACACAACCGATCAATAGGCTTATAGTTTTCAGTAAACATCACAAAAAAATGTTTCAAATAGGGCTGCCAATCGATTAAAATGTTTAATCTAATTAATTACACGATGTGGCGATTAATTAATCAATTTAATCGCACATCAAATTTGGCTGAGAAATTACTCCCAAAAGATAATTTAAAGTCATTATTGTGTAAAAAATCAAATCACGCTGACACGGACCACAACAAACGTGCCCAGTGTAAAAATGCCCTGATAATAAATTTTTGCCCCATATCTTGAATTTTAGGGACATTCTAACTGCATTCTATATGCTTGATCACACAGTGAGTTGTTGCCCTGCATCATATTCTTCATCAATAAACTGTATAAAAGATAAGATGACCTAAGTAGGTCTGGGCCCGCAAGTGCGTTAAATGTGTTAATAATAAAAAAGCTTTATTTTTTCCCATAACTAATTCATCTAATTAACGCGTTAAATCGACAGTTAGTTTAACCCCCTTAATTTTTTTAAGTTATTAAAAATGCATGGGCGTGTTCATTTATATTTTCGTTGCAAAGTGCGAATGCAAATGGTTTTCTTTGTGCTGTCACAGGATATGTGAGTAATGTAGGCTGTGTGAGTGAGTGTGTGTAACGCCTCGGTTATGTATGTAACCCTCGTTCCCTGAAGGAGGGAACGGAGACGTACGTCGGAACTGACCAACGAATTGGGATCTGTTTTCAAAGACCAATCTACTTCAAATGATTAAAAACGAGCCAATGGACATTGGCATGCGGTTCACGCATTCCACGCACCGCCCCGCAGTGCGGGTATAAATATGGAAGTGAAATACAGCATCATTGCTTTTCAACTGAGGAGCCGAGACAAGTGACTCGGGCCTTCAGCTGAAGCACAGCACCTGGCGACGGGATGTACGTTTTGTTCCCTCCTTCAGGGAACGAGGGTTACATACGTAACCGAGAAGTTACACACACTCACTCACACAGCCTACATTACTCACATATCCTGTGACAGCACAAAGAAAACCATTTGCAAGAATTGGGATCCCTACCAGTACGCCAGGGATGCTGGCCCTTCCAGCGCCCAGCCTGAGCTCGCTGGACCACACCTATGTTGGAGTGGGAGTCAGGCTCCCGGCAGGGAAGGTCAGTCACTGCTGTTCCTGTAAGACCCACTCAGTATGACTATTGGATAACGCTGGGAAGCGTGTCCGTCTCGGGGAGATGGTACACTGTGGAGCCACGGCCGTCATTGGAAGGAGAGGTGGCGAATACACATAAGGACTAACCTATCAGGGTTGTACTACCTATGGCAGTCTCTGGGGTGGATCCAACCTGGTCCCAGGGGGGAAAGAACACCGCCAGAGACGACAGAGCAAGCTCTGTCAAGGGAAAGACATGGGAATAGCCGAGTAGGGTAGCTGGTACCGTGGAAGAATACACATATGGGGTTGCCGTTAGGGAACCGCTACATATGGACCCCAACCTACACACACATTCCACAAGCATACGGGTGCAGGCCTGGGGTCAGACGGAGGAGCTCACAGGGTTAGCCGTTCCCGGGGAACACAACTGGAGAAAATAGACGCACGTATCCGGCCCAGAGGGCGGGAATGGTGTTGCAAGCCGACATTAGAATGGACACTTAGCGCTACTGGCCACTGGGGGCGAGGATGCGGGAAGATACCGGCTCTACACGGAGACTATAGAATCTAGCGGTTAGGTGTCGCCCAGCCCGCAGCTCTACATATGTCTGTCAGCGACCTTGTGGAGTGCGCTCACAACCCGAACGGGCAAGGCACGTCTTGGGACTGGTAAGCCAAGACGATAGCATCCACCAGTTTTCTGATTGTTTACTTTGCTGGATATTGCAAATTATGACAAAATGAATGTGTTTAATGAGATAAATGGCGTATGCTTAATTTTACGATAAGTGTGCGATTAATCGCGGTTAATCACAACAAGAGTGCGATTAATTACGATTTAATCGATTGACAGCCCTAATATATAAATAATACAGGCTCTTTTGATTTGATATCTGAAAGAAAATCTAAAAAGTCTTTAAAAAATACAGTATTCATTAATAAAAATTCTGAATAAAACCATTGCCCAAAATAATTTAATGCAGCACATGCCAATAAAATATCTGACGCCTGAGAATGACATTTCATCCCTAATAAAAAAACTACTTATTAAAACATATTATATGCTGTTTTTATTTTTTTAAACAGCATGTTGTTAGTTTCTTGTTTATTAGTAAGTTAGTAAGCTAATAAAAATGATTCTGTTGTTTAGTGAATACTACAATACTTAGTAATATATATTAGTATATATTAGTACTCAATTCAAGCTTGTAGAAATTTAAGCTTGAACTTAGAATGTTTTACTAGAAATTGTTTATGTTTACAATGTTTTTTTGAGCAAATGTCAAAGTTATACAATTAAGTAAAACCTACTCAACTTTCTAATACTAGTGTTCCCATCATGCACTGGGGAAAGAATAATTAATATAGTTGCATTTTTCACTGTTGTCTAGTTGTATTTACACAGTTTTATCGTTTGTTGTCAAGTTTAGTAAATTGCTGTTTTGTGACATCTGGAGTTCATTTTCTACTCTAAAATGTCCCATTCAAAAACTATGCACTGACTGTTACCATTATTGTGTACCAAGTATTGAGGTCTCAGTTGGGTACTGTCATAAAACATGAGGTGAGACACGGAGATGAACGGAACAGGATTGTATTCACAGACATGTTTCGATCATTAAGATCAAGTAAGTGAATAACAATAGCAGTGTAATAAACAGTCACACTTAACTGAAAGTCTTTTCTTTCTTGTAGGGAGATGTGAAGACAGATGATTGACAGACTGAAGGATCGATGGCTTAAGGAAGACGAAAAAGGTACAGTAGATAATCACAGGTAGGTAGTCGGGTAAGGATCACTCTCATGCTAAGACTGTAGAGACCGGACAACTGGTGAGTATGTGCTGCGTGCTTATGAAGGGTGTTTGATGAGGGTGTGACAGGTGTGGCAGGTTAATATTCCGGTGTTTGTGAACGAGTGGACGGAGCTGAAGGACCTGGAGCTGATGGCATGCTGGTTGAATCCATGACAGGTACTTCATTACCTTCAGGGCTTGACATGAACACCCGCCAAATGCGGGTGGATTTCAGCAGTGGCGTGTAACACACTCCTACTAGCCACTTTGGCAGGTTGAATGTTCTATACAATATAGGCTATACATTTTTCAATTGTAGTCTTTTAAAAAGGCATCTGAAAAAAAAAAAAAAAACTATGTACAATGTAGTTGTCAAAAATATAGATTTTTCGATACGTCGATACTGAAATAGCACTTCTAATACAAATTTTTTGCAGAATAGATACACGTTACCAGCTGCGCTTTCTCGATCTGTCATCTCTCTAACAGCGAGCTGACACACAAACCCGCTTTCCCTCACTTGTTTCATTTGCTCCGGATGAATATTGTTGGTGTTACAGGGCTTGAATTTCAGAGTGGGATTGCGTGTATTGCGCATAATTTTACTTATTCCCGCAGATTTTGTGCTCACACTTAAAGTGTGTGCACATAAACCGCCTCGTAGTACAGGCTCGTACTAAATTGAGTTCTTTTTTCGCTGCTTATTTATTGCGGATAAATAGTCAAATACACACAAAATAATGACAAAATGTCAGTCTTGGCGAGTATTTATGTCAGTTACGTTTTAAGTGAACGTAAACACGTACGTGTAACAGTATAATGAATCCGTGCGTCATGTCTTAAAGAGACAGCAGCCTAATATACCTGCTGCCAAATTATGAGGTTATATTTAAAATATCTATACGGCAGTTTTTCCCCATGATATCAATGTCAAAATTATGGCTAGTGAAAATGCTGAGTTGCTAGTAACTTTAGAAAACCACTAGCTACAGTGGCTGGTGAGCAAAAAAGTTAATGTCAAGACCATTGACTGTATAAAACAATGGACATAGTGTGCATGACATCACCCATAGGCTTCTGAAAAGAATTTTAGAAGCCCAAAGTGGGTGGAGCCGGCTGGCCGTCGCCATCTTGGCAGCGTGTCACCGTGCGCCACTCCCGGATAAAACAAAAAATGGGCAAAGAGGCGGGACGTGGGTGGAGCTGAGATGCCTGGTTGACAAACAGCTAGTAGTGACAGCAGTGGCAATCCACCTGTCACTCAAGTGGCCATGCCCTTAATTATGCAGAACTTTAATATAATTTAAACATGAGTTATAACATTTGTCAGGAAGGGCAAAATTAGCTATATAGACCAGAACCGCTTTTGTACCAGATTGTAAACATATTTTTTACTGCTGTAAAGTTGGCAATTTTAACATGGGGGACCTCCCTTTTGGGGCCTGTCTCTAGCGGCCAGTCGATGAATTGCAGTTTAAGTCACTTCCGTGTTAGATTCAAGAGAGAGACCGGAAGGTTGCCACTTGGTCAAGACCTGATTACCTTTATTGTGTAGATATGTTGTCTTACAAAGTGTAACAAGAAATCGACTGTGTTTTTACTTATATGTTTCTAAGTAAATCATACACTTTAAAGGCATGGCTTAATTCAGTGCAACATTGTTTGAGGAAAATGTATTTGAAACAGAGTATTGCAAAGTAAACTTCAAATGAGTACGTAGAAAATACTCAGCAAACTCTAACTGACCAAGTTAAGTTTGCTTATTCTCTTGTTAATTTTACATAACTAAGTTAAGTAGATTGTACTTAATTCCATACATACTTAAATACTTACATACTTAAATTAGGAGTGCAAAAACCTGCAAAAGTTAAAATGTAACTTTTTTTTTCAGTGTTTAGCAGCAGTTATTGTTGAAAACGATACACAGTACACTTATTAAAGTAAAAGTCCGCCTGGAGAAAGGTTAACGGGTTGGTTCACCCAAAAATGAAAATTCTGTCATTAATTACTCACCCTCATGTCGTTCCAAACCTGTAAGACCTTCGTTCATCTTCTGAACACGAATGAATACATTTTTTATGAAATTTGAGAGCTCTCTGACCTCTCCATAGACAACTATTTAATTAACACTTTCAAAGCCCAGAAAGGTAGTAAAACATCGTTAAAATAGTCCATGTGACTCCAGTGGTTCAACCTTAATTTTATGAAGCGACGAGAATACTTTTTGTGTACAAAATAACAACTTCATTCAACAATTTTTTTCTAGCCTGTCAGACTCTTACACTGTTGATGCAGTGTAAACAGTGCAGCACTTCCAGAACGCCGGCTTACCATTGGCCGACGCTGTTCACGTGAGCACCACAACACATGCGCACGAGTCGTTCTGCCGTAGAACTAGGATGCGCTGCACTGTTTACACTACGTCAACAGTGTAAGAGTAGAGACACAGACTAGAAGAAATTGTTGAATAAAGTCATTATTTTGTTTGTTTTTTGCGCACAAAAAGTATTCTCGTCACTTCATAAAATTAAGGTTGAACTACTGGAATTTTAACTATGTCTTTACCACCTTTCTGGGCCTTGAAAGTGTTAATTAAATTGCTGTCTATTGAGGGGTCAGAGAGCTCTTGGATTTCATCAAAAATATCTTAATTTGTGTTCTGAAGATGAAGGTCCTACGGGTTTGGAACGACATAAGGGTGAGAAAATAATGACAGAATTTTCATTTTTGGGTGAACTAACCCTTTAAGTATTCTGCTCAAGGGCTCAATGGTGATAACTCATGTCCTTCTCCTACACAGGGATTGAACAGCTTTGGGAATTAAAGAAGAAGTCTGTAATTTTTACACCACAAAGGGCACAAAATAGCACAAAATAATGACTGTTTCTACAGCCCTAAACATCATTGGTTGAGTCAAAAGTTCAAATGTTGCTAAAGCATATCTGCTAAAGTGTTGAAAGTGTTGCACTTTTATATTCTTCATCAAGTCAACTTACAAATGTTGTATTTACAATTGTCTCTGCATCATAAACTTGTATTACACACTTAGTTCACCCAAAAATTTTAAAGTCTTTCATCATTTACTCATCCTCATGTCATGCAAACTTGTACAACTATTTTGTCTTGGAAAAAGAGGTGTTGGTCACTCTTTTCCATGCAATTTCAATGAATGGAGACCAGAGCTTTCAGGACGTAAAGGTCATAAAGGCACCATAGAAGTAGAGCATACAATTTTTTGCTATATTTCCATGGCTTCTGAAGTCATGTGCTAACTATGAGAAACAGACCAAATTGCAAGTCATTATTCACTGGTTATTCTGCTCTTTTTTTATGAACTCACACACTGATTTAAAAAAAATAATAATAAAAAAAAAAAATTAAAAGAATTAAAAGTTACGATTAACAGAGTATTTTACAAAAAAAATATTTCAGTCTTTCTAGTTCAAAATATCATATTTAATTCAATGTGTTCAAAATTGTTCAGTGCATAAATGTCGAGGAGAGGTGGGCGAACATCTGGTTTCAGTAAATGACGACTTAAATTTCAATCTGTAGTTCATACAGATTTATGGGTGACTAAAAATCTTGTGTGAAATACCAAGATAACTGATATTGAAAATAATCCTCGTGAGTTATGAGGTTAAGGGGGGGGGGGGGGGGGGTACAGCATTTCAACCATTACAACAAAAGCAAAGTTTAAGAAACTCAGAGGCAGACTGGAAACTCAAAGTAATGCATTGCTGTCAAACTCAAGACCATTAACAAACGCCTCAGGAACAACCAAGTCAAAATGCCATGATCAAACAGAAAACATTTCAAAAGCTCACAAACAACAAGAATGCATAGATCTTACATGCTCAGAACTCACCACATGATCCCGCTGTTGTGCTAAGCGTCTCTCTGTCTGTGGGCAATAGCAGAACAAGTGAGCCGACACTATAATTCTCAGCACAACCCGAAATTCTTCTGCCCTGCACCTCAGCTTCATCTATACCAAAGCACGACACCAACCGACTACAAAACCATAGTGCAAAACATCACTGCGAAACAGCCATGACTTTGAGCTGCAGAAGTGAATGCTGTACACAAATCCACGTGCCCGTGAAGAGGGCAGGGCATCGTGAACACCCACAGCGCCAACGCTCTCCTCCATTAAGATCTAATCAATCAGATACCCCCCATCCCTCAATCTATGAGTCTATCTAGCAAACCCACAAGGGCTTTTTTCACTAGGAGTTTTGGAGGCCAGCATGTGGCAGATCTATAGACCCGCTGGTGTGTCGATGGACCTTCTGCTGTGAAGTGATGGTGCCTAAACTACGGGGACAGGTCTGAGCCATATGAAGCGTGCCAACGCTTTGCCAGGAGCAATGACAGCACAATAAACGACCGCGGACCGCTCACGTGCAGCGGGTTGTTTTGGGAAATGATGAAACACACACATACCACAAACACAACGCCTCTCCTTCTGTTTACACACATGGTATATCACTCACATTTGACAGTTTTGCTTTTTACCAGACAAAGAGTCTACAGCTGTGGCCAAAAGTATTGGCAGTGACATCAATTTTGTGTTTCGCAAAGTTTGTTGCTTCAGTATTTGTATGTAATTTTTTCACATGTTTCTATGGTATACTGGAAAACAATCATAATCATTTCATAACTTTTAAAGGCTTTTATTAAAATGTAATATATGCAAAGAGTTAATATTTACGTTGTTGGCCCTTGTTCTTCATAATTTCTGCCATTCGCTCTGGCATGCTGGATATCAGCTTCTGGGCCAAATTCTGACTGATGGCGTACATTCTTGCCTTATTAGTGCTTGGAGTTGATCACAATTTGTAAGCTTCAGCTTGTCCACTTGCCCTTTTGAGGATTGACCACAAGTTCTCTATGGGATTAAGATTCTGGGAATTGCCTGGCCACGGATCCATAATTTCAATGTAATGATCTCCGAGCCACTTCATTATCACTCTTGCCTTTGACATGATGCTCCATCAAACTAGAAAATGCACGGATCATCAACAAATTGTGGGTGATTGGGAGAAGTTTGGCCATTTTGATGGAAAGCGATGATGGCTGCACGTCTTTGGAGGTGACCACTGATAACACAAGAACACAACGACTGGAAGCACTTCTTCCCTTCTTTTATAGCAAACAGTCTGCTCTTATAATCCAATCAGAATGATAGAGTGATTTTAGTGACTTATTCACACTTTTCCCATGTGCTGATGATATGATTAGTGAAGTGATGTTAGCTGGTCAAACAGGTTTTTGTGATGAAGTTCTCTATTTCTTTTTTTTTTTCTTCTTTTTTGGTCAATGAAGCTTTTTGAAATCATTTCAAATGCATCTGATTACTCTGCACAATAATCTAGAAATAATGTGAATCAACACCACAACAACTGAAGCAGCAAACTTTTGCCAAAACTTTCGGACACAGCTTTAGACACTGCATATTAAAATGCCCCTATTATGCTATTTTAAAGTTTTCTAATTTTGTTTTGGAGGTCCTACAAGAGGTTTACATGCATCAAAGGTAAAAAAACACTTCAATTTTCTCATAATATACATTGCACATCACCACATTGTTTAATGATTCTAAAACGTGTTTGTAAACGTGTCAAGTTGTTCGCGGGCGGACAACGTACAACATAGGTGTGCATTATGCAAATGTTTTCTCTAGTGACGTAGAACCATCACGCAGTGATATTCAAAACACAAACGACTCATTAAGGTGGTTCAGAGTCAGTTCTTTCTTTTGGGAGACAATAACTTTATTTATTGTGCACTTTCGACTTTGCAGAACGTTTACATGCACATTTCACAAACAGCTATATTATACACTGTGTGAAAGGGAATATTAAAAAAGCATAATAGGGGCACTTTAAGTTATACTTCCACCAGTTAAACATCTACCAGTTAAATTTCATGTATACAGGGGGATCATTTGTGATCCTCATGTTCTAACCAGGAATGTCAACTGTAATGCAACATGTTTTGTTGGTCTTTTGGTTGCTGTTTCTAACACATTGTGTAGCCCTATCCACAGAGAAATCTCATTGGTCCAAAATATCCTCCACATTGATTATTAAACTTACTTGATGTTAGCTTCTGTTATGCTAGCCTGATTTAGTCTATACATCTCTTTCAATACATGAGATGCCTTTCTAGACTTTTAAGACTTGCATTTTAAGTCATCTTGTTTTATTTTAATATATAATCAGATATTTTCTGATTGGCTGTGATTTGTGTGGACTGGAGATGACTTGACACTGACATTAAGTTGACATTATTTTAAATCATATTTATATATAAATCACAATAATAAAACATGTTCATTTTATACAATGCATTGCTACAACTCAGTCACTTTACAAAATGAAAAATGAAATAGATAGAACCGAACGAACGAACGAACGAACGAACGATAGATCAATAGATAGATAGATAGATACTATTGTTGTAGGTTATGTCAGTATGTCTATAACAGAGTCAAACATATTTAGAAGACTAATATACACTCACCTAAAGGATTATTAGGAACACCTGTTCAATTTCTCATTAATGCAATTATCAAATCAACCAATCACATGGCAGTTGCTTCAATGCATTTAGGGGTGTGGTCCTGGTCAAGACAATCTCCTGAACTCCAAACTGAATGTCAGAATGGGAAAGAAAGGTGATTTAAGCAATTTTGAGCGTGGCATGGTTGTTGGTGCCAGACGGGCCGGTCTGAGTATTTCACAATCTGCTCAGTTACTGGGATTTTCACGCACAACCATTTCTAGAGTTTACAAAGAATGGTGTGAAAAGGGAAAAACATCCAGTATGCGGCAGTCCTGTGGGCAAAAATGCCTTGTTGATGCTAGAGGTCAGAGGAGAATGGGCCGACTGATTCAAGCTGATAGAAGAGCAACTTTGACTAAAATAATCACTCGTTACAACCGAGGTATGCAGCAAAGCATTTGTGAAGCCACAACACACACAACCTTGAGGCGGATGGGCTACAACAGCAGAAGACCCCACCGGGTACCACTCATCTCCACTACAAATAGGAAAAAGAGGCTACAATTTGCACAAGCTCACCAAAATTGGACAGTTGAAGACTGGAAAAATGTTGCCTGGTCTGATGAGTCTCGATTTCTGTTGAGACATTCAGATGGTAGAGTCAGAATTTGGCGTAAACAGAATGAGAACATGGATCCATCATGCCTTGTTACCACTGTGCAGGCTGGTGGTGGTGGTGTAATGGTGTGGGGGATGTTTTCTTGGCACACTTTAGGCCCCTTAGTGCCAATTGGGCATCGTTTAAATGCCACGGCCTACCTGAGCATTGTTTCTGACCATGTCCATCCCTTTATGACCACCATGTACCCATCCTCTGATGGCTACTTCTAGCAGGATAATGCACCATGTCACAAAGCTGGAATCATTTCAAATTGGTTTCTTGAACATGACAATGAGTTCACTGTACTAAAATGGCCCCCACAGTCACCAGATCTCAACCCAATAGAGCATCTTTGGGATGTGGTGGAACGGGAGCTTCGTGCCCTGGATGTGCATCCCACAAATCTCCATCAACTGCAAGATGCTATCCTATCAATATGGGCCAACATTTCTAAAGAATTCTTTCAGCACCTTGTTGAATCAATGCCACGTAGAATTAAGGCAGTTCTGAAGGCGAAAGGGGGTCAAACACAGTATTAGTATGGTGTTCCTAATAATCCTTTAGGTGAGTGTAGATGTTTGTCTTTAACCGATGCCAAACAGGTTGGGACGTTAATTCATGCTTGTCATGGTTTATGGCACCTAGGAGACATTTGTAATACATTTAGTGCAGCAACAAATTCAGAAAGAGCCTAACTGCATAAAGGAAATGATTTCTTTCTGTCATTTATCTGCTCACAGCAGAAATATGGAAAGGCCATTTTTCAGAAGCCAACTCTTGTTTGCTCTCTCTCTCAAATGCTCTCCACAGTCCCCCAAAAGTCAAAATTGGAATGATAAATCAGGTGAAATGATAATCTAAGTATTCCTGACCACACAGGCTGACACAAGAGGACGGAACAATGGAGATATACTCAGAAAGGCAGGGTGCCAAAAATTAGATCTGCTGAACACACTGTAAGCAAGCCAAGCTTTTATTTTATTGGTGCACATATTGAGCCTCAAGACCAGGGTGTGAATTATGGCGGGATTTGAGGGTATGACCCTCTAAGTAGGGCTTAAACGACTTAGTATTCTCAAATACATATCCATACGAACGTACATATCCAACACTGACCGACTGACCTTTCTATTTAATGGAACAATTTTCTCACTAGGTACACTCTAAAAAATGCTGGGTTGTTTCAATCCAAATTTGGGTCAAATATGGACAAACCCAGCCGTTGGATTACATTTTTAAATAAAAATGTTAAAACCAACGGTTGGGTTTGTCCATATTTGACCCAAATTTGGGTTAAAACAACCCAGCATTTTTAGAGTGTAACATTAGTTAATGCATTAACTAACAATGAGCAAAACATACAGTATTCATTAATCGTTGTTAACGTTAGTTAATAAAAATAAATCTGTTCCTTGTTAGTTCATATCATTAAAAATATAACCAGATACGTTTGATTTTAATAGTGTTTTAGTAAATGTTGGAATTAACATTAACTAAGATCAATAAATGCTGTAGAAGTATGTTAGTTCATGTTAACTAATGTACTTCACTAATGTTAACAAATAGAAACTTATTGTAAAGTGTTACCAATTTCTATTATCGCCTGATAACTGATATGGGACCAATATATTCTGCATCCTTACACAGATTTACACATCACAAAACAGTGTTTTGATTAAAAAACATTTAAGATTGGCAGTCAGCAAACTATGCTGGGACTGGGAGCACCAAAAACAATGAGTTGCACAAACCCTAACAGAAAATTACTGACCAAAATTCTGTTAAAAAGTCAAATAATTTGCACACTGGTCAAGATGGTGAAGTGATTTCATCTCCCCATCTGTCAAACACTGTATCCCAATCGATACCGCTCTCTTACTTAATCCTGTGCATGTGTGTATGTTTGTGTGCATAGCACTTAGCCAAAAGTGTAAACAAAGCCACAGGTTGTGTATCAGATACAAGTGTCACATTCCCTCAGCCAATCACAGGACAAGACTATTAAGAGGAAGATATAAGATGATATAAGATAAGAACAATGAAGGAGCTGAGCAGAAAATGGATGTGCAGCGGAATGGTTTACAACATGGCCACAACAGACTTTGATCTGCTCCATGAGGTCAGAGAAAGACCCTCACCTCAAGGTATGGGACAGGAGGGATGGCGGGAAGCGGGTATTCTTTCAATGTGCGCTGCTCATCCAGGAACTTTCCGGCTTTCCCGTTGTACGCAGGCTGGAAGAGTCCGTAGTTTAGCACATCCTTCAGGCTCTGGTTGAGTGTGCAGAGGATTCGTTGTTTAGACAACCAGATGGGCGACTCCACGTTAAATTTCATGCATTTCTGCAGAGAAAACGCAATGAGAACATAATGAGTCATAAAAAAAAACTTAATGCAACAACAAACCTAAGATTCCCTAATAAATACACTATTGTTCAAAAATTTGGGGCTGGTAAGATGTTGTTGAAAAAAGTCTCTTATGCTCACCGAAGCTTTATTTATTCAATCAAAAATACAGTAAAAACAGTAATATTGTGAAATACTATTTCAATAATGACTAAAGGCAGAGAACCAGCAGACCACCGAGACAGAGAGAGAGAAAGCAGGAGCGAGAGAGGCTTTCAGCGCTTTTGTTCACTTCTCCTCTCAGCAAATACAACATCAAATGCAGCTTTGAACTCTTGTCTACTGCATTTATTTTACCAGAGAGCCCAGCATTAAGGAGACAAAGATGGGGAGGAGAGAGGACATCAGTCTGAAACATACTCACACACACACACACACACACTCGAACATAAAAAGAAAAGTGTCTCAGAATCTTGTAATTGTGTGCAGAATTCCCCCGAAGTTAAGCCAGCGTTTCATTCTGTTTTCCCGGGGATAACAACTGCCTCCGCCGTGGTCGTTCTTCTTGATTTTCAATCTTAAATTTCATCACTCTTTTCTATGTTTATCTTCGCTCACGCTGACAGGCAAATGGAGCACATTCAGCTCTATTTAAACTCAGAACAAGAAGTAAACCAGACCGCTGCCAGACGACAACCCTCTATTCAACATGCAAATGGAACTGATGCTTCAATACAATAAAAAAATTATCTCACGTCACACATATTCTTCTTTCTGACAAGAACCTATAGACATCACAAACTAAATGCTAAAAATCATCAATAAAAGCAGAGCCAAGAATCAGTTTAGGTTGGGCCAAGTGTATTTGCGCATTTTCACAAATTAAGAAAACTATAATTGTGTGTGTGTACAGTGGCTTGCGAATGTATTCAAATAAAGGGGTTTGAATACTTTCGCAAACCATTGTGAATATATATATATATATATATATATATATATGTATATATAAATACACACACAAAAACACACACACACACACACACACACACACACACACACACACACACACACACACAGTCATTATTAATGATTCTCTGAACTTTATAAATTACTACTGATACTGAATATATTTTCTTGTCTACTTTTACATCACAAACCAGAATAGTCACTAGTGAAGGGCTTGGGACTGTGTCAAAGTTAATTTTTAATTAGATGTGACTGTTTTTATTGGTATGTTTACGCATTGACTGAACATTTCACAAAAGATACTGCAGTGCATTCTGGGACTGCCTCTGTACAACTTCCTTAGATTGCCTAGGACTGGCTTAGAATTCGGACCAAATAAGTCATCTCTAAGGGGAAGATAATTTTGCTGCTGTTTGCAACACCCTTTGAATCAGGAAATGCTGCCTAGGGGGCTTGCTAGATTTTAGAACAAAAATCTAGAGTTTTATGTACTCCAAACACACATTGCTTTACAAATAACCAAACAAGGCTTTCCATTTGTCTCCCTCTCCATACTTTAGCCAGAAATTAGAAATCCATCATGAATTCATATGTATTCAAAATTTACCCAAATACTCCCCATCCATATAGGCAGCGCGGTTCCCACAATGCAGCATTGCTGATGTGATTCCCTAAACTCATGGACTAATGCTCATAGCATTAGCCTGAGGAAATTCGTAACAGGCCTCTATTGGCAATTTGGCATCAGTTTAGGAGAGAGAGATTCCTAACAATGCATTGATTGAGCTGGATGCATACAGCCGCGCACAATGACTCTGTTTGGCCAGAAAACACTGTGGATTTGCTCAATAGGGCTTTGGTAAGAAGGCTGGTTTTCAGCAGACCTCCAGAGGAACGTAGAGTAGAGATATAAACCACATCTGGAGAATGAGACAGGGACAGTCCATCACTGTCACACACATGCAGGTGCATACAAACAAATCACGTTCTGCACACAACACATGCACATAAATTGCCAAAACACTGTGTACTTGTGCATTAAACTCTTTTGAGGAATAATTGAAAAAAATATAAAAGCATAAACATGGTTACAACTGGGTTACAATTATTAATGAGAACTTACAACTGATTATTATATCTGCTGTAGGCATCAGTGCATTAAGTATATCTTTATAATAATAATAATTTTATTATACAGGCTTAAAATAGAATGTTGTCACAGTCTCTGCCCATAAATATTAAAAATTATCTAGAATTTCTCAGTAAACAGTCTAACCATATACTGCAAAATCTGCTCATCACATTTAGTATTTTAAAACGTGAAGTTAAGTGATTAACTGTGGGTAATTAATGCTCTTTGAGCCCTTTGAGAGGTGGACCCAGAGCAACAACTAAAAGATCCATATTCTCACTTATATATAATAGGCCTAAGTTTAAGTCTCAAAAAACATTAGCTCACATTCAACGCTTCTCTGCATTTGTGAGTATTTCCATTTTTGAGTTGTGAAAGCACTCGCATATGATGCTGGAAGTGGCCTCGACCTGATATTTTCGAATTTGACATTCATATTTAATCCTATTTTAAAACATGTTAGCAAAGACAGCAGAGGGGAAGTAACCCAGATACTGTTGGTACAATATCTGTACTTGTATATTGCTCCTATGTTTACTATGACAGAAATATCTTCAACAGAACAAGGATAATTTAACGCAAAACAGTATAAGCAACACTAAACACAACTACAGACCGACAACTATCCCATAAGCCTCCATACCTTGATCACGCCTATATAATTAAATATAATTAAATATTCAGATATAATAGCTTTTGGCCACTCCTTTGGATAATGCTGAATTTACTTATGATCAAAGTCAATTCTTCCAGTAAACCTGGACTGATTACCAGTTTCGTTTCCAGAGCAGACCAGTTTCATATGTGTTTGTGTAACAGGTGAATGGATATCATTGGAGGAAGACCGCACTGCTTCAAATGAATAAGTTCACTGAACACGATTTACTGCAGAGAGAGAGTGTGAGAGAGAGAGAGAGAGAGGAGTGGAAAACATATGCAGATAAACTCCCCCTTTTCACAAATCCCTCTCTCCTTATAGGTGAATTAAGATACACACACACATATAACAGGCTGATATATATATATATATATATATAGTACATACATATGCGTGTGTGTGTGTATATATGTATATACACACACACACACACATTTCTTGTGATCTGAACAAGTTTTCATGACATTCACCCATACAGTAACTTTCTTCAGTCATTTCTCGCCTCTAAACAGGCTGATACTCTGGTCTTCTGAACGATGTGAGCTGACAGGTGCTGAAAATAAGCAGGCTGGTTCTTTGCTCTCTAAAACCAAATGCAGGGTCTCCAGGGGTCCCCGTCTAATGAGAAACACTTGGAAAAGTCAAATGAACAAACTGTCTCCTCTCTGCTGTGCAGGGTCATGTTGGTTGGCTACTTTGGTATGAAAAAGTCTTACTCAGCGATGCTCAGTATAAAGACCTTGCGGCATGCGGACCATTCACACACACAAACACATACACACTCGACCAAGTGAGAGGACAAGAGCTTGTTGAGTCGAGAGGGTGTTATCTCTACACAAACACTCATAGCGAGGGCTCATCGACCAATAAGGCACGTCACAACCACCAAGTGAGTTTGCTAATGTGTGCGTTAGTGTGTGAACATGCATTCAGAACAATATAAATGATTCAAATGGTACAGATACAGTGGGGAAAACACACAGCAGGAATGATTTAAAAGCTCACATTCTCATGCTGTTGCATTAAAGATTCACAACCATAAATTAATTGAGGGCAGAAATATAAACTCAAAGCATGGGAACTTCGTTTCCAGGCGAACTGATTAAAAACCTCTGGATATTGCATAAAGCCAGCCAATCAGATCGAAGTTTGAGATTTTGCTCTTGCCATTATTGCATGTAACAGGCATTGTTAATTTTGTCAACAAAATTGCTGAAAAAATGGGTTGTTAAAATGTGGATTTTGTCAGTGATAACAAATACAAAAAAAGTGCATTATGATAATTACACCATTTAAACTAACAATGAAAATATGGTAGAAAAAGATTACGAATGCACAAAAAGTGTTTTTGATGAAAACTAGACAGTAAAAACTAGTAAACTGAATTGCTTTAACTCAATCAAATGCATCCAATACATAAGAGATTATTCGGATATAAATGAACATTTATTACAAATATTTGATTTAATATTTATAATAAATCATTATAATATAATATAATATAATATAATATAATATAATATAATATAATATAACATAATATAATATAATATAATATAATATAATATAATATAATATAATATAATATAATATAATAGTTATACTGACTAAATTTAAAGGGTATTTTTGTCAAAAGATGGTCTGTGAATAGTCCAAACGCCATATGAGACTAAGACTGAAATATTGGTGGCAGGACTTGCTCTGCCCGAGCAAACAAGCCAAAAGCTTTTATCTAAGCTGCTTGAACCAGGGAGAGGGAAGGACAAAAATTAATGGTAAGAGCGATATCTTGAGACAGATAAAAAGAAGCTTTTGCATTACACAGTCAAGCTGAGCTGCTGTTTCTTTTTTTGTCTGTCTGAGCATGGTGAAGATGAAACACCTTCATCACCTTCATCATCACACACAGAAAAAAAACCCCACTTATATTCCTTAAAAGGCGTATATCAAGCATGTGCTGACTTTAAGAGGCACATCAAACGTGTACATTTTTGATACAAGAATAGAGAAACTATTCTTTTACAATTCAGCAAGAAATGTGACAATGAGAAGATGGAAACTGAACAGTTAGGTGTCTCGCTCCACGTACAGAAAATAGAGGTCATGACCCGTCCTGGTACAGGGACAGGTTATAAACATCTCGTACTTTAATCTTAAAACCTTAAACAAGTTTTCATCTTTCTTTTCATCATTTCAATATAAGTACTGTTTGTACTATTTTACATACTATTTAAAAAATGTATTAAACCTGCCGCATGTGTTTAATTTAGCCAATGTAGACAGGTTGCATGAAAAACCATGAACAAAACAAAACAAGGTAAAAGAAACTATGACACAGACTATAAGTGCATGTTTTTCTTTCATATAAAAAAAACAGTCAGTATTGTTGTTGATGATTATTATTTAATGACCTATACTGTTATAACAACAGCATTAATAAAACTATTTATTTAGTTCGTTATTAGTGATTTTGTTGTTGTAAATGCAATTATTAAGCATTGGTGTCTATATATTGCTGTTACCACTCCTAACAGCTCTCCTTCACCATGGTAGTATTTATCATTCTACTCAGTCAACAAAACAAGTCTTCAGCTCCATGTGAAGGACCCCTTGTCCTCCAGTCAGCTCAGGATAAAGTGGTGATCACTTTTCTCAATGAATTTCTTTACTCTTTTTATGGTGTCAAGTATAAAGTGTAGTAGAGTAAAGAGTACTTATATTTAAATGGTGAAAAGAAAAATGAAAACATGTTTAAGGTTAAGATTTAAGTCAAATATGTTTATTATCAGTCCCTATATCAGTAGTAGTATCAGTAGTGCATTACCTGCATGTAGCTGATACTCTTCAGGTCAATCTTATATTCATAATCACAAAATCAGTTTGAATATCTGCCGCAGAAAGTGATTTTTTTTCCTTTTAACAGTTTAGGGGATTTGCCATGAGAGCGCTAGTCAATGTATTTGTAAATTGTGTCTTATTGCTTCAGTCTCTTTCAATGTAAAAGTCTTTGCTACTGACTCGCTCATAAAGACAGTATTTTCTGCCATCTATGGGCCAATAATGTAACTTTTACTGAAAAGTAGAAATCATAATCACTAAGGGACCCTTTTCTCAATACCATATACATGTAATTTATATAAAATATTATTTATTGAAAAATAATATTTAAAGGCACAATATGTAAGATTTTTTAATAAATATTCAAAAACCACTTGCACAGTCTGATATATTCCATGCAGTTGTGTACTTACATTATCCCAAAAGTTCCCAAGGATTTGTAAATCCCAAAAAATTTGTTTCAACATTATTTGTTCTTCAGCTGTTCCTCTTTGAAAGAAAATCAGCTGTACCCCACATTTGGGGTATGACTGTTGAAAACATGAAGAACCGAACCATGAAAAATGTGGAAACCAAAAGAGAAGCGTGTTCAAAAACAAAATCTAAAAGGATATTAAGTTATCTTTAATGCTTCTTGAGTTATAGGCATGCAAACTTTGTGGGAAAAAACTTGAAAAGTGCTTTTTCCCATTTTTGAACTGTCACCATTGGCATATAATGCCGCACAGATTGCTAAAGTCAACAGATTTTACCAATCTCTGTATAAAAATAAAATAATGATGCTGCCATCTATCTTAAGTCATTTTTACCACTGTAATTTGGCTTTAAATTTGACACCCCTCTACAAAATAGTGGATACCAAGTAAGAATACATCCATGACATTTCATATATCATCATATTTGGCTTTCATCAATATTTATGTTTGTCTTTCCTCAGAAAAAAATATTAACAAAATCAAAAATTTGAGCCTGGGAAGTTTTTGGTTTGAAATTTGGTTTGATTTGACACAGAATGACCCTTTGCATAAGCTGTGTAACATCCTGTCTGCATGTGTTTTGTATTTTAGGCTGGGGAGTAACTATGCCAAAACACTTGATTGGTCAACCCTTTTTTGCCTGCTTTTTTTCTCTCTGTCATCAAAACCAAATACTAAAACTCTCTCTCTCTATATATATATATATATATATATATATATATATATATATATATATATATATATATATATATATATATATATATATATATATATATATATATATATATATATATTAATATATAAAGGTAGCAGCAGCATAGAGTATGTTCTAGTTGTAATGAGATGGATGGACACATCAGAATATCTTTCATTCTTGTCGTTTCCTTTGCTGGTTTCATTCCGCCAAACACAGGTAATCAAAGACAGTTTAACCAGTAAGCAGGACCTAATGTAAATTATGTGAGTTCAAGCCCGCTAAGAGGTGCTATAATGGCAGGAAAATGATTGTACCTAATGATTGATTCTCAAAAAGTCATTGTGAGATGGCTGGCTAATCACTTTCTCAGCATTTCAAGGTTTTAAAGAGGTAGTTCAATCAAAAATGAACATTGTCATCATTTACTCATCCTCAAACCTGTATAACATTTGAAATATGGCAAACTAAAACTGCACATATGCTCTAAACAACTCTAACACGACACATCATCACATATAGATGTATGACATATACTGTAACATAACACAACTGGACAAATATCGATATAGTTATTATGCTATAGATTCTGTGTCGGACTTTCGTGTGCTTTTGCTGTAAAAAACCCTCACACACACACACACACACACACACTCAACAAGTTCTGAAGTAGCCCAAAGGATGTCAGCACTACCTGGTGTTGACAAGCTGTGAAAAATTTCCACAGGAAACAGGAGTGAGAACAGAGAGTGAGAAGTACACATCCACACAACAATCAACAGAGTGCTGACTTATTTATGTGACATGACAAATACAGCTCTGAAACGCAGGTCACACCACTCATGAGGAGTTAAAAGTTTGGCTATGTGAAACTTCCTGAGCTTTCAAATCACACACAGCCTGAGAACCATGATGGAGGGAGAAGTGCAGTCTACACGGTGTTGATTTTATTTTCAGTGTGTTGAATTTATATTTAAACAAGACAACATTTATCTATTACCAAAGCTGTTGATCATTTTCGGGACTGAAACAATTCTGTTAACTGAGTATAAGTCTGTATTTTCTTTTACATTGGGTTCTGCAAAATGTGGTTCCAGGCCCAATGAATTCAAGCGAAAATGCAAACACTTTCTCAAAAAGGCCGGCTGGCTGCTATGTAATTTCTGGGAGTTGGGTGCACAGGTTTTAGTGCTCCGCTGGGCAACAAAATTGTGCTTACAAGGTACCTAGCTGGTCCACTGAATGTTTCTGAGGAAGAACCAGACACACGTTCTGGTCAAAATTTGTGGCATTGCATTTACAGTCAAATGTTGTAGCTGTATAATGCACTTCCACTGCTTTCAGAGTTAAGTTTATGATCTCATCAAGACTTTTGGACACATTTTCACACAGTGGTCAATTATTGTGGAATCATCGATTTCAGATTTACTTATGTTGCATAAAACCAAAATAAACTGTGGCTGGTCATTTTATATTTTGGTCAGACAGCATCTTCCAGTCTAAGTGGATGGTTTATGACTAGGTGTGTAACATTACATCGTTATACTGAGACAGCACGATATAAAAATGTGATGATATGTATCGTTATCGTTATATGCAATATAGAGTTCGTTTTATCCAAGGCTCACCTTACTGTATTTATAAGGTATAATGCACCCAAAAATGTAAATTCTGTCTTCATGTACTCACCCTCATGTCATTTCGTTTAACTTCCAAACACAAATGAAGATATTTTATATGAAACCTGAGAGACTTCTGTCCCTCCATTTAAAGTCCATTCCTGTAAAACTAAAAAGATCCTAAAAATGTCATAAAGGCAACGTAAAAATAAACAATCGAGTGGACTAATCCAAATCCATGTCTTCTGAAGAGAAACGATTGCTTTACAATGACTAAACACGGACATTCAAATGATTGCATGACGCGCGAAAACAACATGAGAGTGAGTAAATGCAGAATTTAAATTTTTGGATGAGCGAAACATTTTCAGTTTACAGGGAATATTTTGACCAGCTTTCTTGCGATTAGAACTGTGATTGATTGCATTGATAAATTGAATGCGCAAACATACTTTAAATCACCAGATCACATTTAGTTTTAGTAGTATGATTATTCAATGCATTTTAGATGGTTTATTCTTATATGTATAGTGCAGTAAAATCAGGAGATGGGGGACATAGCGAGCACCGGGAGAGTCTGTGTGTGCGCGGCTTATCTATTTAAAAGGGGGTAATGCTATTTAATGCATTCTGACTTATTTACACTGTTGGATTCTCATGCTAAAAATGGCCAAAATGTTAAAAAACAAGTTGGACATATGATGGAGCATTTCTGTGCCAAATACACTCCTTCAGGATTCGAAGTTTTGGAAAGTTTTTTTCGAGTATGGCCCTGTATGACACTGCAGAATTCCTTGTATGGGCACTTCTCTCGGATGAGCGCATGCGCACATCAACCAGAGCAAGAGCGTGCCCGTCAACAAGTTTCGTTTGGGTTACGGAAGCCGTCTGCAGCGCTGTCATTTTGTTTTTAGACCTGAAATCAAACTAAAGTCACTAAAGAAGTGTGTTTTTGGTTGAGAGGGAAAGATAACCTTGTTCAGCTTCCCAAATAACCCAGCGTTAAGGAAACAGTGGATAAAGTTAGTTTTTCCAGAGCAGCAACGGAGTTGTGCAAGTGTGTTTGTTTGTTCCTGGTCACGAGTCGAAACCGCAGGCGATGAGTGAAACTGCATCAAATGTGTGTTTTGTTGGCGTAAGTGCATATAATGTAAACAACACAAACGTATAGTGAACCAAAAGTTGCGATGCGATGATGTATGTGTGTGTGTGTGTGTGTGTGTGTTTGTGCTCGTGACTCTTTAGCTCCGCCCACTGCACGCCTGCACGAACTAGGCTGTTTTCAGAAATAATCGGTACAGCGTATCTGTCTTTATAAATCTGATAAAACTAGTAAAACTAGATAAAAAAGCAGTCTTCAGACATATGAAGGATGCAGTACTACTCTATAGGTAGTCAAGATTAACATGAGATTGGCAGAAACTGTGTGTGTTATGTGCCCTTTAAGATATCCAGCGAATGCCTGTATTGAAAGCGTTTAAAAAAAGAACGTTTACAGAGTTTCAGTGACATTACTACATTAAACAACTATATGTAATGTTGAATATAATGAATAATAATGCAATGGGGGAATATTTGTGGGTCCTGATAATAATACAATAATAATAATATTATTTTAACAATAAGAAATATTTTATTTTGGCTTAAAATATTGTGATTTGTATCTAATCGTAACACAACTGTATTGTTACACCCCTATTTATGACCAGAAAATATCTCGTCCTTCGGAGACGTTAAACCGAAGACCTGACTCTGTAGTCATTAACTTCTCGTAAAAAGAGTAGGGGTGTAACTCCAGTGTTCTGACTAAAATCCCTCCTTTGGCCCTTATCAATCATGGCCTCTTGAATTGGCTCTATCACACTCTCCTCTCCACCTATAGCTGGTGTGTGGTGAGCACACTGGCGCCGTTGCACTGTGGCTGCCGTCACATCATCCATGTGGATGCTGCACACTGGTGGTGGGTGAGGAGAGACTGTAAAGTGCTTTGGCCGTACAATAATACATATAGTGCTACATAAATGCTTCATTCATTCATTAAGAAAAGGCTGCAAAGTGGATTTGTAGCAGGGAATACTCTTACATGGCTATAAACTGTTAACGAGTCTCTTTCTCTCTTACATACATGCAGAAGTATGTAGGTGAGCTGTTATGCACTACATAATAGATTCCTGCGGGAACTAAACTCCAAAGAAAATCTCATGGAGAGACATATTGTCATTCAATTAGTTTATTTCAGTGTGTGGAAACACGCACACACACAGCCTGAAGGACATGCTGAGGCTGAAGTTTTTCTAATAAAGAGACACTGATGCATAAAAACACACTGTGGATGTATCTCAGTCAGTTGATTTTTACATAGACAGCAGAGACATCTTACTAATGTACCACTTGCACACGTCTATACTGCCCTGCTTTCATAACTAAACAAACTTTATTAGGAGCATCTGCCAAGACAACCATCACTGTTACTAACGCTCATACTTGGAATTATTGGTTTGAACAAATTTTTTGTATATTACCTTAAGTATTACAATTTAGCTTATAAACTAGCCCTGTGCAGTTTGAGCTACAGACATAAATCATACCTCAAATCATGCGTGTGGACTAGAGGTATATGGAAGTAAAATAATGAAATTTGA
Source organism: Rhinogobio ventralis (assembly GCA_039654625.1). Classification (NCBI taxonomy): domain Eukaryota; kingdom Metazoa; phylum Chordata; class Actinopteri; order Cypriniformes; family Gobionidae; genus Rhinogobio; species Rhinogobio ventralis. The sequence goes on along the minus strand of CM077206.1, from coordinate 17,973,568 downwards.
AGAAAGTTTAGAAGTATTTCAGGGCTTGAATTTTTATGGGCTGAAATTCACCATGGTTGTATATTTAATATACGATTAACCACTGAATTTGTGGAAGTGAATTTGTAAAGCAAAATAAAAAGGACCGAAAATTGCCTGTTGAATATTATAGGTTATTTTTTTAAATATTATAGGTTATATTATATTTTTTTATTGTTAACTGACTATTTTGGAAGTGAAATCTGAAAGGTGAATGTGGATTGTTGAATTTTTAATAATTAAAATGTGTGTAAAATGTTTTGAATTGAAATATTTACAGCTTAAATATAAACATACATATATACACTCACCTAAAGGATTATTAGGAACACCATACTAATACTGTGTTTGACCCCCTTTCGCCTTCAGAACTGCCTTAATTCTACGTGGCATTGATTCAACAAGGTGCTGAAAGCATTCTTTAGAAATGTTGGCCCATATTGATAGGATAGCATCTTGCAGTTGATGGAGATTTGTGGGATGCACATCCAGGGCACGAAGCTCCCGTTCCACCACATCCCAAAGATGCTCTATTGGGTTGAGTTCTGGTGACTGTGGGGGCCATTTTAGTACAGTGAACTCATTGTCATGTTCAAGAAACCAATTTGAAATGATTCGAGCTTTGTGACATGGTGCATTATCCTGCTGGAAGTAGCCATCAGAGGATGGGTACATGGTGGTCATAAAGGGATGGACATGGTCAGAAACAATGCTCAGGTAGGCCGTGGCATTTAAACGATGCCCAATTGGCACTAAGGGGCCTAAAGTGTGCCAAGAAAACATCCCCCACACCATTACACCACCACCACCAGCCTGCACAGTGGTAACAAGGCATGATGGATCCATGTTCTCATTCTGTTTACGCCAAATTCTGACTCTACCATCTGAATGTCTCAACAGAAATCGAGACTCATCAGACCAGGCAACATTTTTCCAGTCTTCAACTGTCCAATTTTGGTGAGCTCGTGCAAATTGTAGCCTCTTTTTCCTATTTGTAGTGGAGATGAGTGGTACCCGGTGGGGTCTTCTGCTGTTGTAGCCCATCCGCCTCAAGGTTGTGCGTGTTGTGGCTTCACAAATGCTTTGCTGCATACCTCGGTTGTAACGAGTGGTTATTTCAGTCAAAGTTGCTCTTCTATCAGCTTGAATCAGTCGGCCCATTCTCCTCTGACCTCTAGCATCAACAAGGCATTTTCGCCCACAGGACTGCCGCATACTGGATGTTTTTCCCTTTTCACACCATTCTTTGTAAACTCTAGAAATGGTTGTGTGTGAAAATCCCAGTAACTGAGCAGATTGTGAAATACTCAGACCGGCCCGTCTGGCACCAACAACCATGCCACGCTCAAAATTGCTTAAATCACCTTTCTTTCCCATTCTGACATTCAGTTTGGAGTTCAGGAGATTGTCTTGACCAGGACCACACCCCTAAATGCATTGAAGCAACTGCCATGTGATTGGTTGATTAGATAATTGCATTAATGAGAAATTGAACAGGTGTTCCTAATAATCCTTTAGGTGAGTGTAAATACAAGCCCTAAAAATACAATGCATTACAATGCAAGCACGGTTAATGCAACATTTTTTCAATTAGTGCAATTCAACAAGCTTTTTTTGTTTCATATACATTTGTCATTATTTTACTTCTATAGAGATGTGCTCTTGGAGGTGGGACAGAAAGTAACCACCTAGCAACCATCAGGAAGACCATAGCAACTGCTCCAAAATTTTAATACATACCAAAATTGCAAATTATGATAATGAAATTTTACGTGCACACTGTGATAAAGCCATAAGTGTTACACTGCATTACAAGGTGTATGAAGCACAAGTGACATTGTCAACTAATGTAATATTTATATGAGCCATAAAATATTTATCTGTCATAAAATGTCTTCCAAAGACAGCAGTTCTGGCTTTTTAATAGAAATTCCCATTAATCTCTGTGAGGCTTTGTTCATTGTCAGGAAATTTGAATTTATTTTAAATGTGATAACGAACAACTAGTCGAGTAGACATATGGCATTACTTATGTTTTACATTTCATTTAAAGCACATTTTCATCAAAAGCTCATAATGGTAAAATCGTAAAGCTTCTTGGAAATGACGTTTACTGTGACTATAAGTGTCAAAAATCTCATGGGTGTTGACATATGGCCCTCAATATGTGTGCTTGAGAGATTGTTAAATCCTGGCGGGATGACAGGGTGTCAGCTGGGCATGTGAGGATGACCAACATAGAGGGAATAGGTTTGATTTCTACGTCTGTCTTTCAAGCCCGCTGTGCTACCACAGGCCATTTGGGAACAAAAAGAAAATAAACAAGAAGGAAAAGTCGATTGAGATGGGGAGCGTGACAGAAGGGAACAGACAGAGGGATGAAGGAAAGGAAAAAAATGTGAGTAATATAGAAAGATGGAAGCCATTTTTTACCAGCGTTCTGCTTCTGTGCTTTACTAGCCTGAGCAAAAAGACTGCATTCTGAAACCTGTCACACTGGAGGAGGGCAAACTCTCACCTCTCACTTCTCACTCACTCATGTCATTCCAAACCTGTATGACTTTCTTCAGTGGAATACAAAAGAAGATATTTTGAAGAATGGACACTGGACACTCTTTTCCATGCAATTTACAGCAAATGGGAATGGAGGCTGTTGATCTTCAAAAATGAAGCAAAATCTTCATGTACAATTCATAAAAGTGGCCCATGTGCACTATATGCCATGTCTTCTGATACCAAACAAATTTATGATTACCACACTGTTGTTTAAAGGTGAAGTATGTAAGATTTATGTTGAAATATATTCTCTTAACCCAGTTTTTTGTTCATTGACTACTATTAGTATACCATTTAAGGGTTTATCTCCCCAAAAAGTGTAAACATTGAACCCCCAGGCACCATTAAAACATTGAGCACGATCCGCTCATATCCGTCAAACTCTTTCCAGCTCAACCAACAGCGAGCGTTTAGGGCAGTGGTCTTCGCTATTTTTTTCAGGAGAGCCACACTGATAGGACAAAATCAATAGGAGAGCCACTTTTACCGCAAAGTATCAAAAGTTACATCCAGTCATAAATAGCATGTCTGCTTATCAGTCTGTCATCCCTGAACATACAATATGCAATGCAATAAATACAAAAGGTAGATAGATAGTGGGTATGCATAATATATTTTTTATGTAAACTTTCTTTTAGTGCTGTCAATCGATTAAAAAAATGAACTAGATTGTTCACACATGTTTTTAATATATTTTATAATGTAATAATTTCACAGTAAATCACCAAATTAATGTAGAAAAAACAAAGACAGTATATTTTAAATATTTGTTCAATGGCATCTTTTTATGAATGAAGACCAGTTTCACTGATACTAATACTGATACTGATGTCTCTATGAAATAGATTTTTTCCCTAATTTTAAACATTAATTATAGCCATTCAACATTACAGTGTAATTGAAAGCTTTTTAACATTTATTAGGCTTCAAACTTATTATGAATTAAATATAGATTAATCCTTATTAGGTCTTCCCTATATGCAAAGTACGCAAGTTGTGTAGGACCCCCGAACCACCAGGCGCCCCCCTTGGTCTTAAAGATGAGTTAATGACTAGCATTTTACTTTACTTTTGATTTTGGCTCCAAAGATTATGATAACATGGTGCTGCATTCCGTTCATTTCCCTTAAAGCAGTGCGCTGTCACCCAAATCAGTCAAATCATGTAACATGACTGTTGTAATATACAGTCTCCTGCCGAATGTGGGTTAAAAGCGTATTGAGCTGTGAAAGAGACGCTGTTCCCCAGGCGGCTTTCTATGTGTGCAATCCCAGATGGAGCAAAACACAACCAAGTATAGGCTTCGTTGGGCTTCGGGTGAGCGCTTAAATGGACAAATACACACAAAAATATGTCAAAATGCCTGTCTTGGCAAATTTTCACTTAAATGCAGTTGGTAATCTCTTAAGTGAATTTATTAAGCATATTAGGCAAGATGCATTTGTTCAAGTCAGAGGGCCCTATTTTAACAATCTGAGTGGGTTGTAGTCTCTTAATGAGTCATGGGTGTGTTTTGGGTGTAACGTGCAATAAACCAATCAGAGTCTCATCTCCCATTCCCTTTAAAAGCTAGCTGAGCTTGCACCATGGCGGATTCACTATTTACATGACGGAATTTGCGAGAGGAAAGACTGAACGCTTTCCAGAGAAGAATCCTTTTATTTTTAATATTTAAAAATGTTTTTGTGCTTCTGTGCATCCCTGTGTGTAATAAGCAGAGTGTACGTGCGTTGTGCACCCGCCTATAGGCACATATTACTAACGCACCCTTTAAATAACACAAATAATACTATTGACTTTAGACCAGGTTTTTGTTGGTCAATGGCGCAGTTGTCTTCAGTTGCCTCAAAATAGCAACGTGCCAGCAACGTGCCAACAATTCGCCTGAACACACCTCGTTTTCAGACCAGCACGCCCATGGGCCATCAGATAGGTGCGTGAGTGCATTTGCTATTTAAACAACATGGTGCTGGATGTGAAAATGATAACTGCGTCATGCTGAAACCAGCAAAAAACACTTGCGTTGCGCCTGGCACCTGACATCACTAAGCACCATCAGACCACATTGAAAATCTGCAATGTAAACCTTGAAATGCAAGTAAGTAAATAAATAAATAAATGATGAATAATATTTGAAGGTCTCAGAAAAACAAGTTAGCATTGACCATGTGAACTCTTTTGTAGAAACCGTCAGATGTCCTTGCTTCGACTCAAGTAAAAGATGCTACTGGAAACATTCTCAAATCATGCTTGAGAACATGATCATCAGGTTTTGCTCATAGTGCACCCAATTGCATGGATGGCACCGTAAGCATGCAATGTGTTGGCCAAGCATTCACATCTGTGTGTTCTTGCGAAGACTGTACTTCTGCCCAAATGAAGAAATTCAACTGTGCGTGTGTGCCTTGAGGGAATACAGCCATCTGAGCAGAAGTGTGTGGATACATGAGGGACACTTGTTAAAGTGAGTGTGCAAGAGTGGAAAAACAGCATGACAGACCTCATGGTGTGTGTGTGTTCATGTTTTTCTATCCCGGTGGGGACTATACAAGCTTATAAATCATACAGAATTTTTTTTTTTTTTTTAAATGTAAAAATGCTTAAGTTTTCTGTGATGGGTAGATTTAGGGGTAGGGTTAGTATAAGGGGCTAAAATATACAGTTTGTACAGTATAAAAACCATTATGGTCTATGGAGAGTCCCCACAAAGATAGTGAACCAGACATGTGTGTGTGAAATGTCTCTTTTTTAAAATACGTAACATCAAACCCAAGAAGTCCAGAACAAGAGGCCCAGACCAGCCTTTAATATTCATGGCAAGTGTATATGTGTGTATAGTATGTGTTTTTGTGTGTCAGTGGCTGTAAAAGGAAGAGCGTATTTTTCAAAGCGCTATTGGTCACTGAACTACAATTTGAACTGAATCACCCACAGTTGAACTGCTCTTGACCTGCTCACAGAAATCACACCAGCAAACACAAGCATCCCAGCGCTAGGCCTAAAGGAGAGGGTTACTGATCAGCATTTTGTTCCAATAATGATTCAAAACTATACCATAAAGCTTGTGTATAAAGAATTACTAATTAAATAAACTTTTTTCAGAGATCTCTCTGAACAAAAATGTGCATATTAAAACCAAGGCTTGATCAAAAATACAGTAAAAACAGTACTATTGTGAAATAATACTACTATTATTATTACATAGCAGCCATTACTTCAGTCTTCAGTGTCACATGACCTTTCTAATATGCTCATTTTCTGCTCTATTATTGGTGCTTTATTAATGATGGTTCTTATTATTATCAGTGTTGTAAACAGTTTTTGCTGCTTAATAGTTTTATGGAAACCGTGAAACTTTTTCCCCAGGATTCTTTGATGAATATAAAGTTCAAAACAACAGCATTTATTGCAATGAACTAAAACCAAAAATATTTAAAAATGAATGTAACAATTTTATACACATACTTATATGGATAAATAATATACCAACATCAACACAGAATCAAATTGTGGCAAGGGGGGGCGTGGTAAAGCGGAGACTGCAATGGGCGAGCGAGTGCCAAGAAGAGTGGTTCAAAAGCATGATAACACCTGTCTCTAATTCTAGTAACTGGTGAAGAGACGGTGACAAGACAGACCTGGATGGGGCGAGAGGGAGACGCACCTGCACTTTCTGAAAAGTCTTCCGAGTTATGCTTTGAATGATATGTGCTGAAGCACATTTTGTTTTGAGTTTATTAATAAAATACATGGAAAGCATTCTCGCCATCCTGACTTCCTTCCTATTAAACCATATCATATATATAATCCATCTAAGAGCCTTTTCACTAAGCTAGTACCAGTGGGATTTCTGTATTCCTGAAGGAAAGAGAGGAGGCAGGCAAAGAGGCTGAGGGAGAGCAGTCTCATTTCAGCTGCAATTAAAGTCTCTCCACTCTTTACGGATATGCTTAAGAGCATCCATCAAATAACTTCAACGCTAACGTCAGTCAAGACCCTCTCTCTGACACACTAGTTCCCATGTGCATCAGGGAGTAAATTACTGTGCTAACATCTTATATGAATGCTGTCATCTTAAAGTCAAAGTCAACACTGAAAATGACTCAAACTGAAGGAAAACGTGTTGCGAAGAAAGTTGAGTGAGATATTAAGGTGAACCCAAAGACTTTTGATTGGCAGATTCATGAAGGTTTGATGACTATAGAACTTTATATGGAGGTAAAGCAGAACTGCACTAGCAATAAAGCACCAAACCATGGAATTACCAAAGTTTTTGGACATATACTATGGTAATACTATGTTTTTTGGGGCTATTTTTAGGGGATTATTGTGTTAATAGCATAACATAAATCTGGAAATCATTTAGTACAATACAGTGCATCCGGAAAGTATTCACAGCGCTTCACTTTTTCCACATTTTGTTATGTTACAGACTTATTCCAAAATGGATTAAATTCATTATTTTCCTCAGAATTCTACAAACAATACCTCATAATGACAACATGAAAGAAGTTTGTTTGAAATATTTGCAAATTTATTTAAAATAAATAAAATCACATGTGCATAAGTATTCACAGCCTTTGTCTCTGTATGTCTCTGTACATTGCTGCATTCATCTTTCCCTCAATCCTGACTAGTCTCCCAGTACCTGCTGCTGACAAAAAAATCCCCACAGCATGATGCTGCCACCACCATGCTTCACTGTAGGGATGGTATTGGCCAGGTGATGAGCAGTGCCTGGTTTCCTCCAGACATGACGCTTGCCATTCAGGCCAAAGAGTTCAATCTTTGTTTCATCAAACCAGAGAATTTTGTTGCTCATGGTCTGAGAGTCCTTCAGGTGCCTTTTGGCAAACACCAGACGGGCTGTCATGTGCCTTTTACTGAGGAGTGGCTTCTGTCTGGCCACTTTACCATACAGGCCTGATTGGTGGAGTGCTGCAGAGATGGTTGTTCTTCTGGAAGGTTCTCCTCTTTCCACAGAGAAATGCTGGAGCTCTGTCAAGAGTGACCATCGGGTTCTTGGTCACCTCCCTGACTAAGGCCCTTCTCCCCAGATCGCTCAGTTTGGCCAGGCAGCCAGCTCTAGGAAGAGTCCTGGTGGTTCCAAACTTCATCCATTTACGGAGGATGGAGGCCACTGTGCTCATTGGGACCTTCAATGCTGCAGAAATTTTTCTGTACCCTTCCCCAGATCTGTGCCTCGATACAATCCTGTCTCGGAGGTCTACAGACAATTCCTTGGACTTCATGGCTTGGTTTGTGCTCTGACATGCACTGTTAACTGTGGAAACTTGTATAGACAGGTGTGTGCCTTTCCAAATCATGTCCAATCAACTGAATTTACCACAGGTGGACTCCAATCATGTTGTAGAAATATTACAAGGATGATCAGTGGAAACAGGATGCACCTGAGCTCAATTTTGAGTGTCATAGCAAAGGCTGTGAATACTTATGTACATATGATTTATATAGTTTTTGCGGTGTGTTCCACATGTCGGCTCTATCGGGCTCACGCTGATGGCAGTTTGCCCGATTCAGTATGTTGAATCGCTATCTGGGCTGTTGCTGAGAGAGATCACTATAAATGGCTGTTCAGTTTAGCAAATAAGTGATGAAAGCCAGCAAAGAAGTCAAGACAACACAGACAGAAGGCTGTTCTAATTTTACTTCATCTTACCAGAGCATTCCGATACGTGAATATTTTCATAACTTTTTTTAAATGACAAACATAGACTATATCTTTGCAGTGTGTTCAAGCGCAACATTTTGGCCCAGATGCAGCTAACATGAGGCGAAAACAGCCGTTGCCGCTAGTTCTTTGGTGTGTCACAGCCTTAGGTTTTCGCCCCTCACAGGCACCTCGTTGACAGCAGGAAATTACAGCTCTATATGCTGTACAAATGAGAGGACTGCTGCACTTCTCCTTTTATCTGATGAATGACTAGCTATAGACTCACAAAATGACATCAACATGAACATATAAAAACATATCCACATATGCTGCTCTTACAGGGAAAACATGCTGAAGTGTAAAGGCCTGTGCACACCAAGAACAACAAGCGATATTAGCATCCTCATCAATGCACAATATAATTCTGTTTATAAGTGATTTTTTTAAAGGGATCATGAGCTGGCTTTTTTTTTTATACTGTTGTCTGAGGTCAACTTATGACATTTGTGTGGTTTTTACATTCAAAAACATCATAATGAATAAGTAATAGGCTATTTTCTACCCTGGTTTTGAGCCTCTCTCCTGGAATGCTCGGTTTTTATGGGCATGCCGCATTAAAGACTTGGAAGTAAACAGCCACTGCTATGATTGGATAACAGTTTTGCATATTATAATGAGCTTCAACTCCCCCGTGAGTACACGTGGGGAATTGTTTTGAAAGCGCGTGGAAAAACAGCAACTGGAATGATTCGCCCACAAGGCTCGCAAAATGTCTTTATCAAACAAACACAATGATTTATCTCTCATCCACCCGCAATTAATTTGAATGTTATTTTTTATTACTTGGCCCACCCTATTGGTGGATATAACCACGAACTGTGCATCATTAACACACACACACACACATACACACACACACACACACACACACACACAAACACACACAAAGTACATGCATCAGCAAAACTTTACTGCACACAAATCAGCATGTTCAAAACTTCCATGATTGTGTTTTTCACAGTCAAGAGAGTGAACAATGCCTAAATAACGACCTTATTTACTTTGTTAGCAAACATTACTGGTCTTAGGGTAAACAATTCATCCGTGCAAATTGTTTGCCGTGGTAATCTTTAATCAAAATCTGAAAAGTAACTTCCGGTCTGGAATGTCGTTCCTTCTCAGATGATGTCAGTTTGACGGCTAAATATCCTTAACCACTCGTTAGTCTGCTATGAGCGAGAGATGGAGAGAAGGCGCGCTGAAGTAAAACCCTGCCCTCCCTTCAATATTTTGTTTCACTTGTAAATAACAATCATGTAAATCATATTTTAATTTTAATCTTATCCTGTCTGCAAATCCAGTCTCGACCAGTGTCTTGTTTACAAACGAATCCGCAGTGAAAAATGAAGCGAACAAACGCGTAATGTGTTACCCACGTGAGCTTGATCTTCATTAAAAATAAAGTTCAACCATGCATTGCAAATATTGGAATCCGAATTAAGCTTATGCGGCATGTTTATTGCACCGTAGCTCGATCCGTTTAGCACCACGTAGGCCTATGTTATTTATGTTACATGTCATGCACGAGTCAGTGGGCGGGGCAACAGAATTAGGCGTTCGTCTTCTTTGGTTAAAGGAACACGGCGACTTTTTGGGACTTTAGCTTATTCACCGTATCCCCCAGAGTTAGATAAGTCCATACATACCATTTCTATGTCCGTGTGTGCCATAACTCTGTCTGAAGCACCCACCGCTGCGTAATATCATTGCGCCGCTGCACCCATGGTATGGCAGCAAAGTTCCTGGATTATCACGCAGGAATAAGAGTATAGTCCCTAGCCATATCAGTCTAGAAAATTGCAACTTTTAATTTTCCGTCAGTCTTAGTACACGATGTAACTATAAACATCACAACATGTAAATAGGAAAATGTTGGTGTTTTTTTGTCATTTATTGAGCAGTAGGCTAGATGGAGCCGTTTACCTCCAGTCTTTGTACTAAGCTAGGCTAGCGGTGGGTGCGTCAGACAGAGTTATGGCACACACGGAGATAAAAATGGTATGTATGGACTTATCTAACTCTGGGGGATACGGTGAATAAGCTAAAGTCCCAAAAAGTCGGCGTGTTGCTTTAAGGTGCCGTTTCACTGCACTTTGATGTCACAGGGAAAAACATTTGCAGATCGATCGTTTGCTGAGCCAGCTGTCAATAAAAGCATTTCTTTGACTAACAAGGAAGTTTTTAGCTCTGAAACTTACAGGATATTCTTATATTATGATGACCTTTTATATATCAAAAGCTCAAGGGAAAATTGATTTCTCAATTTCCCTTTAACTCTTTCCCCGCCAAACACGGAATTTTCCGTGTTTCCGTGTTTTCACTGTTATACGCTAGGGGGCGCTGTTACGCATCTTCTGAATGAGTACAGAATCTCCTGATCAAAACACACGTGAAGAGGACGCAAAAAAACAAGCGATCGTGTGTAAGCAGATGCATATGTAAAATAACGTGATCATCAACATTAAACATCATATAAATCAAAACTGCCTAATGTTACTGAATGAAATGTCGACCCAGAACGAGCTATAGGACTGTGCAAGCAGTAGAGGTGTTGATGGACTCGATCTACTCCGTGTCTAGCCCACAACGAGTGTCCAGTGAGGGCTCCAGCCCGTGACGAGAGTCCAGTGAGGGCTCCAGCCCGCGACGAGTGTCCAGTGAAGGCTCCAGCCCACGACCAGAGTCCAGAGAGGGCTCCAGCCCGCGACCAGTGTCCAGAGAGGGCTCCATATCTGTACGTCCTGTGTCCAGAGAGGGCTTCGTCTCCGTACGTCCTGAGTCCAGAGTGGACTCCGCCTCCTGTCTCCAGTCCAGAGAAGAATCCGTCTCCTGTCTCCAATCCAAAGAGGACTCCCCTGTCTCCAGTCCAGTGAGGACTCCGACTCCTTCCGTCCCGAGTCCAGTGAGGACACCAGCACCGCCAGGACTTCCTGTACTCCCACCCAGCCTCCCTCTCCCAACTCCTCCAGTCATCTGTTCCTTATCCTCGTCTCCGCTGCTGCCTGCCGCCCCTCTGCTCACCCTCAGCCCACCATCAGAGGTGTGGGCTCGCCGTGGGTCTGCCAGTCTCCAGCTCCATCGCGGTCCATGGATTCCCGTTCTCCGCCTCCAACCTCCACAACCAGGACTCTGCCTCGGCCCGTCGAGCCATTAGTTCCACCTTTGCTTCTATCTCCCTCATCTCCACCGTGGCCCCTCAGTCCTCCCTCGTCTCACCGGTTTCACCTTGGTCATTCGTCGACCCGCCCTCATCTCGGGACTACACTCTTCTGGCTTCGCCTCGTCCCTTCGTCCCTCTGGCTACGTTGGGCTCCTCACTCCCTCCATCTCCACCTTGGTCCTCTGTCGCTGCGGCTCCACCGCGGGCTTCAGGGATCCCCGCCTGCGGTTCGGTTGCCAGAGCATGTGGCATCACCATGTCCTGCCAGATCCTCAGTGTCGCCCTGGCTCGTCTGCATTCCGGCGACAACCGGGTCACCTGTTCCGCCTCCATCAGTTGGCGCCATGGAGTCGTCGACCCTTCCACCACCAGGGCTCCTCCCTCCATCGGCTCCACTATGTGCATTCTACCTGGCGGCTACCCGGGTCCCACTGTCTGCTCCACCCTGGTTTCTCCTGTTTCCTCCTTGGCTCCTCCCTCCATCAGCTCCGCCCTGGTTCCTCTTGTATCTTCTGTCAACCCTTCACCTACTTCTCGTCCTCCACCGGAGTCCCCTCCCTCCCTCGGCAGTTGGTCCATTTACGGCGCGAGGCCGCACCTTCCGGGGAGGGGTGTAATGTCACATGTTCAGTCTGTTTTGCTTGTGTTTAACATGTTCCTTTGTTCCAGTTTCCCACCACTCGTCTGTCTCCATGTTCACCGTCATTATGAGTTCATCTGTGTCAGCTGTGTGTATTTATCTTGTTTGTGTTCCCTATTTAAGTTCTCCTGTTTCCTTCAGTCTCTGTCCGGTCTCGTCTATGTATAGAGTGTTGTTAACCTGCCTGTATTGACTCACCTGAGATTCCTTGATCATTAAACTTCGTTTGAGAATTGTATCAGCCCGTCTTCGTCTTCCTGCCTACACACACCCGTGACAATAACATTTGCAATATCATGGTACTTTTATGCTATCAAAAGATTACCATATTCATGTACCATCACATTTACATGGTACTCCAAGTTACTTCAAAGAATTGTACCGTATTACCACAGAACTTTTTCCATTAGTGACATAAGCACACAAACACATTAGACAAGAAATGAATGCAGACAGCACTCTGGCTGTGTTACAAACAAACACCAACAGTTTTAGACGGGCAAAAGCCGGACTAGCACATTCCCTCAGGATCTCTGTACTGCAGAGATGCGAGAGAACAATCGCTCACTATCACTTATATCAACTCAGAAGAAAAGTCTGTGTGTGTTGGGATGTAAATTGCCCAGGGCACTGAAGCTCCCTTTGGCACTTAAACAGTGAGAACACCCAGAATCCACAAACACAGTGACTTCTAATAGAGAAACGAGGGATATGGCCAGATAAAGAGCAGCATGTTGCAGAGAGAAACAGAAAGAAACAAATAAAAACAGAAACCGTGTTTAAACAAGAAGATCTGTGTATAATAACCATAATTGAGGTACATTTCAATATTATTATCCTAATACTGTAATATTAACCTTATATTGTAATCATTACAAGCACAAGTTAATTGCTGCCTAACACGTTTGTTATGTAGGCTTAACTAAATACATAAAGAACTCACCACAAAACATACTATATTATAGCTGTAAATCACTGCCATATAGACATTACTTTAACACACTCATCTCTGACTGATAACAGAATGCTTCCTAAATTATGACACTGAAACAAGCATTTCAAGAATTCTGTAATTAATATTTAATATTATGAGTTTTATTTTATTTATTTAAAAAAAAAAAAACTAATTTCCAGCTGCAATTATTTTGAAAGTCCACAAAAAAACCTGCAGATTTCTACCTGATCCTCGTGATCTAACATTAGTTGTCAAGAGACTCTGATGTCTCACAGCCATACTAAACCCAGTCATTTCTTGTGTGTTGACCTTGATGTGATACAATCAGCAGCTTTCTGCACTGGTTACTACAGGTGTGTGTGTATGTGTGTGTGTGTGTGTGTGTGTGTGTGTGTGTGTGTGTGTTGTGCTACAGGCTGGAGTTTAAGAATCAATGAATGAAGAAGATAATTAATAAAGGGCTGAGGAAAGCCGTCTGCAAAAGCACTGCCGCAGGGAAGAGACTGTACCATGCTGTAGTAAAGCTGAGGAAATCCTCTCTTTCTCTCTCTCTCTCTCTCTCTCTCTCTCTCTCACACACACACACACACACACACACACACACAAATTTACTTACCTAATTGAGGACATACTCTACAGTTCAAAAGTTTGGGGTCTGTAAGATGTTTTTTGAAAAGTTTTTGAAAAGTCTTATGCTCACCAAGGCTGCATATATTTTATCAAAAAATACAGTAATTTAAAATAACTGCTATTTGCATATATTTTGAAATGTCATTTATTCATGTGATGGCAACGCTGAATTTTCAGCATCTTTCTTCTCTTTCAGCAGTCTTCAGTGTCGCACGATCCTTCAGAAATCATTCTAATATGCTGATCTGCCCCTCAAGAAACATTTCTTATTATTATCAATGTTGAAAACAGTTGTTGTATGGCAGTTGCTAAATATATTTTTGTGTGGAAAAACAGCATTTAATTGAGATTGAAATCTTTTGTAACTACATATTTTATCAAATTTTCTTTTTTGTACTTGTAACATTACCAAAATGTACACTTGATTAATTTAATTTAAAAAACAACCCCACATCATAATCCCTCCTCCACCAAACTTTACACTTGGCACAATGCAGTCAGGCAAGTACCGTTCTCCTGGCAACCGCCAAACCCAGACTCGTCCATCGGATTGTCAGACAGAAGCGTGATTCGTCACTCCAGAGAACACATCACCACTGCTCTAGAGTCCAGTGGTGGTGTGCTTTACACCACTGCATCCGACGCTTTGCATTGCACTTGGTGAAGTAAGGCTTGGATGCAGCTGCTCTGCCATGGAAACCCAAGCAGCTTAAAATGACAGCAGCCTAATATACCTGCTACCAAATGATGAGATAATATTAAAAATATCTATTTGGCAGTTTTTCCCTATGGTGTTGATGTATGTATGTGTGTGTGTTTGTGTGTATGTAAATATATACTGTATGTATATATGTATATAAAATACACACACAAACAGTGTTTAAGACTATACTTAAAGCAGCTTTTTTAGATCGCTCCTGCACACCTGCTTTCATGCTTCAGAGGGAAAAGAAAGCTTTAACTCCACTTAAAGAACAAAGGAAAGTGCAAATGCCGGGAGCAGCATAGATCTCAGTCGAGGTCTGCTCTCAGCGCCATACGCACATCAATCCCAGAGTCCACCGGAGACAGCTCCCTTCACCTGCTCAGATGAAGCAGCCACACATGCAGGACACACCTGAATAACAAGGTCCAGACGTTCAGTCCTAAAACCCAGATCTCATTTGTGTGAATGTGAGTGTGTACTGTGTCCAGATGGGCTGGAGTCCGCAGCAGACATGCTAGTGCAGGTTGGGTTTGAATGAGCTAAAAATAGCATCAGAAGAACGTGAGACGCCTCCGCAAACGAAGCCTCCCATCTCCATCTCTGCCCTGATGGATGGCATCGCCGTGCCGAGCAGAGTGTGTGCCAGAAGAGGGGGCAAGATGCCTTCAGAACCGCAGAGAGTTGCGGAGACAGACAGAGAATATATAGAAAGACAGGAATGACTCAATGTTGGTTTTGACAGCATAAAAAATGGAAGCTAAATGAGAAAGTGTGAAAGAAAAGGACGATCCATGTGAAGTGACACGGTTGAACGTTGCGAGTTAAAAGCATATTCATGATCATGCATTACGGCTGTGGGCACATGCCGTGGTGTTAAAAGTGCATCCATCACCTCTATCATTTAACTATACAGTGTAGGAAAAAGGGGACAAAAAGAATGATACGGAGATAGCAAAGGAAAGCAAGCTCTTTATGTCATTTGCACAGCCTGCTGTGGCTGAGGTGAATGGCTAATCTCTTCTGCTGAGGTCCAAACAAAAGCCGCTTTCAATTAATGGCCTTTATTAAGCAGCAGGGCAGCCACCGTGGGGATAATATGCTTAAAACTTCATGCTAATAATGCTAAATACACTAACCCAAGAATAATCATATCTCAAGCAGTGAGTCTAAGACAAGCATTAGATCGGACAGCTGCAGTCAGCCACCAGTATTCCAGAGACTCTGCTGTCTCAGACCCATCAGTCTGTCTCAAGCTCGGATGATGTCGTCTCGCCTCAATAACATCACATATCGTTCTGGAACACAACATCAACACTGACTCCAAATACCTGCCATAAGTTTCCACAAGGTTTTGCTAACAATGCTGCCATTCACTGGATATCTGAAATGCAATTAGACAACAAATCAAAATTAATCATATTTAAATAAATGTCCATGGTTAAAATTAGTTAGGATTTGCTTTTGATATTGCAGGATTTGTTTTGGTTTGGAAAAGAAAAAAAAGGACATGCAAAATGCTCAGAAATGTAACTTTATTTGCCTCAAAAACAGTTTTTCCTTTCTGTTCATGCAATCAAGTTTGAGTGGGCGGGGAAAGGTAATATTATCCAATAAAATCATAGTTTAAAGGATCATGAAACCCCAAAACTTTTTTTTTGAGATGTGAACAGATGTAAATGCTGCACATCACTGAAAACACTAAAATCACTCAAATTTAAACAAGTGGAAATTGGTTATTTTTGAGTTTTTTTAAGCAAATTCGTTTCTCCGGGTTGAAAAGCAAAGTTGAAGCAACGTCATGGAATGTGAGGTAGAATCGTGCCAAAGCGTGCATTTGGTGTGTGTGATTGGCTGGATAGTCATGGTTTTATGTCAGCCGGTTCTGAGCGGTTCTCTGCATTTATTCATGAGAATGAACTCTTTTAACCCAATCACTGCACCACATTACGCATGAGGTTGAATTGCAGCGGAGAAATCAAACAACATAAGGCGCATGAGAGTGGTTTCTGCGCGGAACGTCACAATAAGTTCACACAATGATCGCAACGCAAATCAAAGGTCATACGGACTGGAGTAAGAGTGTTTCAAGTTTTTTATGGATATATTTCACATCCTCTAGTGCTCTAAACATGAACCAGCACTGTATATGCGCATATATTTAATCACGTCTTCTTCAAATGAAATATATGTGCAAAGAAGGACACTGATACAGCCGTACATCTGATCAGGAACGCAATGACATGATGGATTCTCCTGATACACAGAAGACAATGATGTAGACCGAAAATTCAAAGAACAATGGACAAAAAGTAACTATGCCTTTATTCTTTGAAAAAAAAAAAAAAAGCTCTAGGTTTGCTGTGCTATTAAATTAATTATAATTATTATTTAAAAATATTGAAAAACATTGCTTTAATTAAAAACCTTAAAAGCTTTTATTGTGGCGGAAAAGTTTGTGAAGATGGTCACTGCATGCTGCGTTCCCAAATGCACAAGTGACCCACACTTACATTAGATGCAGAGATGAGTAAAAGAACACAATGCAGCACTTCACTCTGAAACATGAAGTGCATATAATTATTTGATTAAGTTGCAGCCTGGGAGATTTAATAATCGCACTAAGCCATATTGTGGTTTCTGGTTGTGATTTCCATACATCCTGCACTGCCCTACATTATTTTCCACTGGATATTCAGAAATACATGACATAATGGCAGTTAAATGTGCTGTGAATGTTACTTCATGTTTGAAACACTCCGCAGAGGAAGACCAGGTGGACTGTAAGGTGTGTATTACAGCTGTCACTGTGCTCTGCGTCCATACTGTGTCACGCATGCCATCTGTCAACAGAATATCTGAGACCAAGAGCCTGATTACCAAATCTTTATGAGTGTGTACAATCACAAAATCACTCGAGACACTGCTAAAATTATGAACATTTAATGGGTTTTATAATCCAATACGGTAAGCCTTCATAAAAATCATCTCAAAAAAATATTTCATGTAGCGTTTGGTTTTAGGCGTCTGAGACGTCCACCTAAACACAAAGCAATAAAGATTTCATAGATAATATTAGGACCAGAATATTTGAATATTTGGATATTAGTTCGGTGGGTTGGTATTCGAATTTCAATTTTGGGATTCGAATATTACTTCGAAACAGTTCTCATTCGCGCTTGAATATGTTTACATTATAAAATCTGGCGAAATACAATATTTTTAAATTGAGCTTCCACCATGAATAACAGTGCAGCTGTAAATGCGTGTTCACTGTGCACGGCCGTGAATGAATGACAGTGCGGGCGTGCGCATTTTAGTTTCGGTTTAGAATTAGCGTCAATTCGGGGGCGGGTTGCTTGAATGGTGGGTTCATTAGCCTATTATTCTTAATGAAAAACACAACCACAAAACAGTACAATGACAAACTCCCTTAAATAGGTGCTTTTACATTTCGCTGTCAGTCAGATCGTCGCTCTCATGATGAATGAAATCTGACTCCTGCTGCTAGTTTGTGCTGCGACTCTAGTTTGGCTCACGCTGCATTGAGCAGACATGTTCAGTTTTTATTTGTAGTGTCTGTTCTCTAACTGAACTAAATAATTGTATTACTATAAACACTATATTACTATGTCGTACTATAAACGACAGTGGGGGCGGTGCCGCGGTGGGCAAGAGATGTAACCGGTGTTGTGGCTGAATTATCAATTCCCGTTATTATCAATCTAAATGAATCTACTGCAAAATATAGAAGCATGTTAAACCTCAAACTTGTTACTGGGACGTAACAGACCTGTGTGTTTTGTATCATTAATGCAGTGTCCGTTCTCGGAGCATATATGCCCTGCCCGCGTGAGGCGCGCCACTTCTGGAGATTTCTGCCTTTATCGAGAGAAGAATATGTTTAGCCCCCTCCCTCCAAAGCTTCGAATATTCGGTGTTGATTACTACCAAAGCTTCGAAGCTCAAAAAATGGTATTCGGACCAGCCCTAGATAATATGCCTGTAAACATCTAAAAACTCTAGAAAACACATGGAAATTCCACAAACTGCTCACTTCTATACTCAGGAGTGATGTGGCATAGTGGTTAAAACTCAGGTTTGAACCTTTGATGTGAACAAGCTATGAGCAATCACTCTTCTGACATGGTTCATATGACTTCTCCTGCTTTATGTTACAAAAAGACTAGTCTCAGCCTCAGACATTACTCCCACGGACTGTTGGCTGAACGTCTGATGCATATGGAACACTTATCTGGAAACACTTCAGGAGTTTCGAAGTCGTCATCTGATTGGTTGAATTCTACACGATATCTGCGAGACGTGTGTGTTGCGTTCTTTAACGGTCCGCCTGGAAACAAATGCTGTGACGCCAAAGGCCCTCGTTGAAGATGAACGCCGTCGTGTTTACAACTGTGACAATGAGCGCTTACCAGGATCAACTAAACACTAGATTTTCAAAAGTATGTGAAGTTTGCGGGTCCATTGTTGCAGTAAACTTGCACAACGTTCTTGAATGAATAATTTATAGATGCACGCCAGTCTGTTGTTGCAGGGACATCGACTTTACGCTTTCACGCCCCTAAACATGACTCGGAACAAAACAAACTGTGTCAGTCAAATGTCCTCTTGGGCGGTCCTTGACCAATGAAAGCTGCGATAGAGTCCAGACCTTCTGCCGTCAGTCTGAAGGTCAGGCTATGCAAGACTACAAAAAAAACAACATTTAAGATGTTATTTGATCAAAATTACTCTTTACACAAAGCTATTGTATGGCTTCAAAAGATTATATAACACAAGTGAATAATACATACTACTCTCCACACTCAGACGATGAAGCCACCAAACATCTTTCAGCACATTCAGATGGTTCCTTGAATACATTCTACAGATCTCAAAAACTGAGATCTGTGATTGGCCACTTTCTCAGGCAGCGTTTGGGAGTTGCTGTTGAAGCAAACATAAAATCAAGTTTTTGTTGCTTTAATGGCAAACCGCATGTATTTGAGCAGCACAGCTGTGCTAGGTAATTAACCTGAATGAACTAACTGTGAATGGGACTGACAGTCAATATGAAACCAATAAAGGGATAGTTCACCCAAAATGAAAATTCTGTCATCGTTTACTCACCCTCATGTCATCCCAAACATGTATGAATTTCTTTCCCTTGTGGAACACAAAAGGAAAAATATTGCAGATTGTCAAGAGTGCTCTTTTTCATAATGGGGATTGTCAAGCTATAAAAATGATGAAAAAGCATCATAGAAGTAGTGCACTATATAACTCTTCGAAAGTTGAATCTTTGTTCACTGCAAAAAGAAAGATTTTCTTACTCAGTATTTTGTCTTGTTTTCCAGGACAAATATCTTAACATTCTTAAATCAGGATACATATACTTGATAAGCAGAATGATTTTTTTTTTTAAATGTATAAAAATATCTGCCAATGGGTTCAGAAAAAGAAACTTAAGGGAAAACAAGTTTATTTTTCGGACAACTTTGGCAGATATTTTGTATTGTTTTAAGCAAAACTCACTTAATTTTGATATACGTGACCCGTGCTGGCAAAAGGAGTTGGAATACGCACAGGATAATTTCGACCTACAGGCAAAACAAGTGAAAAATATTGATTTTGGTTGATTTTAAGGTTTTCACAAAAATGAGTTCATTAAGCCCTCGTGGAGCGATCCCAATGCTCCAAATAGCAATTAAACATCTAAAAGTATCTTTATTTGTAAGTTTATGGAGAGGAATACCTTTCCTTTATCCACAAAAACGATCTCACTCACGCTGACTGACAGATCCAATGCGTGCGCACTCAGACGCCTCAGACAGCACGCAATCCTGATATACACATATAAACAGAATTACAGTATTTCAAAATATCTGTCAAATTTGGAGTGTTTTTTTTTTGGTGGGATTTTAAGGTAGGGTTGCTAGGTGATTATGTTTTGGAACCTTCAGAAAACTTTAACTCGATTTTTCTCAAAATTGACTACGCTGACTCTATCGACTTCAAACAGGTGTAGCTCAGTCATTTTTTTTGTCCGATTCAAACAAATCATAAATCATTTTTAAGGTTTTTTTTTAATAGGGAATGTGAAAATAACAATAACTAAAATAAATTTTTTTTAAATTATTTATTGTGACTTATGGGTCACGTTTTTCAAAAAACAAAACTTGCGTAATTTTGATTATGAAGTAAATGTATCTTATGTAAACAAGACAAAAATACAAAGTAAGAAAATAATTTTTGCAGTATTTGAGGAACATACCAAAATGTAAGTAATTATTTACTGAAAATCCTCTCAGCGTAGCTCTCAAATCACATTCAATTCAAATTTGGCATGTCAAGAAGTTTGACGTCAATGATGTCAAACCAAGCAGAACAAATTTTGACGTATGTGATTTGATAACTATATTACAAAACTGCTTAATAATGAGTCAGGGGGTGACAGTTTCACACAAAGCTGTCATATGGCTTTTGAAGACTTGAAATGTGGCACATGAATCATATGGACTACTTTTATGTGGCTTTTTTTTAATTATAATTTTTTGGAGCTAAACAGCCCCAGTCCCCATTATGAAAATGAACAGTCTAGATATTACGCAATATGTCTTCTTTTGTGTTCCACAGAAGAGAGAAAGTCATAAGGGTTCGGGAACAACATAAGGGTGAGAAAATGATTACAGAATTTTCATTTTTGAGGGAACTATTCCTTTAAGCAAAACCAATATTTGAGAAAGGAAAAGTTGAAGAAGACATGAACAATGATTTGAATTTCACACGAGATACGAGCAGGTTACTAGTTTCCTTAGTCATCCTTTTACCAGAGATGAAGAGTGCACACACCCACACGCATACAGCAAACCTTTCGTCTGTAATCTACTGTAAAGCGTAACATTTCTCTTCCAGCAGTGAGATCCCTGTAGTCTTCGTAGTGTAAGTACATCACAGGTGTCCCTCTGCGATTAACGTCAGGGAATAGGGCTTTTGTCACACTTTGAAATCTTTAACGAAACCCTCCAGAGATATGCACTCTTCTCTACACATCACTTCTTTATACACCTTTCCCTCTCTCTTTTTATCATTACACATAGTCTTTTGGAAGTCACCCTGCAGTGAACATAGCCAAAAGTCTTTGCAAAAGAAACTGTAAGCAGATGGAACAGTAATGCAAGGTGAGGGCAAAATGAATGACCCAACCCCTAAAGCAACTAAACCTACACAATATACACTCACCTAAAGGATTATTAGGAACACCATACTAATACTGTGTTTGACCCCCTTTCGCCTTCAGAACTGCCTTAATTCTACGTGGCATTGATTCAACAAGGTGCTGAAAGCATTCTTTAGAAATGTTGGCCCATATTGATAGGATAGCATCTTGCAGTCGATGGAGATTTGTGGGATGCACATCCAGGGCACGAAGCTCCCGTTCCACCACATCCCAAAGATGCTCTATTGGGTTGAGATCTGGTGACTGTGGGGGCCATTTTAGTACAGTGAACTCATTGTCATGTTCAAGAAACCAATTTGAAATGATTCCAGCTTTGTGACATGGTGCATTATCCTGCTGGAAGTAGCCATCAGAGGATGGGTACATGGTGGTCATAAAGGGATGGACATGGTCAGAAACAATGCTCAGGTAGGCCGTGGCATTTAAACGATGACCAATTGGCACTAAGGGGCCTAAAGTGTGCCAAGAAAACATCCCCCAAACCATTACACCACCACCACCAGCCTGCACAGTGGTAACAAGGCATGATGGATCCATGTTCTCATTCTGTTTACGCCAAATTCTGACTCTACCATCTGAATGTCTCAACAGAAATCGAGACTCATCAGACCAGGCAACATTTTTCCAGTCTTCAACTGTCCAATTTTGGTGAGCTCGTGCAAATTGTAGCCTCTTTTTCCTATTTGTAGTGGAGATGAGTGGTACCCGGTGGGGTCTTCTGCTGTTGTAGCCCATCCGCCTCAAGGTTGTGCGTGTTGTGGCTTCACAAATGCTTTGCTGCATACCTCGGTTGTAACAAGTGGTTATTTCAGTCAAAGTTGCTCTTCTATCAGCTTGAATCAGTCGGCCCATTCTCCTCTGACCTCTAGCATCAACAAGGCATTTTCGCCCACAGGACTGCCGCATACTGGATGTTTTTCCGTTTTCACACCATTCTTTGTAAACTCTAGAAATGGTTGTGCGTGAAAATCCCAGTAACTGAGCAGATTGTGAAATACTTTTCCCATTCTGACATTCAGTTTGGAGTTCAGGAGATTGTCTTGACCAGGACCACACCCCTAAATGCATTGAAGCAACTGCCATGTGATTGGTTGATTAGATAATTGCATTAATGAGAAATTAAACAGGTGTTCCTAATAATCCTTTAGGTGAGTGTACATAGCAGATACAGCTTCTCAAGTCCAAACCTTTCAGGCCCTGTTTACACTTGGTATTAAGACATGTTTTGGTCGATCAGATCACAAATAGATGAGGGAGACATACCCGTTTACACCTGGTGTTTTAATCCGTCCCACTTTCAACCACTTCTGTCCTCTTTAGGGGAGGGTCTATGGGCGGGTAAATGTATGAGCTTTTTCAGATCTTTCGGGCTAATGGACAACATAAGCTTGTGCAATTTACATATGAACATGCCCCAAGACGACGGAAATACATATGGAGAGCAGCAGTTTTCATTTTCAAGACGACGCTAAACATATGGTAAAAAAATATGGACGTAGTGTCCGTGACGTCACCCATAGGATTCTGAAGAGCAGTTTTGAAGCGTAAAGTAGGGTCGAGCTGGCCGTTGCCATCTTGGCAGCGTGTCACACCCGGATAACTGAAAATGGGCAAAGAGGCGGGGCGTGGCTGGAGCTGAGGAGACGTGATGACTAACAGACAGCAGACAAACGGCAATCCACCTGTCACTCAAAGTGGCCCGGCCCTTAATTATTTACGGCTTTATATAATGTAAACGAATGAGTTATAAAAAAAAAATCACTGTGGCAAAATTAGCTATACAGACCAAAACCAATTTTCTGCTGTAAAATTGGGCATTTTAACACGGGGCTCAATGAGATTCTGCTCCCTTCTGGAGCCTGTCTCTAGCGGCCTGTCGATGAATTGCAGTTTAAGTCACTTCCGTATTGGCTTCAAGTGAAACTGGGGGAGGTTGCCGCTTGCGCTGAACACTGTGAGTGTATGTTAGAAATCAGAAATGGTGAGAGAACATTGTGCTTGGTACGTTCTTTTGTCTTTAAACCAAACCAGCCAACAAAGTTTAAATCCTGTTTGGCTAGCACACTTCCCATAATGTTTACACGTTAGGTCAGTAGGCGAAGAGTAGGTGGTCTTTTGCAGCTCAAACACATTCGACCACATGAGCATTTACACTATGAAAGCAATCCAGTCGAATGCGTTTTCGACTACCTCTGGAATTGGTCGAAAGTGGACAAGCTCAAAACATTTTAAACCTCGTTTACACCTGTATTTAGCATCGTCCACTTGTAAACCAATCAACCAAAACACATCTTAATACCAGGTATAAACAGGGCCTCAGAAACTATTCAAACCAATTCGGACCGCATACACTTTTCAACTTGACTTCTATTTTATTTCAGCAAGGACTGAAATTATTTTTCTAGCTGAATAATGGAAGATATATTTGATATGCATAGTTCAACTTTTCTTCTAAATAATAAAAAAATTAAATATGTTTTCAACACTACTGAGCCCCTAAAAGGAACATGGTGATGGAAAGAAAACATGAGATGGGAGGAAAAAAATACATTTCAATGCTTTTGCGGGGAACACAAAACTTCTGCAAGAGAACGCAAAAGTATTAACATATAACTGTCCATCACCACGTCCCTTTAGGGGCTCCGTACACCACAGTATGCCAATCAACTGATATCTTTAGAACCTGTTGAGAATCCACTTGGTTGGACATGCATAGTCACACACCTATCCACATAAGGTCCTACTCTTCACAATGTCATGACGTTGAAGGTTTATAAAAGCAGTGTGGAGACCATCATTGTCAAATGAAAGCCTCGAAGACGGGCTGTCCATCCAAAAACAGCAATAAAGACCCTGGCCACTCCTGTTTACTAAACCTGTGCCAGCACCTAGATTTGCCAATTGGCACTTACAGGACTTCAAAAAGACTGAAGAAAAGGTTTCTTAGATGTCTTTGGCATGAATTACAAGCACCATTTCTGATGAAAACTCCTTACTTGGCAAATAAGTCAAGCAGGTTAATGTATCAGGAAGCTTTTTTTATGGGCTAGCAGACTAGGAGATTTGATAATTTTAAGGAGCAAATTAAATGGAACAGAATACAAAGATGTCAGCAATGGAAGAAACTCAACAGTCTAAGACTATGACAATGAGCCATACTTGTTGTAAGGACAGGTTTGTGGACGTCTCTAATTGGCACAGTGAAAGCCAAGATTCAATCCCCACAGAAAATGTGTTCAGAGACCTGGAGATTACAGTTCACAGATGATCCACAAAGCATCTACATGGAGGAGACAGGAAAACTGACCAAATCCGGTTCAGCAAATCTGGTAGACTCACAGCATACTCAAGTCTCACAGCTGCAATCACTGCCAAAGGCAGCTCTGCAAAATAGTGAATAAAGAACCTGAATTTAGATGTCAATGGAGGATTCCAAAAAGTGCACTCATATTTTAAATCTGAAGGCAAAAGAAGTTTCAGTTGATTTTGAATATGTCAGTGAAAAACATTATGTTCTGAGTAATTTCTAGGTGCACTGGGACACATCACAACTAAAAAGTCTCTTTAATATCTAACTATTTCTCTTAAACAGCATTGAGATAAACTGGAGAGACTTTAGATTTTACTCCTGGGAAAAACTGTCCACCAACCTCACGTGTCTCCTTGGGGGATCTCAAACAATGTTTCAAACTGGGCTCAAATTTGCCAAGAAAAAAGTCTACAATCAAACTCCAGAGATCTCAATATGATCTCAATATCTAACAAAAGTTACACCAAAGACCCCTTCCACTTCAAAAATGCATGTATACCATAAAAATACATCAGTGACAATGTTCTCAGCATTGGATGTTGGCATATGAGAATAACGTTTGCAATCTGATATTGTTTATTTGAATTATAATGCTTCTAAAGATAGTATCAGGATTTAGCGGGTGCGAGTTAGCATTTGAAAGGCTTGTGCCAGTGAAAATCTGCCGTTTAACACATTCTTTCTGCTCTCATTCACCTCTCGTTATTAACATAGAGATTTGGACCCTGCTAAAGGACACCACTCGTTAACACTATGGATCTCTGCTTTTAATGAGGCTCTGACACATAACCACATACATAGACACTCACATTAAACCATACTAATGCATGCATGGTCACTAATGCACACTCATACAGCACTGAGAGGGAGGATAAAAGATTCAAGGAGAAACACATTTCTGACCGGCAGAATGAGCCATTGATCTAGAGCTCACTCATTCTACCGCAGTTACTCACTTCATAGGCGTTAAATGTACTGAAGGAACACAACTAAACAGGCTGAGTAACATGCAGCAAACCTTCTTATAAACAATCAATCAACTCTAACAGGGCTGAGCACATACATTCACACAATATTCAGAGTATTTATCAATCAAAATGGGTTTTTCAATGATAATTTCTTAAACTTTTACATTCGGACACACCCATTATTTAATATTTGGTTATATTCCTAGAATGCATCAGCATCTCAGTCCAAACAATTAAAACTGGAACCTGAACAAACCAGCAAGGATCACCCTTAGCCCAACAGAAATAAGCCCACCCACTCTGAGCTACTAAAACAAGTTGCTGTTTGTCACTAGTAGGTGTTCCTACTCAACTGCCATATTCATCTGTGTCAGGCAGTGGATCACGTGAACTTCAATGTTTGCACATTTGCTCATCATATCAGCAGTTTGCTAAACGCTACATTACCACGGGCTTAAAAAAAGGAAGCTTGACACTGGCCAAAACACAGATATGCCACGTTTGATTGCCTTCAGCATGGTGTGTGATTGCTTTCAGTGCATAGTCAATAAAATCATTGTGCATATAGTTTAGGCATTTGGACATATGTTTAGCATTTTTCCCACTGTAATTGTGCATAAGTAAAGCGACAATTTTGTTAACCAACCATATCCTAGCTAAAATGGAAGTTGCTATCTAAAATCTGAATTAAATCCAACACTATCGGCAGACTTTGAAATGCTTCTGACAGATGTTACTGCCAACACCTCACAACGATTGGCTGACAGCTGCCTCTTATTTGCATAAAGTTATAAAGCATAAAGCATTTCTCATCTTTTGATGCTCTCACCTCATCTGCACCGCTGTCAATCGCACAACCCCTCATGCGAGCCTGCTGCTCAGTTTCAAGGGGTCAAGGTTTAGCACGGCCCTGTTAGCATCTGCTAGTAATGTAGATGCAGTAACTTCACAGATGGTTCTTTTGATGTCCATTCAAAATAAGCTGTGTATTCTGACGAAGCAATACTTTGCAAGTAATTCGCTACCAGTCAAAAGTTTGCGGTCAAAATTAATACTTTTATTAAGCAAGGATGCATTAAAATTGATCAAAAGTGACAGAAAAGACATTTATAAATGTCACAAAAGATTTCTGTTTTCAAGTGCCCCTATTATGCTTTTTCGAATATTACCTTTCATGCAGTGTGTAATATAGCTGTATGTGAATGTAAACGGTCTGTAAAGTCGATAGTGCACGATAAATCAAGTTATTGTCTCCCAAAAGAAAGAATCGACTCTGGTCCGCGCCGCGAGGAATTCCAGTCTCACTTCCGTGACCTGCATACGCAATGCGGTAACACATTTGCACAATGCCTGCCTATGGTCTTCATTGGCTGCCCGCGAACAACGTCTACTTTGACCTTGCCCTTAAAGACGGTAACTGGTTCATGTTGTGCACATGTCGAGAAGACACTGTTTTCTGCTCTGCAAAAGCAAATTCTCTTTGTAAACACTTCTAAAGGATGAGGATGTGAAGAGTCAGTTAAAATTACAACAGCGATACAACAGCAGTATTACCTTTTGATGATTGCTTCTCAAATCTCTGTGAGGTCTAAATGGGATTTACAAAACGCTTATCCATTGAAGATGGGAAAGTACCCACTTTATTTGGACCAACTTGCTCCTCAGAATCATATCCTGTAAGTATGATTAATTATTGATGTATATATTTTCAGCTAATACGTAGTTTTGTTTATATTGTGCAAGTTTCTGGATAACCGGCTAACTGTTATTACTGTCTTATTGATATACTTTTGCAAATCAGCTGTGTGCCACTATTACCTAAAACTGTGTCCATTAATGCTGTTGTTCTTACTACTTTGAGTAATGATAAAGGATGGAGCGAGATTTGTTTTCCAAACTTTAATGTTACATCAGTCATTCACGTTAGTGCACTGATATTGATACAGCTCCCGCAGGTGCACTGCAATAAATTAGAAATATACACATGGGTTTGTTGATGGACATACACTTGTTAATGCTGATAGTGAGGAATTACAGTTGGAACATCTCATAATGTACGTCAAACTGAGCAGCGTATCACTGAGAAACATCCTGCTTAAGTCGTCCTTGCGATGGAGGTTCGAGTTGAATAACTAGTTCTTCCAATGTTTCATCATCGGACTCTCGCTCGGATTGATATGTTAAAATCGACACCATCGTTACTGTCTTTGCAGTGTGTACAATCGCTGACCTTAAGGAGGCTTTCGTTATGGTAAAATAGGCTTTTAGTGACTGACAAGAGCTGCAAACGGTAGACCAATCACAACAGACTGATTCTGGCCAATTAGAGCAGAGCAGGTTCGCAGAAAGAAGGAATTTAAAGAGACTGATTCATCTGATGAGTCGTTTGAGAATCATTGAAAAATGTGGTGATGTATATTAGGAGAAAATGAAAGTGTTTTTTGACCTTTCATGCATGTAACTTGTAGGAGACTTCTAAAACGAAATAATATAATAGGGCACTTTAAAAAATGTTGTTCTTTTGAACTTCCTATTCATCAAAGAACAGAAATATTAAATATATATATATATACACACATACACATATAACAAAAAAGAACAGAAATATTGAGCACCACAACTGTTTTCAAGATAAATAATAATAAGAAATGTTTCTTGAGCAGCAAATTATCATATTAGAATGAATTCTGAAGGATTATGTGACACTAAAGACTGGAGTAATGATGCTGAAAATTTAGCTTTGCCATCACAGGAATATATTACTTTGTATAATATATTCAAATAGAAAAAATATTTCATAATATTACAGTTTTTACTGCATTTTTGATCAAATAAATGCAGTCTCTAAAATACTTTTTTCATAAACATAAAAAAAACTGTACAGACCACAAACTTTTAAACAGCAGTGTATGTAAATTAATTGCGTTGGGAATGTTAACGGATAGCTGTCGCCAGTTACTATGATCCTCCTCTTCTCACGTAACAGTAATGTCCAGTAAATCGCCAGCTCTCACTGAAAATGAACGATATCCGGTCGCTGAAACTCGCTGTTTAAACACCCTTAACACGTTACAACTAACCTAAGATTTAAAAAAAAAAATTAAAGCCATGCTTAAATGCAATTAAAGTTCATGCACCCCTCTAAATCCTGGCTCCAGCGTGTGCAATACTGAAAAAATGATTCAATTAAAAATGCCACCTGCAACCGTAACACCTGTATCTGTCCAATAGGAACAGGTGAGTAACTGCACTTCAACACCACACTCTCATATCCATCAGCACCATATGTCGCTCGAGAGGGCCCAGGGGACACGGTACAATACGCTGCAACCGAACTGACAAGTCTGACAGCCCCGCAACATGGGGAAAAAAGTCCCTGTGAATTACAGTAAAGCTACACTAATCCACCCAGTCACTGTATCTACCTTTGATTTTCCGTCTCTCTCTCTTGCGCTCTCTCTCTCTCTCTCTCTCTCTCTCTCAAAGTGGCCAGTTTTCAAAGTCCGCCGCAAACGCACTAATGAAGACTGGTAACATTCAAGAGCAAAAATCGCAATAAGATGAAAAGGTAAAAAAGAAAGAGAACAATCATATGCACAATGAAAGAGAACAGGACGGGCAAAAAAAAAAAAAAAAACGAGAGAGAGTTTGGAGCACTGACAGAACTCACCGTTTGCTGCAGGTCAGGGATGCCTATGCGGACGACCAGTGCGTTGCCCTGGGGTTCCTCCATGGGGCCGGCCGGCGCTCGGCAAACGTCGGCGTGCGGAGAGCGGGAACTGTCCCCCCGGCTGGTGCTGGAGAGGTGGCGGGGAAGAGGCTGCGCAGGGCGAGAGTAGATGAGGAGAGGGAGAGAGAGAGGCAGCGAGAGAGGGAGAGAGAGGGGGAGGGCAGAGGGGGGCTCAGACGGGAGTTCAGGCTGCTGCTGTGGACGATCTCTGGGCTGGGAAGGCTCATGTTTGCCCGAGCCCGCACTCACAGGCATGCTCTGTGTGTGTGGAGCTCCGACTGCATAGTGCCTCTCTCACGCATACGCGTGCGCACACGCATACACACACACAGGGAGCTGCTGGCACACGCGCACACACACACAAGCACAGGGAGAGAGAGAGTGAAAGAGGGGAGGGGAGATGCAAGAGAGGATTAGAGAGAGAGAGAGAGAGAGAGAGAGAGAGGTTAGATGTGTGCTGTGATTAAGCATTTTAAGCATCAAATTTCTGAATGTACAATAAAACAGATTACAACAACATCATTAAATAATGAGAAATAATCAGAAAAGCTCTCAAAACAATTTAAATGATCTGATATTATATCTTACTGTAACAGCTCTTTGGAATTCTTCATTCAATTCTGGAATTTATATTATATTATATTGTTGGCCCAATAACCAATATTATACATAGCTGCGCTAGATTTATGTCTCTCATATAACTCTGCACTACTATAAAATTCTATTAGAATGTGATTAATATGCTGATTAGAATTTACATTATTAGCAACGTTGAAAACAGATGTGCTGCTTAATATTTTTAAGAAAACTGCGATACATTTTTCTCAGGAATTCTTTGAGTAGAAAGTTTTCTTGTAACATTATAAATGCCACTTTTGATCCATTAGATGTGACCTTGCTGAATAAAAGTATTTCTTTTAAAAAATGACTGACCCCAAACTTTTAATATACTGTTTATAAACATTATAGAACAAACAGAAGGAAAGAATTTAAACATGTGGGCTATAATGCAGGTTGAACACATTTCTGAATGAGCAATAAAACGGATTGTATAAACAAAAGTTTTGGAACGTCTGCCTTTACATGCACATGAACGTTAATGACATCCCATTCTTAATCCGTAGGGTTTAATATGGAGCTGGTCCACCCTTTTCAGCCATCCCCAAACTGTTCCCACAAAGTTGGGAGCATGAAATTGTCCAAAATGTCTTGGTATGCTGAAGCATTAAGAGTTCATTTCACTGGAACTAAGGGACCAAGCCCAACCCCTGAAAAACAACCCCACACCATAATCCCCCCTCCACCAAACTTTACACTTCACACTAGGTGCTTGATTTTATACACCTGTGGCCATGGAAGTGATTGGAACACCTGAATTCAAGGATTTGGAGGGGTGTCCCAATACTTTTAACAATATAGTGTATCTTAATGCAAGGCTCTGTGGAATACTTGATTCTGATTGGTCAGATCTGTGGTATTTTCTATAGTGACACTAAACTGTATTGAACATTGGCCCAGTCAACTCATTTCCTACATAACTGTGCGAGTTTCATACTGCCTAAATCACTCCACACTCTTTCGTCTCACATAATAATGAAATAAAATAAACTCCTAATCAATATTTAATGTCCAATAATTTTTCATTCAGTAAATAAAATTCAGCGCATGCAATTTGGATAAGAGGATAATGTACTTTTACCCAAATCATTATTGCAAAATAAACGCATTCAGGGTTTACATATTTGATAACTGACTAAATTATAGTGTAAAATGAAAAGAAAAAGATTTAGAGCAGGAAAGGGAAACCTGTGGACTTTAATACCAGTTTAACACAAAATCAGACAATTCAAAATAATGATATCAGATCTAATAAATTTGATATGTGGCAATTGGCAGAGTTACAGTGTAAGAACTAAAGCGGATGAGAGAGAGAGAGAGAGAGAGAGAGAGAGAGGCTGTTGAACTGCTGTATTGATTTCAAGCAAATATTGCCTTCACAGTTCACAGCAAAGCATCAGCTACCAACACTATCTGACATAGTTTGGTGTGTGTTCACACATCGGCGAGTGTCATCTCATGCTGTTAGTGCGTGTGTGTGTATGTGTGTGTGTGTGTGTGTGTAAATCAACATTTTATCAGGTTGACTGAATACTATGCAGCAGACTAGAGCAGAGCTGCTGGATAACACCACAAAACACCAATAAATGCTCCAAATACAGTACAACACATGCTAACAGTCTGCTACCTGTGTTCAAATCAGTTTTTAATGCACACTTGGGGGCTTGCATCATGTTCAGGCTTATACTTAATAATAATAAAAATAATAATAATGCACCCGTGCAATGCAGTTCACCAAAGTGCAAAATGCACTGAAACAGCACTGTAACTACACATATACGTACAAGATACTACATGCAAATACATGGCACTATCAGCTGGTGTCATGCATTCTTAGTGAATTCCCCCCTCAGCATGCAACCAAATGCAGGCAAGCAAGAAAGAAACAAAAAGCAAGACATGTAATCAGCACAGAGTAAAACTGTTATGGATTCACCACAGGGATCATCTCCCGCCCATTATTGTGATATCACAGTGCTAGAGCACCCGCTATTGGCTTCATCAGTGTCACTGACTCCTGCTCTCTTTCGATCACATGCCCTCATCTTTATCTCTGTGGGCCAAAATCTGATTGACCTCATGTCATTATTCCACTTTATTATGCAGTTCATCTCAATCTCATCCGCTCCCATGACATGCTTTCGCTCAGGCTCTTTCTCATTCCTTTGTTATCCTGTTCCTCATTTTCGCTTCATTCTCTCTCTTTCCCTGTACAGTATTAACTGAATATTTCCTTCAATTTGTCTTGTTTGGCAGCATAATTGTGTGTTTAAGTCTTTCTTGCATTAACACTCATGGGCATATTATTTTCTAAACTGTCATTTTCCAGTATGAACACACACAGAGCTGGGCTTTATGTTGTGCCGCCACTGTGTGAGGTTAAATTAGCACAGGCAGATGATGTAAAAACACCTCAATTCATTTCTGCTTGAAATTCTAGTGGACTTTAAAGACTTTAGGATCATCTATATGTGAGTGCAATTTCTAAAAAGGCAGCTATACATTTTCATGTAAATTGTGTGAGACAAACAAAACAAAACAAACTGCAAAAAAATAACTAATTCTCGAACTTGTGCATGCTGCAAGACAGGAGAGATTAACATAAAAAAATATATATATATTAAGTGATAAAATATAAATTCTCTAACTCAATAAAATTCACTTTATCACATATATACACATTTAATAAAAACACACAATAATGTACACAAGTCATAATATGTTATTTTCATCGCTAGAGGTCGCTTATTCAAAACAAAGGCGTAGCTTGATGACACCTTGATTTCGCGGAATCATGGGAGTTGATGCCTTCAGCTCTACATCCAGAATCCGACAGGCAGAAATCACATTCATGGATGAGCTAATGTATTAAAGATATCGATATTAGGCATGGTAAAACATGGTACTCGCGGTAAATCAAGAAAACGAGATTTAAACAATAAGACTAACTGTGTTGAGCTGTATAACAATGATTCGTTTTCTGTCGATGAATGTATCCAAACAGTTGCTCACCTGTCTAATAAAACACATATTAAAGCGTCTTTGGTGTTTCTATGGTTCCTACAAAATAAAATAGAAATTGAGGGTAACGCGGGTATGATGTCATTGATAGGCGACGCACGGAAACAGTCCGTGTCCTGGTTAAAATTAATAATTTCTCTGGATTTAAACATTCTTAGAAACATTTGGGATAATGTAAGTATAAGTCAACAAAATATATAACAGTGGATTTATTTTACATATTGTGCCTTTAAACAGTTTTAACATGTCAAAAATATTTATGAATTATCCTGCAGATGCTCTCTATAAAACAGCATAATATAACCTGTTAATGACTATCAATTAGGAAATGTTTCATACCTGTGACATAACAAAAGCTTATTTAATTTTTTTACCTTTTAAAACGTAAAAGAAGTTTGAAATGTCCCACCCAAACGTCCTGTTTCAAAAGGAAATAAACAGACATATCAAGTAACCGCCACCGTAAGACAAAGCATTGCCACCCCAGAATTACCCAAGTATAAAATAAAAATGTAAGCAGTGTTTCCTGTACCAATTTTTAACAGTGGCGCTTCAATTTTAAGCGTACCGCAAAATAATGGGAAGGATAAACGTCTTTCTAAAATTGTCCTAGCGGGTTCAGTGTAGTCAATTTCATTTTGCCATTCGACAAAAAAATACAATGAAATCAATATTGTGGAAACTAATAGCAGAGTTAGGTAAGAAATGTAATAATTAACTAGACTGAAAAGTTTGCAAGACAAATTTATGCTGGTTTGTCTTAAAGCCAACTTAAATTCTTGTTTAAAAATGTAAAATAGTTTGAAGTTAGGAAAATTACCAGGAATTTACAGGATTAAAGACTATTATTCTATAATAAATTACTGTGGTCAGAAATTTACTGTGAAATTAATGTATGCTGGGTCTTTTGCTAATATCACACACATTTACTGCTCTTGTTTTGCTGTGAATTCACATGATAAAGTTGTCTTTAACCATGCCAGTGTAAGAAATGAGATCCCACTTTATATTAGGTGGCTTTAACTACTATGCACATTTAAATTAATAATTTGATACAATGCACTACATTGTACTTATTTTTTTATGTAACTACATAGTAGTTAAGGCCACCTAATATAAAGTGGGACCAGAAAGGGTATTATAAGTCACCATAATGGTAATAAGCATTCCATTTGCTTAGGATCTTGGGCCTTGTATATTCATATTCAAATTTGTTATCTAGCCAAGTCAGAATTGACAAATGAAAACATGTAAAAACGATAACAAGCTAGCATATAAAATAAGCTGATTTCAAGTTAGTCAAACTATTCTGAGCATGAATATGAAGACTTGATTTTAGCATTTCAGCATGAAGATTTACCATTATCTTATTTCAAATTCATAACTGTTAGATGAATCTTTCACAATAGTGAAGCAGCTGCTGAGATACATCTTTGAAAGATGTAACATCATCTTGCAACACAATTCTTTTTTTTTTTTTGCATCACCTAATGATGCACAGACATCAGTGCTCGACATACAAAACACAAACAATGATGACATTCAACAAATAATAATAATAAAGCTAAACTCTGAACATTACAGAATAAACCAACAACACAAACTGCTAAAAGTGAACCATAAATAAGTTCAGCAGCACAGATAAAACCTATATATATAAAACTCTAAAGCATAATCTATTCATGCTGCATTGCATGCTGGGTACCTTCATAGTACAAACTGTAGAAATACAGTATGATATTGTTTACAGTATTTTATAATACTGTAAACTCACAGTAAAGCCAAACTTTTTTATATATAGTACAATTGTAAAAACTTGACTAAAACTGCCTGTCTGTCGATTTTCCAAGAAATTTCTGAGAGTGCCGTTAGATACAAGAGCAGTCCTATTACTGTGAAAGTAATGCAATTATTAACCTGGACTACATTTCACACTAAAATATTTAACAGTGTAAAGATACAAGCTTAGAGATATCTGACTGTAGAATGTTTTAGACAGTGTCTTGATTTAATGCCCTGGATATTGACATATTGTTATTTATTTTATTCTTTTTAAACAGTATAAATGATTACTTTGTGGTAATGCAACCGTTTCACATATTCATGAACATAAATGTGTATGTCAGGCCATAAATCCACAAAAACGATGCATGAACGCTTGCTTAGGTGTTGCCACCCCTCATAGTCTTCATGCCACCCCTTTGCCACCCTATAAATCATTTTCTAGATCTGCCTGTCAAGGAAGGCAGTACGTTGCTTAAATCACGGCCACAATCAGCTTTAATCTGAAAATCAGACAATGTTACATCCACACACACAATGTGAGAGCAGTACGTCAAGATGATTAAACACGCTGCATATGCAGTGCCTTGCGCATGTGCTAACATGAACTAACCAAGAGCAACATGCATAATGTAGCTTTCACTGCTCATATATAAATGATGACATATAATAGAATATCACATTTATACATTTACATATATAATCCTTAGCCTGGTAGCGTCCTGCGTGCAGGCTAAGTCTGATTCTGTTTCAGGTCATTTCCCAACACCATTCCCGCTTTTTTTTCCCCCAATCATTTGCTCTCTCATTAAAGAATGTCTTTATCAATAATGGCTAAAAATAACATCTGCAGTATGACTTTGTGTAGACATTTCTCAGTGACTGGCAACAGCTCAAAGACAGATTTAGCAGAAAAACAGACCTGCACACTTAAAACAAGCCTGGCATGCGATGCTAATATCAGCAGAACTCAGCTTCAGTATTTCAAATAAATAGTGTCTTTAGTCTATACAAGACAGATAAAAAGGAACAATTTTCTGAGAAAACAGCAACAAAACCAAAAAGCCCACACTGATACCATGAGTAAGACTCAAACTTTCTGAGGAAGTTGAGGCAAATCCGTCTGTGATCATTCGGGCTTGTGCGAGCAGATGAAATGGTCTCACACATTCGATCCTTCTGTGAGCATGTGCATCACTTCCAGATGGAGAATGAGACACATCAGCGGTGAACCCCCAGTCACCACAGCGGATGTTCAAATCACACCACTGCCATCTGCCCAGAACCCTCATAACGCTGACACACTCTGATCATCTGATGATCTTTATATAAACGCTACTATTATTTTTTACATTTACATTTATATTGCATTATATGTGATATTTG
The DNA here is from genome assembly GCA_039654625.1 of Rhinogobio ventralis. Taxonomy (NCBI): domain Eukaryota; kingdom Metazoa; phylum Chordata; class Actinopteri; order Cypriniformes; family Gobionidae; genus Rhinogobio; species Rhinogobio ventralis. The sequence goes on along the minus strand of CM077206.1, from coordinate 17,937,117 downwards.
TTTTAACAAATCACACCTAGTATTACATACCCACAGTTTCCATGAAATCTGACATTTTTAGTTTGATTGCAGAGGTTTAAAAAAAATTAATAAATAAAAATAATTAAATGCTACAAGTGAATTTAGGCATTACAGTATTAAAATGCACAGTATGAAAAGTTCATATATTTATTCTGAGATTTGCTACATATTACATTTAGCTGTCAATTAATTAACATTAGTGCTTTAAAGATTAACTTTAAATGAGTGTTAATTGATGGCAAAGGTGATCAATTTAAAATGAGCATGCATAAATTCACGATTTTAGCTGATTATTAATTTTTTTTATATTTTAATATCAGCAACAATATCACATACAGTATATGTATATTAAATGATGTATAATTTAATTAATTAATTTAGTATAATTAAATTATATAGCCAATATGGAAAATGTATGTACTTAATTTACTTACAGATTTATTTATTGACAGAAATGCAATATAATATACATAACTATGTTTCAGTGGTGTATAGACCTTACATAATGAACCGTTATGTTTTTATTACCTTAGAATGAGCCATTTCTATCTACATACACTGCGGGTCCCCTTACAGTGAAGTCACCATTTTGCGCCGTCATGTTTCTACAGTAGCCCTAAATGGACAAACTGCTCTACAGAGCGCTAGCTACTCTCTGCTGTCTCAGACGACGACATCTTTGTCCTGTGTCAGCCACCGTAGCTTCTCTATGTGCTTTGAAAGGGAGGGGTGAGCGGTGGGTGGTTGCAATTTGCAACCTCATCGCTAGATGCCGCTAAAACTTACACCGTGTACCTTTAAATTAAGATTTTACTTAAAAATTGCAACAATTAATTGGATGTTATAAAAATAAAAACATTATAAAACTAAAGGCACAGTATGTAAGTTTCGCCGCTAGAGGTCGCTTATTCAAAACAAAGGCGTAGCTTGATGACGTTGTAAATGAGCGTAGAATCATGGGAGTTGTAGTCTTGACTCTTCACCTCCACAGCCAATGGAAAGGAATCAGACGGACTTGGGCAGGAATCATGTTCATGATTAAGTGAATATATTACAGTTTTATTAACGTTATGGTGGTATTGAAGAAGGATGCACCAAGAGCCCCTAGGAGCGAATGCTAATGAGACAGACCTGCGCGAAACACTCTTTTATTTATTATTAGCTTTTATTATGCTGCAGTCGGCCACTTCCGCTCTTTTCGTTGTGTATGTGGGGTAACGCAGTGCTGTTTTACATGGTTAAAACAATTATACTAAATACATTTGAGTGTGTTGAAAGTTATGCTATAATGTTACTCTGTGCGTTCGCTCGGTGGCTAGTATGAGACACTTGTTGCACTTAATCTAGATCGATATTTGCATATCATATTAATAAAATCAGGATGACTAAATGACTGTTGCTAAATGACATGCAATTCATTTTAAAATATATTGTATGATGGAGAAAGCTCTCTCTGATTATGCTATATTAGCCACTTGACAAAATGGTGTCTCTGAGGCTGTCACGTAACGTGTTGATCAAAGCTCACAAAGACGATGAAGAACAGGAAACAGGATCTTTAATAACAAAAACTCAGGAGACTATCACCGAATAAACATTTAACACGTGTTAACATTGACGAAGACGGACAAAGGGAGAACTGAAGGCTAAATACACAGAGCAAATGAGATGATTAACAAGACACAGGTGAATGACATAACTAATTAGACAGACTGGGGAAAACTAGGGCTGAATCCGAAATCGCCCCCTAAACCCTCATTCACTATTCCCTACGTTAGTCCACTAATACAGTTCACTTGAGTGAATGAAAACGAGTGAGTGAATTCGGACAGCCGCTGTGTGTACATCGGCTGTACACTCATTATTGCGGTGCAATGTGGGATTGAATGAGTGCACTCTATAACGTCCACTATGGTTTCGAACACCACTACAAATGGCTGTTCCCTCAAATAATGCCCTATTTGAGGGTATAGGGGAATAAGACTAACAGTGTTTTGCTGTATAACAGGGATTAGTTTTCTGTTGATAAATGAATATCCAAAGTTCCAAACAGTTGCTCACCTGTCTAATAAAATACATACTATATTAAAGCATCTTTGGTGTTTCCATGGTTTCTACGGAAATCAAGGGTAGCGCAGATATGATGTCATTGACAGGCGCCGCAAGGACACGGTCCGTAACACTGGTTAAAATAGCTGATTTCTCTGACATTGTTGGAAACATTTGGGATAATGTAGACGGGTCAACAAAATATATAACATTATAATAACATTTTATTCTTACATATTGTGCCTTCAAAATAATATTGGTAAACGACAATTATTATTACTATTATTTGTATGTGTCATGCCACTTTTGATTAAGTCTGTTAAAATAAAATAATCCAGTTAAAATAATCTGGACATCCCATCGTATATATAATTATTAATACTACCTATGGAAATAGGAAAAATGGCCAGTAATCAATATGGTACTGATATATTGTGCATCCCTAGCAAGAACATGTCCTGCCCCCTGTCCCGAGTTCTGACTCCAACCAATCCATAAGGTACCGCATGCCAACGCAACCAGTGACAAAACTACTGTAAAAAATGAAATGTTTGTGTGCTAAAAAAAAACTCCCACTATTACATTTGCATGATCAATGCTGCTGTCGCTACTTGGGTACTTGTGTCCATCTCTAACAGACGCATCTGTCACAGTTTGCAATATATTCAGAAAACTACATTGCCGACAAGTTTAATTCCAGAGCTGTTACACACTCCATTCGTTTGAAAAGTCTCCAAGGACAGAACAAAAATGAAGGTGAAGGGTAAATAACAGTGAATAGAGAAAGTGAGAGAGATTGTGATAGTTTGCTGCTCGAAGAGGCTCTGACTGTTAAAAAGATGCTTAAAAGTTGGCGGTGTCAGAAAACATATTTCATCTCCATTACATCATACCCCGCTAAAGATAGAGACTATCTATAGACTAGAGCCGGCCATCACAGCCTTTACAGCCACACATACTCAGAACAGAGAAGTCTGTGTGTTTCCAAATGTGTACGTGCAAGTTATTTTGCGCTACATTTCTCCAGAACAAGTTCTGTTGTATGCAAAACAGGAAATAATACACGATTTTGTTGGCAGGCTAAGTGAGGTTATGGGGTTTTAGATCGCATCCCCCTGCTGAGCAGCTCTACCCAAATCCTCCTATGGTTTCTACACAACACAAGATGCATGGAGCTGCTCTGAGTATCGCTCCTGCATACAATCTCCAATGATTCCCCTATTTTCAATCCTGCTGTCAAACAAAGTGAATTATTCATGTTCTCACGGTACACTAGGCTCTGCACACAAACTGGGCAATGTATGCGCATTTTTAGTATGGCCAAATCCTGAACATGTCCAATGTGAGGACTAAACACCTGCCCTAAAAATCCCTTGAGGTTTGATCTGGATCAGACCCGGATGTGGACCTAAATCTAGATCTTCAGCTTCAAAAATCTCTCACCACCAAAATTCAGACCTCAGGGTCTCTATAGAGTTTAGAGTTGCTGATACCAAATAGTGTGAATAATATTGTTTATGTTTTATTAAGGGCTGCAGGATTCCTTTGATAGTGAATAAAAATTTCATTTTATTTATGTAAAACGTGTCATCTTTCATGTAAACCCTACTTTGTGGATCAGTTTACACAACAAAATGCTGTACTTATCAATGTAAGATGAGCTTTTTTTTACAGCTGCATTGAAAGATCTTCAGGGGAAGTTCAAACATCTTGATGTGCTTTTTTATCCCTTTATCCCTTCTGTATATTTACAGACGTAATGCAGAGGATAAAACGGCGTGGAAAAAAAGAATCTGAACACTGCGTAAACATCAAACAGCACAAAGAGAAACATACCTCCAGGGTTCCATACGACACCACAAACATATCACAACAACCACGAGAACCAGTGTTACAGTGATAAAAGTCAGTTAATCAGGATAAGGACAAAGGAAAATAAAGAATCATACGCTATATCAGTAGTGTTTTGTTTAGTGTTTTGTAGTTCTGTAAAAAAAAAACATAAAACACTAAAAAAAGAGATGTGGATACTTTTTATTTTTTTAAAAAATGGAAATACCAAAATTCACAAGTACATACTTTATTTACTTAAATGATTAGTTCACTTCAAAATGAAAATTTCCTGATATTTACTCACCCCCATCTCATCCAAGATGTTCATGTCTTTCTTTCTTCAGTCGAAAAGAAATTAAGTTTTTTGAGGAAAACATTTTTCTCCCCATCACAGACTTCCATGGCAACCAAAATGTGGAAGGTCCAAATCAATGCAATTTCAAAGTCCTTCGAAAAGCTTCAGAGGCTCTGCGCGATCCCAGACGAGGAATAGGGTCTTATCTAGCGAAACGATCTGTCATTTAAAAAATAATTAATTAAAATGAAAATACTTTTTAACCTAAATTGCTCATCTCGTGCCAATGATTGCGCAATTACGTCGTTAAGGTCACGCAAGACGTAGGCAGAAGTACCGCCCCCGTGTTTACAAAGCGCACATGCGAAGACTAATACAAACGCCCTTTAGCAAAAAAAAGGGTAAAACAACGATGTTTTTTGGTAAAGGGCATTTGTATTAGTCCTCGCATGTTTGCTTGGGGCGGTACTTCCGCCTATGTCTTGCGTGACCTTTCCGCCGTGATTATGCAATCCATGGCACGTAGAGCAGCGCAAGATGAGCAATTTCGGTTAAAAAGTATATTCATTTTTAATTTTTTTGGAAAATTACAGATCGTTTTGCTAGATAAGACCCTATTCCTCGTCTGGGATCGTGCAGAGCCTCTGAAGCCCTTCAAAGGACTTTGAAACTGCATTGATTTGGACCTTCAACATTTTGGTTGCCATGGAAGTCTGTGATGGGGAGAAAAATCCTGGAATGTTTTCCTCAAAAAACTTAATTTCTTTTCGACTGAAGAAAGACATGAACATCTTGGATGAGATTGGGGTGAGTAAAATATCAGGAAATTTTCATTTTGAAGTGAACTAATCCATACCAGTCCGTAAGTTTTGCCTCTTTGTCGCCATCTCTGTTTGAAACCTGCAATTGCAGTTATTTGCGGAATTATCATCTTTATGTGGGCATGGCTCCTCTGCGCGTATGAATCTAATGTTTTGAGGAGTGTGGCTTGCTGTCAGTCACCGCATCGGTGTGGATACTGTACTTCGGAATCACAGATTCTACATCTTGGAAGTATGACCAAAAAAAGTTCCCCTACAAAATGTCATCAGAACAAGTAATATGTGCCACTTTTTTTCTGACCAACTGAAAAAAACTATTACAATAACACTCGCTACCAACGGTGATTAAATCTAACGATCGCTTGGCTCATATCACATCAAACCGTGCAAATTATTGTTATACTTTGATACTCTCAAATTGTTAAAGTTAACAACATCAGCATTGTGTGACTACATGTATTTAGTGTGTATTAGCGTTACCTGTAGATTTCAATTTCCGTACAGTCTAATCTTTTGCTTTTGACTACAGGTGAATCTCCAGTTGTCACTGATGATTGCCGTTTGGACCTTTCCGGATTACAATCCACCATCAAAATGGTAAATTTAATTATTCCAGCTGCTGTGAGAAACGCTATTAATGATCCGCCACCTAGTACCAGGATCAAAGACGAGACGTCACCATTTTGATGTCCGCGTCAAATTAAGTTTATAAAAATAATTATATAAATAAAACACATATTAAAGTACACACTTTACTTGCATTTAACATTTCAAATAACTTTTTTCAAAATAAAATGGTCAACATGTGGGGGAAATAATGTTCCAAAGTGTAAAATTGTCATTCAGCGTAATGGTCCGGACTTGATGAACCCAAGTGCAGTTTATTTAATCTAACACATGAACAGAAATCCAATAATCCCAACGTGAGCAAACATAAACAACGACTTGTTGATGAACAGACTTGACTCGATACAGACTTGACTCAATACAGACTAGACTATGAACAGACTTGACTAAAACTCACCAACAGCAAATTACATAAACAAACAAAAAATACTCAACCAGGACCATGGCCAACATGAGGGTATAAATACACAAGGACTAAGGACTAGACGAGGGACACCTGGGAACACTGACGAGACAATGAACCAATGACATGACACCAGAACACAAGACAAAGGAGCACATGGCAGGATCACATGAGGGCAAGGAAATCACATGACAAAACAAGGAAGCAAGACAGTGAACGTGGCAAACTAGAACATGAAACGTGAACAAAACCCCAAACACACTGTGACACCATTACATCTTAAAATAAACAAAATACCAAGTTAAAAAATATATTTGTTTTCTTGGCATTTTCAAATAAGTGTTGGCTGTGTTATTGGCTGTGTTATATAGCTCACTGTTTGATATAGGTGGTCAGTTGATGGCCTGCAATATAAGCTGAAGTAGAAGTTTCGTCATTCAGGGTAATGCTTTTTTCATTCAGTGTAATGCAATTTCTCTGTTACACCAAAGTGTCATCCATTACACTGAATGACAGTATTACTGTATAAATAAAAATTTTAGCATCTTATTTATATTACAAATAAATAAGGAATGTTTAGCACAGACAAATGTGTGTTAAACTTAATAAATATTAATATTTTAATGCATTTTTGTATTGTTTAATTTGTGTTATTGATTCCTTTTAGATGCCCACAAACAGAGAGAGTTAAAAGGCACTGTAAAATGCCAAAAAGACAAAAAGTAAATGCAGACCCAGTAGCTTGGACGGCACTCTTAAAGCCCATTCACACCAAGAACAATAACTATTATGATGACCAATGAACCAATGAACGATAACACTGTTCATTCTAAGCATGTACTGCAGTTTTGTTGTCTGATGCTTTAAATGCTGGAGCTCTTTAAAGCAGGATGGATTCTGATTGGCTGTCAATGTATTTATTGTTTATTAGCTGGGAAAAAAAATCGCTCTAAAAGAGATTCCACGATATCGTTTCTCTGTGCTGTTATCGTTATAGTTGTGGTGTTGACTATATATTTAGAATGATTTGTTTTAAACTATATCTTATAATGATTTTTATCATTACCATTATAGTTATCATACTTGGTGTGAACAGGCCTTTAGCAAGGAAAAGAGAAAGGTATTCAGGATTGTGATTGTCAGGATAATAGTTTACCAATATTTCTGAACAGAGAGCTCCCCCTTACTATGTCACAAGTTCAAGAAAGATCATTGAGGGATTCTCCACCCAAAATACTCATCCTGCTAACATCATTTATGTTGGCAAACAAAAAGTATTCATAAATATAGCTGCAAGGAGTAATTTTTAGAGCCGAGCAAGTCAGAAACCAAGTGACAAGCTAAGCAAGCATGGCAGAAAGCATCAGAACAGTACAATAAAATGCTTATTATTTTTCAACATCTGCTTCTGACGTCATTTACTCAGGAATAATAATACAACTAATTTAATGATACAGACTAATATTAAAAACATTGGAATTATGGAAACAATGGCAATATTATCTCCCTTTTTGGTAAAATGTCATTCAGAGTAACAAACCATGGTCATGCAGCGTAATGGATATATTTATGTAAAAATGAAACAATATACTTATTCTGACCTGTAATTATTAAAATATATAAAATAATATGTGATCACACTAAATTTGATGATTTTAAATGATTTTCACTTCCTTACAAGAACTTCTTGCTGACAAATTGGTAAAACCTAGTGGTTTGAAGGATAGTGGCAAAGTATAAAGATTTAAACATTACAATGAATTAGTATTTGTGGCTGCAATGTGATCCTTAAATAGAGTCTTTTAATATGTCATCAAATAATTCCTGTTTTAAATATGCCTAATAAGATTTTCTGATACATAAATATTGTTACACTGAATATTTTAGTGGGTGTATTCTGTAAATCGTGGTGAAAAATGTATGATAGTTATAATTTTTTGCTCAGAAAAATATAAAATTAAACAGGACACATTCTAATGTAGAATTTAGGCGGTAATTTAGCTGTTTTACACTTTTTTTTTTTTTTTTGATGCTTGAAACCCCCGTTTCGTCTTTGACCCACCAATCTAATTATAACACATTATTACAAGCTTACCTTCGGGCTAAGGGAAGGAGATAGTTTTGAACACTGGCTGGTTATGTACTTGCTCAGATTTTGGATAATTTTTAACCAAAAAAAAGTTACAGACTGCAGCTTTAACTTACTGATACAATTAATTATTAGGTATTTCCTTTAATACTTAAAAATATAAATTAATTAAAAGTTACAACATTAAGCATTAAGTTTGACATTTTGAAATTGCAACAATTAATTGGTTGTTATAAAAAATTATTCCAAAAAATAGTATATATTATTATTATTATTGCTTGCATTTTAGTCTATATTGAAAGTGAAAAATATTAAGTACTTTATTTACCTACTGATTTATTTGCTTAAAATGTAATTAAATGTATTGGTTATAAACAAAACCAAAAAGAATTTCTAAATTCCCAAAATAAATACTAACAGATTTATTACTATTATTTAATGAGTCTGCGCACCGCATGGCCCCAGTCAAATTAATCTGGACATGCTACTGTACTGTACCTCAAGGTTTACTTGGAGCAGTCATCCTGAAAAACACACCAGCACACATAGATAAAGCCCAGTTGTTAGAGTGAGTGAGTTAGAGGGCCAGAGCCACTGACAGAGCAGGAGAGAATGAGATGTCTCTTATCGGATCAAACAAAGAGCCAATAAGCTTAATGAATTCCGGGTGAGCTGTGAGCCAGCTGTTCTCTAAAGGAAGCTGATTGGAATCAGCCTGTCGTTCTGAATTATCACTTCATTTGGAGCTCAAGCTCAGGTGGTGAGAAAACCTCACCCGGCACTGCCCAAAAACGTCAACAAGTGAGATTAGGAAGCCACAACTTTTTAAAATTGTTTTGTGCTAGTGGTGTCCGAAAATAGTCTCTAGAAGCACACAACCTTATGAAACAGTATCTGCCAATGTAATTCAGGCTCTACAGCTTATGAGGAAATATTGCTTCTCTCGACATTTCTGCCTCTCAAAAGGAGTATGAAATTTGCGCTCTCTGACGCTTTGGGCTCGCAAACACCATAAGCGTAGCAAATATTTTCTAGCAAATCAAACAGGAACAAAAACAATAAATGTAATCTAATTACGTTTATAAATATGTCCCCACAAGTCCATTCCTATGAAACTCGGGGAGATGGCGGAAATCATTTCAAAGCTGGGACAGCCTTCACAAAACAAGGTGCAATCTGATTGGCTGGATTTATGCAATTTCTGGGAGTCAGGGTGCTTTATCAGTCCACTAAGAAATAAAGTCATGTTTACAATGTTCCAGGTTGCTATAGGGAGCACTTCTAAAGAACTAGTTTCTAATAATGAAACAACGATTCAATACACTCCAAATAGTATTATTTAACACTTAGTAAGCTACAGAGGGTCATGTCCTATTTACCACCACCTTACAGGTGTCCTAACCCGCTGTGACTGCGAGAACCAACAGGACATTGTCACTTTTGTATGCTAGGTAGCTTGCCCACAGTGAAATCTCATTGGTCCAAAATGTTCAACTAAATAACTACACATTAAACACATGTGGACAAATTACATAGTTAACACTTTTATTAATTCCTACAGGGAATCCAAAACTGATAAGAATGTGCTTTGCACCAACCTTTTCCTTGCTGAATACGGAAAGCACTTCTTTAATCTAAAATAAAAACCTAACTTGGGTCTGAGTTTTTTTTAAAGGCTCTCAAGACCCCAAAAGACAATTTATCATCCAACCAAATACCTAGGTATTTTTAGGAAGTCACTCTCTCTATTGGAGTACCACTTTGTGTTGAAACAGTGAAATTGTGTTGAAATAAGAGAATGTGAACATGTAAAAACCATTAAAAAAAAAAATGTTTAGCATTTAATACCAACTTTAATCCTACCAGAGATTTTTGTACCTGTAAATGATGAATTGCTTCCTTCAATGACATAGCAGAGGTATACAAAATAGTATAATCTGTGTAAAAAATAGCCTTTGTTTGATTCAGATCCACACCAAAATGATTTATATAAATAGAAAATAAAATAGGACCCAAAAATGATCCTTGGGGGACATCCATTTTTACTTGTAGCAAGGATAAAGTACAGTTATCTAATGCCACACACTTGAGTTCTACTACTCAGGTAATTAGAAAACCAATTTAGCACAGTGCTACTAAAACGTCTCAGTTACCTGGTTCCACTGTTCCAACGAAGAGGTTCCACTTCAACGCATAGAGGCGCCTCCTAGAGGGGGCTCTAGCCAAAGTGATGGTGTTTACCACAGCCTGTGGTAGGCCACCTAGAACCTCCGCGTCCCGTCCAGGGACCAGACATGGAGTTTCCAGAGGTCTAAACACGGGTGCCATAGAGTGCCCCGTCCCTGAGAAAGTAGGTCCTTCCTCAGAGGAATGGGCCAGGGAGGGGCTGTCGCGAGGAGTGTTAGTTCGGGGAACCAGGTCCGGTTGGGCCAGTAGGGCGCAATCAACAAGACCTGCTCCTCGTCCTCCCTGAGCGAGAAGGCTCACTGGGGGAAACTCATATTTGCGTAGGTCCCGGGGCCAGCTGTACGCCAGTGCATCCGTGCCGAGGGTTCCCCTAGTCAGGGAATAGTACAACTGGCAATGGGTCGAGTCCAGAGAGGCAAACAGGTCTACCTGTGCGGCTCCAAAGAGGTCCCATATCAGCTGGACCACCTGGGGATGGAGTCGCCACTCTCCCGGAGGTGTCGACTGTCGTAAGAGCATGTCGGCTGTCCGATTGAGCGCACCAGGGATGTGAATGGCCCGAAGCGATCTCAGATGCTTCTGTCTCCAGTGGAGGAGATGGCGGGCGAGTTGCAGGAGCATAGACCACCCTGTTGGTTGATGTATGCAACGGTCGCAGTGCTGTCTGTACGGACCAGTACGTGCTTGCCCTGTAGCGGCTTTTTGAAGCGGCCCAGCTCAAGACGTACTGCTAGCAATTCTAGGCAGGTTAATGTGCCAATACAGTTAGGGCCCCGTCCACAGACCCGAGACTGCATGCCCGTTGTACGTGGCCCCCCAGCCGGTGGATGAGGCATCTGTGAAGACCTCAGCATGCCTGGACACCTGTTCTAAGGGCACTCCCGCCCGTAGAAACAAAGGGTCCGACCACAGGCTGAAGGTTTGGCGACAATAAGGAGTAACTGGGACCCGGTACTTGCCGCTCTGCCACGCCCATCTCGGGACTCGGCCGTGAAGCCAGTGCTGAAGCGGTCTCATATGAAGCAATCCGAGCGGCGTTACCACGGCTACAGATGCCATATGCCCCAGGAGCCTCTGAAAAAATTTGAGATCCTCTTCTCCCTGGGCTGCCCGTCTTCAGCCACAGGTGGCGTTCCTGGACCACTAACGTGGACATCGCCCCAACCCAGGGAGCGTGCGGTGACTTTCGTCACCCGGAGAGCGAGGTCCGTCGCCGCACGCAGTTCCTGCATAACCCCTGGGTCAGAACTACCCTCCTGCAGTTCCTTTAGCGCTTTGGCCTGGTAGACCTGCAGGAGCGCCATGGCATGCAAAGACGACGTAGCTTCTCCACAGGCTGTGTATGACTGTCAACTGGGGACAGAAAACGACGGCATCTAGAAACACACGGTTTGAATATCATCTTGAAAAAGACGCAGGGTCAAACCGTGTTGCTCTTTTAGAAAATGAATTTGTTCTTTTATACTGCTGAAGCACTCAGGGAGATGGCCGCAGCTCACAGCAGTCCAACAGTGCAAGCCTGTGTGTGAGCACTCAGTTTGGAAACACCCAGCCAAACAACACTGTGAAACAGCTGCACTCTGAAGCGGCACCCGAAAGCAGAGCAATCCTCTTCTCGAGCAGACTCGTAACAAAACACTCTTCGTAGGAAACAGCAGACTGAACAAACAGTACCGTTCAGCTCTTAAGTAGAAAACGAGGATGCGGTATTCCACTTCCTTATTTATACCCGCGCTGTGGGGCGGAGTGTGGAATGCGTGAACCGCATGCCAATGGTCATTGGCTCATTTTTAAACACTCAAAGTAGATTGGTCTCTGAAAATGATGAAAGGGAACCTATGTTTTGCAATCTTTTCAGAAGAAGATGATGGTCAACAGTGTCGAGTGCTTTAGATAAGTCAATGAATAAAGCAGCATAAGACTTTTTATCATCTAAAGCATTAACAATATCATTTGTAACAGAGGTTACAGCTGTAATTGTACTGTGCCCTTGCCGGAAACCAGACTGAGTGGGACTTAAAATACAGTTGTCAGCTAAAAAATGTTTTAGTTTCTCATTTATAAGAGACTCAAACAGTTTAGCCAAGACAGATAGTCTGGAGATTGGCCGATAATTGTCTAAGGCTGACGGGTCTCCACTTTTTAATAGTGGGAGGACAAATGCAGATTTCCATGACTTCCATGATAGAATCACTGTATAGACTAAGATTAAAAATGGAGGAGATAGGATCAGCAATCAAATTTGCAGCAGTTTTGAGGAAATATGGCTCAATCTGGTCTGGGCCAGAAGAATGAACTCAGTCCAGGCCTAACAGTGCCTTTCGTAATTCAGAGACAGATTATTCAGATTATATAAAATTATTCAAATTTACATTAGACAAGTTTGTGATAGAGGTTACACTATCTGTGAGGTTAGCTTGGAATGTCGACTGAGTAGCTATTCCTGCATTAATAAAGTGCTTGTTGAAAGTATCTACTATATTTTGTTTACCCCTTACTTCACCACGGCTTGCTATTATAACTTCAGGGATAGTGGGGGGTGGCACGTCACCCGAAGAAGATACAATTGCTTTGCAAAATTTTTTGGGGTCATTAAAGTTTTCATTTATTAAATTCAGATAATGTTCACTTTTTGTACTTTTTATTAATCTTGTGCATTTGTTTCTTAATACCCTATAATTTAACCAACATTTATCGTTATTTCTTTTTGCTTTGATCCATGCTTCATTCCGTTCTCTAATAGCTGTTGCAATTGAGTCATTAAATCAAGGATTATCCCTGGCCCTCACTCTATATCTTCTAATAGGGGCATGTTTGTCAACTATGGCAAAAAAGGTCTTTTTAAAATAATTCCAGGCCAGTTCAACATCATCCATATCACAAACTAAGTCACTTAAATCACTCTGACAGATTTCATGAAGGAAAGCTTGTTCATTAAAACGTTTGTAATTTCATTTAAAAATAAACCGTGGCTTGGTTTTAGTCAATTTGCAATTTCTAACACAGACAACCATACAACGATCACTGACATCATTACAGAAAATTCCAGTAGCCGAGCATTAGTCAGAATTACGTCAATTAATGTAGATTTGTCCATTCGTTTTGGATTTAGGCATGTAGGTGACTGTACTAGTTACGTCAAATGTAACGCATCACATAGGTCTCTTAACGCTGATGAAGTCGATAGCCAGTCCCAGTTCAGGTCTCCTAGGACAATATACTCGTTGGGCAGTTTATGCAAAAAGTCAGACAGCAGGGCAGTAGCATCCTACCACAGCCAGAGAAGCGCCATTGGGAAGATTTAATTTGATGGCACATAGTTAGAAGAATTTTGGCTTTGTTATTGTTTCAATGAAACAACATTCCAATGACGCCTTAGCATATACATGGCTACTCTCCCTCCTTTACCCACACGATCCGTCCTAAAGAGATTCCTATTCGTCTGAAAGAAGAATGTCATATACACCTAGCGATGGCTTGAGGGTGAGTAAATCATGGAGTCATTTTTATATTGGGGTGGACTAATTCAGAGCAAATGTAAACAAATAAAGTATAGTCCTTATAGTATGTATTTGCAGCTCATCTAATTCTTTTACACTAATTAAATTGCATAAAATAATATAATTATATTTAAAATAATAGGCAAATAATCTTATGCACACACGTAAATGCGCAAATTGAGAATATAAAGTATGTGTATCATCTCCAATACTTGACAACATGTAAACATCATGTATGCTCAGCTACTCAAGGGGCAACAGGTTAAATTGAGAATATAAAGGATGGGTATCATCTCTAATATTTGACAACATGTAAACATCATGTAAATAAAGTGTCACTTTACATTTTCTTTTAGAAGCAGCTACCAAAACCTTACAGCCAATTACGGGCTTCCACTATACACTCAAACACAGAACATATTTTACACAGTGTTACACCTTGAAGTCACACATCACTTAATAAGTGTGGCACATTCTTGCAAAATGATTTGTAAAAGCCCTCACCTCTGGAGTGCTTCAAAGGCAAGCAAGCTAGAGCAAAGCAGCACTCTGAGAGAGTGATGACTGGAGAAAGAAAACTATCTGACGGAGATGTGTGTGTGTGTTGGTGTTGAGTTAAGAACAGCAACAGCTCAGACAGGTTCATTTCATGCTTCCTGCCCCCTTCTTCTTTGGCTGTTGTGCCAAACTCTGTGTCCTTCAAGTGTAAAACACACACACCTGAACTGCACAGAAAACACACACTTAAGCTGAACTGAGCTTGGTGTTCCTAGATATGTATCAGTGTGTGTGTGTGTGTGTGTGTGTGTGTGTGTGTGTGTGTGTGTGTGTGCATGCTTCTGGTGAAAAGAAGGTGTTCATTTTTAAAATGGTGTGTTATTTTGTCCTAAAAAAATTTATCTAAAAGGTAATCTAAATGTAAAAATAGGGTAAATGAATATCCAATACATCTATACACTACTGTTCAAACATTTGGAGTCAAACTGACAGACAAAAGTGACAGCAGAGGCATTTATAATGTTACAACAGATCTCTACGAAAGAAAAGCTGTTCTTTTGAACTTTGTATTCACCAAAGAGTTCTGGAGAGAAAAAAAATCACTGTTTCCATGAAAAAAATATTAAGCAGCACAACGGTCTTCAACATTGATGATAATAATAAATGTTTTATGAGCAGCAAATCTATTAGAATGATTTCTAAAGGATCATGTGACACTGAAGACTAGTGTAATGATGCCGAAGAAAATTCAACTTTGCCATCAAAGGAATAAATTACTCTTTAAATTATATTAAAATGGATCACAGTTTTTTTTAAATTGTAATAATATTTCATAATACTGTTTTTACTGTATTTTTTTTATCTTGGTGAGAATGAGACTTCTTCCAACAACATTAAAAAAATCTTACAGACCCCAAACTTTTAAACAGTAGCGCATAGGTGAACGTGATAATCAACGGAACAAGAAACAGATGTGTCAGAAACTATGGCAACAAATGAGAACCGGGGCGAAGACAGAGGGACTAGGGACAATAGAAAAACTAGAGGGAGAGGGGAGCCTTGCGGAACCAGAGCGGTGGAGAGTCGAGGTACAGCTGGAGACCTGGAGGTCTGAGGCGAAGCCAGAGCAACGATAGTCCAAGGTGGAGTCAGAGGGACAAGGGAGCCCGGATGAGCCTGAGGGATGATGGACCACGGTGGAAATGAGGGAGCGTGGAGCCAAGGTGGAGCTGGTGGGTCAAAGAACCAGTGGTGACGAAGGAGACTTGGGCCTGGGTGGGACCAGTAGTGACAAAGGCAACTTGAGGCTGGGCAGAACCAGCGGCGACAAAGTCAACTTGAAGCTAGGCAGAAACAGATGCGAAGAAGTAGACTTGGTTGGGGCTGGCTGGAACCAGCGGTGACAAAAGAGAAGTGAGACTGGGCAAAACCAGCGGTGACAAGGAGACAGGAGACTGGATGGGACCAGAGGGGATTGGAAACTCAATGAACTGATATAATCCAGATCATCAAATAATTATTTGGGAACAAAGCTCAGCATCAGGAGTATGGGCGGGGCTCCACTCCATGCCCTCAAACTCCACTAACACTCTGAACGGACATTGGTAATGGCTCTCACACCTGGACAGAATATGCGATGGGCTCTGGCTCTGGGACGAAAATGGCTTTGTGGTGGGTGGCGGTGGGCTCTTGCTGATGGACCGTACTGGAAGTGGCTGAAGGCTGGCTGGGCTTTGTGTCCGATTTGGGGTGGCGTTGTCCACATTGGAATCCACATTGTACCAGCAGCACCCACTCCATGTACTCTGCGAAACTCCCTCAAGGACCTTCCACAGGCAGGCGTGCCTTGGATGGCTAGTTAAGGCTAGTGTGGTTTAAGATGCAGAGCAAGCGGTCTGGTATTTTTTTTAGTATAATTAAATTATGGTACTTTTACTTTAAAAATAAAGTATTCAGAATCACTGCATTTATTTTTTACCAATAGTACATAAACGACAAAGGACAGAGGAAGCAACGTGGCAAGCTGGCATTTGACAGACACTTTTCAAACTACTGGGGCTGCACTTCAGAGGCTATAACAGGCAGGTCTGACTCGGGTGCAAAACCAATCAAAACTTCCATATATATATATATATATATATATATATATATATATATATATATATATATATATATATATATATATATAATCGTGATTAATCGCATCCAAAATAAAATATACCAAAATATACCAAATATATATATATATATATATATATATATATATATATACACATATACACACACAGTCAAACCAAAAATTATTCAGACACCAGATACAATTTTTTTACTAGTGGGTGCAGGACACGATAGTTAATTTATTTAAGTAAACTGTGATAGAAATTTGGGATCAAAATTATTCAGACACTTTGACCTGACCATGTTTTGTTTAGTGTTTTTTCTTTAATTGCTAATGCAAACATTTACACCACAGACTGAACAAAATGAAGCATTGCTTGGTCATTGGTTGACCTAAATTGGTATTATCTAATTGTGTACTTAAATCTAACAGCTGACCGCTGATTGGTTGATTGTAATCCATTACATAATTTTCTATCAAAGTAATTATGATAGTAATATAGTAATTATCTATATATATAAAATAGCATTTTAATATAACAATATATTATGTAATGATAAAGTTTACATTCAAGTGGATTCATAAGTTAATTAAAAACATAAAAAAGCAAAACACACCTGATGCACATTCATTTGTTCATTATTTTCTAAAGCATTTTTGTGTAATCAATTAAGAGAAGGTACACTGCCATTTTGCTCTGACAAAAGTGACTTGAACGCACCTTACGTCATAAACACGACTTCGCAACTCATAAATACGAACTTCCCAGGAAGACTTGAACGCACCATAATACAATTTTTTCTCCAAACTCACTATTTAACGTCAGTGTTTAAAATAACTTCCCTTTTGATTCAATGTAACTTCTTATCACAGAATCAGACAGAAAATATATTATTTTATAGAATTCTATACCGTGATACAAGCTGGCGATTAGCAATACATTATAAACATATATTATTCTTATGATGAAAATACCCAAGATGGCTCAAAGAACACAGATAAACCATTGTTGCAATAATGAGGTTTTTGTCTTCAAGTTCCATCAGTCAAATGTTTTTATACAGCAATAGCTGAGATTTCCTAGAACATCAAAAGTTTGACTTTATGATTCTCACTTGTGGACTTTCTGCATGATATGTAACTAAATTTCTGTTTTCTATCTTTAAAAGATCAACTGTTCTTCATGGCAAATAAGAGACAACATTATTAATTTTAGATTTTAAGGAAAAAGGCACAAGAAATGTCATTGTGAGACTATGCACCATCCTTTATGTGGTGTGAGATATTCAGGCTAAGACCCCATATACCAGAGGCACTATAGATGCCTGTAACCAAACAGAATACCAAGTGTTTACTTACGCAGTGTTTTCTATTCTCAATATGTTCGGCTATTCACAAAGGTAGGAGCCAGACTGAGGAAGAAAAAGAGAGAGAGAGATGAATAAGAGATCCCTGCGGACGCTGCACTGATATTAATGAGAGCCCTGGTTATTATTGCGGCCAATTTCCCCATCCAATCAGATCGTCTGCTTTCAGAGTGCTCAGGGTTTCCCCTTGAAAGCAAGCAGTACATCACAGACCTACAGAGACTATTGGCTTTTACAGCACCCGTGACCCATCAACCCGAGGACACACACACACACCATGCAGGAAGAGTGCTAAAAGAGAGTTTTAAAGGCCAGTGCTTCTCAAAGTGTGAAGATTTCCCATCTTCTCAAATCTCATTCACCTCATCATATTCAAAGCACTGATGATGCATGTAAGAATAAATGATGTCTGTGTGCAGTGTTGTCTCCGCCTCTTCTCCTTATATGGTCACGTGCACTCACTGCACTGCACCTGTAAACAAAGATGCTCTCAACTGTATTTTTATTGCACCAAATCTGAATGGCAAAACAATATAACAGAAGATAAAAAATAGTGAATAATTAAAATTTTGGTCTGGTCTATTATCTATTCATTTAATACTGCTTGTGCAAAGCATAGCTTTAAGTTTCATTTATTTTAGATGTTTTAAACAGCGATTTTCTATCATTAATATTCCTCATGTATTTTTACCGCACTATATATTATAATTAATAATATAATATAATATAGTGTAAAAATATAAAATATTTAATGCAATAAACAATTGTAGCTTTAATAAGGATTTATCTATATTTAATTTTTAATTTATGCAGTTAAGATTGCAAAGTGTTTGATAACTTTATTCAATTTCTGTATATTGATTATATATGAAGGCCACAGGTAAATATGACATTTATTATTAATGGGTTTATGTGTTTTAAGTTCACTTAAATTAAAAGTTGTTATTTTTTTTAAGCCTAATAAATGTTGAAACTGACATAGCTTTCAATTATACTGTAATGTTGAATGTCTATCATTAATATTTAAAAAAATCCATTTCATAGAGACATCAGTAGCAGTATTAGTATCAGTGATACTGGCCTTCATTCATAAAAAGATGCAATTACAAAAAATATTTAAAATATACTGTCTTTAAGTTGTTTTTACATTAATTTGTAGCACAACAATGACATTATTACAATATAAAAATATTCAAAACTGTCATAAAAACGGTCAAACTGATGTTTTTAATCATGATTAATCAGAAAAAAAGTGTGATTAGCTCTTTTAATCGATTGACAGCACTAATAATATAATATTATATTATATAATTAATATTATATAATTTTTATAATATAATATAATAAATATAATTAATATAATATAATTAATAATAATATATTAGTGCTGTCAAATCGATTAATCACGCATCCAAAATAAAAGTTCTTGTTTACATAATATAGGTGTGTGCACTGTGTATAATTATTATGTATATATAAATACACACACATGCATGTATATATTTAAGAAAAAAAGAAAAAATATTTAAATATAAATATAACAAATATATATTATATATAAATATTTATAATATAAATTATATAAATATATATGAGAACCACTGATTTAAGATTGATTAAGACTGCAATCTAATGAAAATAGTCAAAACTAAAGGGTGCTGCAACCCTTCAGCTTTGACTATATTCATAATATAGTGATTAGAGCGCTGTATTGACCCATCAGAAGCCAAGACTGGAGCCGGTCATTTTATAAATCTAAAGTGAAACTCGCACACAAAGAGAGCATTTAAATGGTAGGCTTGTGTAAATAGAAAACAATTACATAAGTAGTATTTATATATTTATTTTCTTACTCAAAGAATATTTATTTATTTCGCTTCAGATATCAGTGGATCCAAATAAGAGAGTGTGCGTTTTGGCTCGATTCCCACATCCATGAGAAGGTCCTGAGGTGAAATGTGTCCATAATGAGATTATTATTATTTTTTTTAAATGGCTCCATAAACTGCAGCCCATTCAGGCCAGAAAGAGTAATACACACAGTCTCTTTCTCTCACACACACACAATACACAAGGTTTAAAAGCTATAATAGAAAATAGGCCTGTAAAACACTTCTGCAGATAAGGATCAGGGCGGAGATTCAAGGTGAAGACAGATTATTAACTGCTACTACATCAGTTGTACAACTCAATTAAACATCTGTCAGACTGCAGCGTCTGCAAATCTATAGCTCTTTTGTCCAGGAGAATGAGGCCGTAAAATGTATTTAGGCAGGATAATTTAATATTTTGTACTTCAATAAAGAAGCATAGGTACAAGAGCATTCATGGTTAGAATTATTTCTGCAGTCAGAGAATGTCACAAAATCAAAGTTGTTCTGGTGGGAATCTCATTTAACAGTGAACGGTCAATCATATTCTCAAACTATGCAACCCAGGTTTTCTGGAAATTTCCACACATGGATATCAAATTAGTGCTGGACGGTATACCAATTCATACCGGTGTTTATTTTTGTTACGATATGAATTTTGATTATACTGCAATACCAGTATATGTCGCTTAAACAACGTTCGGAACGCGGCGCAGTGCGACACTGTTTGAGAGGGGTCCCTTTTCACTGTTGCACTGTAGTGAGGACACAGCTGAGATCGCATTACAGGCTATGGCTCCGAATAGTGAATGAGGGTTTAGGGGGCGATTTCGGATTCGCCCCCTAAACCCTCATTCACTATTCCCTACTTTAGTCGACTAATACAGTTCACTTGAAGGAGTGAATGAAAACGAGTGAGGGAATTCGGGCAGCTGTTGTGTGTACATCGGCTGCACACTCGTTATTGCGGTGCAATGTGGGATTGAATGAGTGCACTCTATAACGTCCACTATGATTTCGGACACCACTACAGATGGCTGTCCACTCAAATAATGCCCTATTTGAGGGTATGGGGGGGCGATTTCGGATTCAGCCAATGATTACAGCGTACAATTCAAACAACACGCGGCACGCGCATGAGAGCGGTTTCTGCGCAGAGCGCCATGATGAGATTAACAACGCTCACCACATGGATCATATACAGTCCGGAGCGAGACCCCCCCGATATTCTCAGATCGGTTTCAGTCAGGCCTCACTCATATGTGGAAATAAATAAATCTGATATGAATCGGATAAAAAACAAATAAAAAATAGGATATAGTCAAAAAAACGGAATTGGCCTCCCTTTGTCTGCTCCATTTGGGAGAGACCCAGAGGTGAACTGTGCCCCGCGCCCCCCAGCTTCTGTGCACGGCACCTTCTCAGCAAGCAGGGGTGCCTGCAGCTGCAGAGGGCGCCAATATGCCAATTCCCCACGTAGTGAAATGATAGATAATAGAAAACTGCTTCACGGCGCAGAGGATTTTTTTTAACTGCTCGTGCGGCCCCCCATGCGACTGCCCGGTTCGCCCGTGCCAAAAACCGCTACAGGCCGTATGTCAGATCACGACCGTGATGACACGATGAATTAATCTGCTACACCGAAGACAATGATGTCTTAATAGTTAATAGACTGACAATTCAAATAAGAATGGGCAGGTCTGTGTTTTATTGGTTGTTGTCTCCCCACATTATTTTGTGTGGCTTTGCTAACCTGTATTAATTCTAGTGTGGAATTTTTCTACAATATTCACTCATAATGACAGTAAAATAGGGCATTCTAGTCAATCTACTGCAGTATTTTCTCTCTCAATCAGTAGAAAATGTGGTTAACACCCTGTCGTGCATAGGGAAAAAAAATACCGTCATATACCGCGAAACCGGTATAATTTAGAAAAATACCGTGATATACATTTTTGGTCATACTGCCCAGCACTATATCAAATGTATAAATATGGCTCCATATCGATATGCTCTGATCTCAAGGTTAAAGGAACGATCTTGGTTCAATATAAGTTAAGCTCTATCGACAGTGTCTGTGCCATCTGTGGCGATTAGCACTGGAAATAACTTCAACTCGCCTCTCAGTTTGAAAAAACTATAATATAATATTGTATAATATTGCATGAACGTGTATAGGGGAAAGCCACTGGCCTACAGGAAATGCTAAAATACACACCGTTATGGAAGTATAGCCATTATTCTGTGAGTAAATGAGTAATGCTCTTCTTTTCCAGCTCCACTCATATTGAATTCATCACTTCACAACTCAAAATGCAAATTTTTTTATCACAATTCTAATCATAGCCATAATCAACAGCATGCCACAGATGTTGTTAATATAGCTTGTATTGAACCCAGGTCATTCCTTTAAACAGCACAATATCAGCATTTCCTGTCAGAGGGAAAAATGGGAACTCAGCCTTTTTCTCTGGCAGTTTCATTTGAATCTAATCAAGCACCAAGTACTACTGTTAACATTACAGAAAAATACCTGTCAGAATGCTAAATTGCAACTGGCAAAGGCAAAAAATACTTGAAAAAAATAAGCATTCCATTTGTTATAAAAAAAAGCTATGTACTTTCAATGTTGTAAAAATAAATAAAGAACAGAAAATGGCCCCCTCAAATGTATGGGGGTCCAGGTCCCACAGGCCTCAAATCTGGTAGAATAATAAACACGACATGGTCCATAGAAAGAAAACAGTTTGGTATAATTAAAAAAGTAGGTAACACTTTATAATAACATTAGTTAAGCATTAGTAAATAGTTATTTCATAATTTATAAAGCATTAATTGACATTAACAAGCATTTTATAAATACAGATATAAAGCTTTATCCTTGATTTATAAGCATATCTATAATGTGTTTAATAATTGTATTCTCATACTTTTTTTAATGATCAATTTTTCCTTACTAAATTAAGTATTACATTATTTACAAACCAGTTATTTAGGCGTTGTCAGTGGTTCATACGATCATTTAGAAAGTGTAAGTAAATTATTAATAAACTATTTAAATGTACATTTATACATCTTATTAACTACTAAATGTTTTATAATTTCCTGAATTAATCATGAATTACAGTAGGAATACATGGTAATAAAGCATTTATGAACATACTGACTAACTATTACTATATGTCTAAATAATAAGATGCATAAATGTACATTTAAATAGTTTATTAATCATCTACTTACACTTTCTAAATGATCTTATGAACCACTGACAACTCCTAAATAACTGGTTTGTAAATAATTTAATACTTAATATAGAAATGATAAATTGATCATTAACAAACTATGAAAATACAATTATTAAACACATTATAGATATGCTTATAAATCAAGAATAAAGCATTTATATAGCTGTATTTATAAACTGCTTATTAATGTCTATTAATGCTTTATAAATGATGAATTAACTATTTACTAATGCTTAACTAATGATTCATAGCATGCAGTTAGTATAAAGTGTTACCAAAAACTAATGTTTAAGTTCGCATTCAAGAATTTTGCACTTGCCTTGATACCTTTATTTACAGAACAATATCTTAAATAGTCTATTCATGTTATTGGCATTTGAATATGTTTCTGCTATTGTATTTGGTTGAACAAGGCACGTTTGATTCACATTTTCCCACTTTCATTTGAGCAAACAGATTGAAAGCATTCTTAATGATGGAACAGAGTAACTTAACTGTCTGCTTGCATAAAAAAATCTAACTTTGCTTTTCATTGCTTACAACCACCAAGTCATTAACACTCTAATTGTGCACTTCTAGTCAACCATATTGACAAAACAACTTCCCCATTTATGTGAATCCTCCATTTGAAATGTATCTCAGGTATAAGTTATCCTAAACAATTCCCTTTCGCTTAACCACACAAACACTGGCTTGCCATGGGTGCACTGTAAAGCGTCCCTAAACACCTTTAACTTGCAAGACCAATAATCTATAGCACAATCTTTGATATTGTACAGTGCAAGCAGCCACGAAGGCATTTATGGATTCAATTAAATCCCAAATTGATTTTGTAAGTGGCCAAGCAATTAGGAGTGGATTTCAACCTCGAATGGAGCATGGAGCACCGGTGGCTTTGATCTTGGGGAGAACTGAGCCAAAAGCCAAGCGCACACTACAAGACTGAAGCTCCTAAGCCTTTCATGTTGTAAGTATGTGAATAATCTTTGACAAAAAGTCAAAGATTGCAGCCAACTCCTGATTTTGCCTTAGACTGCGCTCCTCTGCTTCACATTTGGATTTGAATGTAAGAAGTAAAATTATCAAAGGAGCGGTATATAGAACGATTGAACGATAGATAGAATGATAGATAGAACTAACGATAGATAGAATGATAGACAGAACGATAGACAGAATGAACGAACGAACGATAGATTGACAGACTGAACGATAGATAGAACGATCGATAGATAGAATGAATGACAGATAGATAGATAGAATGAAAGAACGATTGATAGATAGAACACACGACAGAGCGAACGATAGAACGAATGATAGAACGACAGAACGAACGATAGATAGAATGATAGATAGAACTAACGATAGATAGAATGATAGACAGAACGATAGACAGAATGAACGAACGAACGATAGATTGATAGATTGAACGATAGATAGAACGATCGATAGATAGAATGAATGACAGATAGATAGAACGAAAGAACGATTGATAGATAGAACGAACGATAGAGAATGAATGATAGATAGAACGATAGAACGATCGATAGATAGAACAAACGATAGAGCAAACGTTAGAACGAATGATAGACAGAACGATAGAACGAACGATAGGTAGATTGATAGATAGAATGATCGATAGAATGATTGACAGATAGAATGATTGATAGATAGAACGATAGATAGATAGAACGATAGATAGATAGATAGATAGATAGATAGATAGATAGATAGATAGATAGATAGATAGATAGATAGATAGATAGATAGATAACCACCGACATCTCAAATATTTTCATGAAATCATTGCAAAAGCGACTGCTAGCCCTTCCTCCTGCTTCACTGCAAAGTAACAGTCCGTCGCCTGCAGACTCGAGACGGCCAAAGTCGAGCGCCGCCGCTAGAATAAAGTCATCATGCAGCGCAGTCAATTGAGAATGCGTTGCCCATTCACTATCTTTCAAACACACTTAATTCACACACTCTAATCCAGAGGACACGGCTGCCTTCTCCAAACAGACCAATAACAGTTCGGAGTCACGTCCTTAGCGGCGGTCAATCAGATCAATACCGCACGGCTCCATGCGGAGCGCTCATTCTTCTCATCCTCACGTAATGACCTAACACCCGCTCCTCGACAGAGAGACGGAGGGGAAAAATGAGAGGTTCCTCCTCTCCACGCTCCCGGTGGAGGAAATTAGGCAAGTAAGCAATAGGATTTGAAAGGCTATTGTTGTCGACATGGGCTCTGTTTCAACAGAAACTGAAACAAAATAAACGGCTTATTACTCAGCATTAAGGAACCTTGGAAAAGCAG